>JAKCOX010000136.1:899148-1319148 GCA_022605575.1 Laterallus jamaicensis coturniculus
TTTTTGGGGTTCGGGTTTTGTTTTTTCCTTTCCCTTCCGTTGCGCCTCGAAATTCCCGCGGAAGGTATCGATTTTCCAGGACTGCGGGTGACGGAGGGAGCCGCTGGAACGCCGCGGGGTCTCCGCACAAGCCGTGGGCTGCGGGGGTCCGGAAGCGCCGCGTCCCCTCCGTGTCGTGTCCACCCCCCCCCCCGCCCCGAACCCTCCCCCCCACACACACACCGCGTCCCGTGTGCCCTTAAAGTTCTCCCTTTAAAATCGCGTTTTGGTTCAGTGGCGGGGGGAGAAAGGAACGCGTTTTCCTCCCGCGCCGTGGTGCCGCGGGAGGGACAGGCGCTTCCAGCGGGGCGGCGGGAGCGTTACCCGGCTGCTCCGGGCACCTGCCGGGACCGCGGGACGGGCAGAGCCGGAGGGCAGCGGGCGGGAGCGGCGGGCAGGCGGGGAGCGGGGCACTTCCCAGCCCCGGCGCTCGATGGTTTATTTCGCAAACAAATTTCTCTTATCTGCCGGGCTGCGGTGCGCCGGGAAATGAGATTAGTTCTACCTTAAATTTCCTCGCCATCTCTCGCCGTAATGCAGCGTTTAACTCACCGTGAGAGAAGATGTCATTTTCGCATAACAGTGTGCTAATGGATAAGTCTTCCCGACCTCTCAAGCACAACAAACGCCCGCAGCCCGCCCGCACGACCTGTTACCGGCGCTGCCGCCCGCCCGCACGCCTCCGCCGCGCTGCCCGGCGCGGGGCTCGCCGGGGGCTCCGGGTCTGTCTGCGACAAAAAAACACCTCCCCCCCGGCCCCGCTCCCTGCCGCTCGCTGCTTGTTCGACTTCTTGCTGTTGCTCTCGTTGTTTTAAATTAACGAATATAAAAAAAACCCCGTTAAAATAGAGCGAGAAAATCGAACGGCAAACTTTTCCGTTCGTGGGATGCACCGGGCGGCTTTCTCTACAGAGGGTTCAATTGGGGGGGGGGGGAGGAAAACACACGCACCCCCCCGTATATATGCACACACAGGCATTATATATCTCTATACACGCACACACAATCGCGCGTGCACACACGCAGGTAGATGCGCACGTACCGCGATGCGTGTGCGAGCACATTTAGACACAGTTTTACATCGGCTCTTTGCCTACGGGAACACGAGCCGCGGGCCAGCCCGCCGCCCGCAGCATCCCGTCGCCGTCCGTCCGCCGGCACAACCACCCCCGCGGCGCGGCCGCCCTTCCCGAAGGCGCCCGCGGACGGACGGACCCGGCCGGAGGAACGCGGCGAAGTAACCCCGCGATTCAGGGCAGACGGCAGCCCGGACCGCCCTTTGACCGGACCCCCCCCCGCCCCCCCACCACGGAGCCCCGGGCCGGGCGGGGAGAGCCGACCCGGCGGCCCCGTCCGCGATCGCGCAGGGCCCGTCGCGGCCGTGTCAGAGAAGTTGAACTAGCAGCCTACTTACTATGCATTGCTGCAAACGGGTCGTGCTTACAGTGTATTTCCATCGGAGCGGTCCGGGCCGGGGCGGCCTCGCCGAGCTGGTCTCGATTCACCGGCGGAGCCCGGGTTTGGGGCCGGGGGAGGGGGCCCGAATAGGAACAGCCGGAGACCGACCACACACACACACACACAAAAAAAAAAAAAAAGCAAAAACACCCCAAAAAAAAAAAAAGAGGAAAAAACCCGGAACAACAAAAAAAGGCAAAATAAAAAAAAAATCCACCCAAAACCCCCGAACCAAAAGAGCCAACCGAAAACCCCCGCACAGAGGGCCGCCCCGAGCGGGGCCGGGGACCCGGCGGCGGCGGCCGAGGCGACTGCCCGCGCCGCTCGCAACGTCCGGCGGCTCCGTCGGGGTGCGGAGGGGGACACACACAAGGAGCGGCCGCCCCGGGCTGCGCCTCTGCCTCCGGCCGCTCGGCGGGCGGGCCGCCGAGCCGCGGCACTCGCCTCCCGGCTCCGAGGCGGCGGCGGGCGTGGACGGGGGCAGGGGGGAAGGCTGCGGGCGTCGCGGGCCGGCGGCCGGGAGCCCGGCGCTCCCTTCCCCCGACGGCTCTTTGTGCTGTCGGCGCCGGCGGCTGCGCGGCGGCCGAGGCGGGCGGCGGCGGGGCGGGCGCCCCGTCCGCGGGGCTCGGTCCCGGGGCGGCGGCGGCGCGCTCCGCCTGTGCCGCCCACCCGCCGCGCCGCTCGCAGCAACTCGCGGAGCCGGGCGGGGCGCGGCGGTGGGCGAGGGGAGCGGCGGGGGAAGGTGTGCGAGAGGGCGGGGAGCGGGGCGGGGGCCGGGCTCGCCTCGCCTCGCCGCGGGCCCCGCGGGACCGGGGCCGCCCCGTCAGCGGCCGCCGTCCGACCCGGGGCGCCGGCGCGGCGCTCCCATCGCCCCCCCGCCGCCCGCCCGCCGGGCCGCAGCCCGCCTCCCCCCCCCTCCCGCCCCCGCCCCCCCCCCCCGCCGCCGCCGACACCCCACCCCAACCCGCCCCCCCCCCAACAACCGCCGCCCTCGCCCGCCGTCGGCCGCCGCGGGCTGCCGGGGCGGCGCGGCGCCTGGCTGGCTCGGGCGATGCGCCCGGCGCGCTGCCGGCCCGCGGCGGGCGGCGGGGGTTGTGGCGGGCGGAGGGGGCGGGGGCCGGGGGCGGGGAGCACGGAGGGGGCGCGGGGCGGGGCGGGGCGGGGGGCTTCCCCCGGTGACCGCGGGCGGCGCGAAGGGGACGCGCGGTTGGGCCGCGGGGCGCGGAGCATCCCGCGGCCGAGCCGCGCGTCCCTGCGCGCCCGCGGAGGAGGCGCGGCGGGCGGCGCTTCAGCACCTCCCGGCTGGACAGCGGCGGCCCGCCGGTGGGCGGGGCCCGCCCGTCACTCACCGGACGCGGCCAATGGCAAAAGTTAACTTGCCGGAGCCCCGCATTGGTCGGCGGGCTGCGCCGCTGCCTATTGGCGGGATGAGAGCCAATGGGGGGCGGGGGGCAGGGCCGCAGCGGTGGGCGGGGCGAAGCGGGGTGGGGGGGTGAGACAGGGGGGTCCGGACGGGGGCGGGGGGGGGCGGGCATGGGGGATCGGGGGTGTTACCAGAGGGAGGCGCGGGGGGGAGCGCCAGCCCCACGGCTACGGGCCGTCGAACCCCCTCGACGGGTGGACGGAGAGCGCCGCGGTCGCCGGACAGCCCCCACTCACACTCGTTGCCCCCCTTCCCCGACGGGCGGCCCGGCGGGTCTCCCGGGGAGGGCGTCCCGCAGCCCTCGGTGCCCCGGACGCCCTCAGAGCGGCGCATCCCCCGGCCGTGTGTCCCCCGACGGCTGCCTGCTCCGGGTGCCCGCGGGGTTCGGCAGGGAGGGCTTCGGGAGGGGGGCCGGCGGCAATCGCGCTGGCGGGCAGGGCCAGCCCCGCGCCGGGCCGACGGGACCCCGCTCCGGCCGCCCAGACGCGGGGCTGCTCCCGGCGACCCGGGGCTCCGGCCGGGAGAAGCCGCCCGGCTGGGCCCCCCGGGCCGTGCACGGATGGGCGTGGGAGGACGGCGGCAACCGGCCGAGCGCCCCGCTCCGGCCCCGCCGTCGCCGCGGACACAGGGCCGCAGCGGGAGCTCTGCCCGCCGCCCGCCGGGGGGGTGCTCCCGCCCCGCCGGGCCCGGGCCGGGTCACTCCCCGGCACCGGCGCGGATGGGGGAGGGGGAGCGCGGGGCGAGTTTTCGTTGAACGAGAAACTCCCGGGCGCGGCCGAGCTGCCGCCCGGCGCTGTGGGGAGCGGGTCTGGGCCCCTCACCGCGCAGCCCCGCAGGAGAGCGGGGGCCGTCGGGCCTAACGCTAACGCCCGCCGCCCCCCCCCCGCCCCGCCCGTCGCTGCTGAGCGCAGACCCCGGGCCCGTGGCGCGGCGAACGGCGGCGCCGGTGCGTGGGGGCAGCGCGGGCGCAGGGCAGTGCCGCACCCCCGTGTCCGGCCCCTGGCCCTCCCCCCTGCCCCCCGCGGGCCGCCGCGCTGAAGTGTGTGCGCCCCCTCCCCTCCCCCCGCGCCCCCACAACCCGCCGGGATGCGGCGGCCCCGCCGTGCCCTCGGCCCGCGGCGCCGGAGGCCTCTGGGCGCGGCGCTGCCCGCCGCGGGCCCTGCGCGCCCGGGGCAGAGCTGCGGGTGCTGCCGAGCCCGCCGGCACCGGCCCCTCCCGCCCCGCCGCGGGGGCGTGCAGCGCGCCGCCATGAAACGCTTTATCGATTAAACGATTATTCAGGCGATTTAACTAATAAAAGGCCGCATCGATCGGCTCGGGATCGCGTTCCGCCACCCGCGCCGCCAGGCCGTCTCCGCGCCCGCCACCGGCCCCGCGGGGCCGCCGGACGGACGAGGCTGGACGCGGCCTCCCGCCGGCCGCCGCTCGGGCCCGCGGACACCCGGGCGGCGCCTGCGGGGCCCCTCGGCCGGACGCGGCGCGGGGGGGGTCTCAGCGGTCCCCACGCCGCCTCCAAGGCCCTTCGGGGTCGGGCCCCCGCCCGCCCCGCCCGGCCCCGCGGCCGCGCGTGGCCGGCTGCGGAGGGCTCCCCGCGGCCCCGGCCCGAGTCCCACCTGTGCGGCCGGCCCGGGGGGTCGCGTAGGTTTTCTCCAGCTCCATCCCGGCTTTTCAGGACTTGGACGGGCAGAGGGAAAAGTTTTCCAGGCTCTGTTGTTGTCTCCGTGCTCTTCTTTCTTCTTTTCCAAAAATATTTTTTCTTTTCCTTGTCTCTTTATCTTTTTCTCTTTTATTTTGTTTTCCTTTTCTCTTCTTTTTTTTTTTCTTATTTTCTCTCTCTTTTTTTCCTTTTCTTTTTTTTTTTTTTCCTTTTTTTTGAGGGGCTCTCGCAGGTTGGAATAATTCAACTCTTCCGCTCCCCGCCGAGCTTTTGCAGCTGATCACTGAGCTGAAACTAAACGTTTTAGGTGGAAAAAAGCCTCTGAAGGAACCGTGAAATGATTAAGAAACTAAAGAGCTCCTCTCCATGTGAGATCATGTCCTGTTCTCTAAAACATCACAAGATGTCCCCAGACGCAGCCAAAACCCAAGAAAACTCTGACATCTGTTGTAGCAGGAACCAAAGTTTGCCCGCAACCAGTCGCCCCCCGAGCGCTCCGCCGGCGGCTGCGGAGCGGCGGCACCGGCAGCGGCACCGGCAGCGGCACCTGCCCGCTCTGCCTCCGCCAGCCTCAGCCCGTCACCAACTTTTCAGCAGCACCGACTTCCCCTTCCCGGGCCGGGGAGTGACGCCGCAGCCCCGCGGCCGAGCTCCCCGACGGGCTGGGCCGCCGTGGGGGCGGGACGGGGACTCGCCGGGCAGCGCCTGGGGGGCGGTGGGGAGAAACACCCCCCCCTCCAGCGGCCGCAGCACACCCTGCCCGGCCCTGCGCCCCTGCTCGCGGGCTGCCCTTCGGCCGCAGCGGAGCCCGGCGGCCGGGGGCGAGCGGCCCGACGGCGGTGTCGGGGGTGGGAGGGGAGGGCTGGGATGGTCTTTTCCTCCGGCGGGGGGATTGGAGGGTGTCCCCGCGCTTCCCGGCTGCACGGCGGCCTTCCGCCGGGGCCGAGCCGTGGCTGCCGACCCACGGCCACGTCCTGCAGGCCTCGGCGGCGCGGGCGAGGGCGGGGAGAGGGGAGGGGGCGAGCTCCCGAGGCCGCGGCCGCTCCCGGGGTTGTCTCTCGGCGAAGGCGGCTCGGGGGAAGGGGAAAAAAAAAAGAAAACCTGGCGGCTCACCGGCTCCCGAGGGACGGAACCCCCGGGGAGCCGCCCGCAGCCCCGCACCCGCGCCCACCGCGCACTCCCGCGGGCCTGCGGCCTCTCGTGCCGCGCCGGTGCCTCGCCCACGGAACCCGCCTGGGCGTGAAGCCGTTCGGCGGGACGCCGGGCGTGCGTGTGCGGGGGGTTCTGCCCCGGCTGTCTCCCCGCAGCCTGCGCCATGCGCGGCGGGTCCAGCCGCGCCCTGGGCAGGGGAGAGGAGGGGAGCGGGGGGCTGCGGACCTCCGGTGCCTGCAGGGATAGCGGGCAGGGATGGTCGGGGCGGTGGAACGGGCTTCTGCCGCGGGGCCGCTCGCCGGGCCGGGCCGGGCCGGGCCGGGCAGGAGGAAGGTGTCCGCATTTGGGATTTGGCGACGCGAGTTCGGTGCAGGGGCTCCCGGCCGCCTCCCCCGGCGCAGCCCCGCGGCCCCTGCCCTCCCCAGGAGCTGACAGGGACACGGCTCCGTTTCCAAAACCTTCCTTCTTCCCCCCTCGCCCCTCCCCGCTTCTGTCGCCATCGCGTCCGGGGACCGGCGGCCCGCCCGTCCCGGGCAGCTCGGCAGCTGGGCCGGGCCGGGACCCCCGGCTCGGCCCCAGCGCGGCTGGAGGGCGGCCGGCTCCTGCCTCTCGCCCTTCTGCTTCCCCTTTCACCAACGATTCTTCGCTCTAATTTGCCTGCACAAAAATAGCCGCCGGCCAGAGCCCGCTTCCCGCCGCGGAATGCGGCCGGCCGTGCGAACAGCCGCCTCGGGACAGCCCTTCCCCGGCAGCCCCGGGCCCCCTTCCCTCGCGGCCCCGGCAGCAGCGAGATTCCCCGGCCTCAGGCGGGGAAACGAACGAGACACATTTTATTGTCCCCTCGCCGCCCCTCCAGCCCGGCCCGCCGAGGAGCGCGGGGAGGCGGCGGGCGGGCTGCGGCCAGGGGGCCCGGCTGCAGGGACCCGGCTGCAGGGATGCGCAGGGATGCGCAGGGATGCGCAGGGATGCGCACGGCGCCGTGGGGCTCGCGGGACAGCCCGGCGCCGGGGGGCCCGACCCCTCCGTGGCATTCCGGGGCCGTGCGGGGCCTGGCCTCGCCGCTGCTCCGCCACACCGCTCCGGCGCGGCTGCCATCACCCTGCCCCGGCGTCACTCGGGCCCCTCCGCCAGCCCGTTGACGGAGACGGCGCGGGCACCGCGGGCGGCTGTGTCCCGTTCGTCTCCCCGCCCCCCGCTCCCTGCCCGTGCGGGGTCAGCTCTGGGGCGCACAGCGCGGGCCGAGGCCCGCACGGCACCCCCTCCCCCCCCCCCCCCCGCGCTTCCCCCGAGCTGCCCTGGCCCCGCGAGGTGCCCCAGGTCCCCTCCCGCGCCCCCGCCGCGGTGTGACTGGAGGCTGGGTGCGGGAAACCCGAGCCCCAGGGCCGCGCAGGAGGAGCCCGCGCTGCTCCCGCTCGAGGACGGCGCTTCGGCGTCACCGCGCCCGGGAGGCACCGTCGGGCGAGCGCGTCCCGCTGCTCCCGGCGCTCCCCGCCCGGCGCGGTAGGTTGGGGCCGTCCCGCCGCGCCGCCGGGCTGGGTGCGGGGCGGGTGATGGGTGGGTGAGCGTGTTTCCGCGTGTCCCCGGGACAGCGGCAGCCCTGCCGCAGGTGACGGGGTGTCGCGAAGCCGTGCGTGCGGCCTTTCATCGTTAGGAAGCGAAAGGAACCCCCCGCACCCCTCGGCCGGGGCTCCGCACGCCTGCTGCAAACCCGGGCGCTGCTCCCGGCTCCGCGCAGCCCACCGCGGCCGAGACCCCGGAGCCTCCGGAGCGAAGTTCTTGCATCGCCTTGTCCCGCGGGTGCCAGCCCGCCCCGGGGCCCGGCAGCCGCCTCTCCCTGCGGCGTGGGGCCGGGAACCGGGCAGCGGGGCAGCGGCTGCAGCATCCGCTCGCGGTGCCGCTTTGGGGTCATTCGGCTTTTTCTCACCCATCTACAGACACGATGGTACCAAAGGTGGCGGCAGGCAGCGCCGGGTGGTGTGCCCCCGCCTAGGCAGGGGTACGGGCCGGGAGGATGGCTGTCTTGGAATCGCCGTAGGCCATTCCAAGGGCTCTTTCCTTCGGTGCCTGTCCTTTCAGATGCAAACCGCGGAGGATCTGGTGTCGATCGTGGCCCACTGTGCTCCCGGAGATAAAAGGGAGCTCTGGGATGAACGGGCTAATTACGCTAAGTAATTTAAAGTGTTGGATGGGCAGCCCTGTGTAGTTGAGGGGACTTTGGTGGCTTAAGGAACCCCCGCGGCGTCCTGCACAGAGCTGTCCAAGGGAAGCATCAGCAACCGAGGCCTGACAGAGGAGAGCCTGAAACAGAGGCACCCCCTCAGCAGTGCCCTTTTCTTGGGTGACCCGCACGGAAGAGGTGCTCTGTGTCCCCCCGCAGCTGAGAGTGATGGGAGGACACGTGGACACCTTTGTCTGTGTCCGTTTCCCAGTCACAGAATCACCGATTTGTCTTGGCTGGAAGATCATTTAGATCAAGTCCAACCATCACCCAAACCTGCCAACCACCACTAAACCACGTCCCCCAGCACCACATCTAACTGTCTTTTAAATACCTCCAGGGGTGGAGACTCCACCACTTCCCTGGGCAGCCCGTTCCAATGCCTGACAACCCTCCCGAGGAAGACTTTTTTTCCAATATCCAATTTAAACCTCCCCTGGTGCAACTTGACGCCGTTTCCTCCTGTCCTGTCACGCGTTGCTAGGGAGAAAAGGTCACACACACCCCCACCTCCCACCCCTCCCCTGCCTCTCCACAGCCTCCTCCCCTGCTTCAGACTAAACACCCCCGGCTCCCTCAGCCACTCCTCATCCCATCAGCTCTCCAGTCCCCTCACCAGCCTCCCTGCACCTTCCCAGCTTGGTCTGTCCAGCGTGGGGGCAGAGCCGGGGTGGTGCAGCTGACACATGCAGAGGGTTTTATTTTCAAGAGGGTGAGAGGAGGGCAGGAAATGCCGAGACACTTCTCCTTTTCAGTTGACGTGCGTTATTACTTTTGCTCTCCCCTCACCTGCCGCCCCAGGAGTGCTGCAGCGGAGCCGGGCGGTGAGCAGGGTGCGGGGGTCCTTGTCGGGTGCCTTCAGTGGGGGCCAGCACAGCCGGGTGAAACGCTTCTCTGAAAGAGCTGCCCGCAGCTCTGCTGGGCCCCAGGCACTGCTCCTCCTCACCACCCCCTTTCTCTGCCTCCGGGACTTTTCTTTTCCCACCATTCCACGGCCACGCAGTGACCGCAGCCTCTGTTTGCAGAGATGAATTCTGTGTCGGAGCAGAAGACCAGCCTAAATTCATCAAAGCAATGAACAGCCTAAGAAAAAACAGCCTGAGGCTGTTTTATCAGTCTAGCGTGGAAGGTGTCAGGGCCACCCTGAACGCCTCAGTCCCTCTCTCAGTCACTTTCACTGATCTCGAGTGTGGTTATTTTCACAGTTAAAAAGACATGGTTTTAAAAGTCAGCTTTGCAGAGCTTTCTGAGTGGCGACACGCTCACATGCACAGCTGAAAATGAGCCAGCATCCGAGGCAGGCCAAGCCGCAGCAGATGCTGGCTTCTACCCCTTCCTGAGCGCTCTGTGAGAAACCCCACCGTGCCCTCTGAGATTTCTGCAGTGACGTGGTAGAGCGAGGGCCTGGCCTCCTGGGAGCACAGTGCAGATGGACTGCAGAGCTCCGGCTTCCCCAGCCCCTGCGCGACGGCTCCTCGTTCAAACGCGGCGGAAGAGCGTGACGCACGGCGCCATGAGCAGCAGGGCTGGCATCCCCCAGCACGCGGGGCATCCCGGCGGGCAGAGCGCCTTGAGGTGCAGCAGCAGCAGTGGGATGGGTGATGCCTTTGGGACTGGAGCGAGGAGCAGAGCAGACAGACGCCTGAGGGCTGCGGTGTCCGGGGGTGCAGACCTTTGCCAGGGTAGCTGCAGGGGAAGGCGGGCGAAGGGGAAGGTTGCTGAGCCCTTTGTCACAGGGGAGACCTAGGGAGGTGCCTGGGGCTGCACCAGTCTGCACAGAGCAGAGGGCAGGTCTCAGGTCTGTGCTGCTGCACATCAGGGGCCTGGTGAAAAAGCATCCTCAGCTTGCACCCTTTGGTACCACAGTTGGGTGTCAGCAGCGTGCTGGGTGCTGGCCAGCCAGGTGCCCCAAGGAGAGGCTCTGACTGAGCTTCTGTGTCAGGCAGACCCAGGAAGCTTGCTGCAGGGCTGGCACTTTGCTCGGAGGAGCTGCTCGCCCTGCTGCCCTCCTCCTGAACGCATCCTCCTGTGTATATCCTGAAAAGAAGGGCCCATTTCAGCCACGCTGTGAAGTGAAGAAGCCAAGAATGAGGATTTTTTTTGGACAGGGGCTCTAGCTAGAACACGATGGGCTCGGCCACACAATGCTTGCTTCCCCAGCCTCTCTTGAGAAAGCCAAGAACAAACATTTCAACCCAAGTTCACCCTGTGCTGTAACTTTTGTGTTTGCGGCTATTAAAAGGCTGAAAAAGGTCAGATTGATTCCTTTGCTTGGAGAATTGCTGGGAGAAGGGGTAGATCGGGAGATAGGAAGTTAAATCACTGAATAGTCTGCTTCCAACAATTGCCAGCAAAGAGGAAAATAGAGTTGATTAAGCGAGCCTTTGCTAGACAGAAGTGCCAAGAAAAGGCAAGGAGGAGGCAGGAGGATGGGAAATGCTAGGCTTCCTCCAGCTCAGCAGACATACCCCTGTGTTAACCATTACCTTTCCTAGACCAGGTTTCATGTCATCACCCCGACTCGCCCTTGTTGACTGAAAAGAAGGCGGTGGGGTCAGAGCTTCCAGACATGAAATACACTATTGTCAACTAAGCGTTGGAGAGCAAAACCCAGGCAGCATCCAGGGCGCAGCCCTGCCCAGAGCCTCCCCACATCAGGGGTTGGTCACCAGCAGGAACATGGTGCTGTATCCCTGTTCTGCCTCAGCTAACTGGTTGATTGTTATGGGCACATCTCTCAGTCCGCACACTGCCATGTACATAAACAGACACCACTGTAAATCCCCACTGCAAAAGGATTTTTTGTTGTAATGTATTTTGCCTCTGACCAGCCTGAGAGATTTCAGATTTTGCCCAAAGTACCTGTTAGATACATCCATTGTAGGTTTGTGTGGCCAGGTTCTGGTGGAGCAGGGGGTCTGGGGCTTCTGCAAGACGATGCTAGAAACTTCCCCCAGGCCCCACAGAGCCAACACTGGCTTGCTCGAGGCCGGAGCCGCCGCTGAGCAAGGCCGAGCCCATCAGCACCAGTCACAGGCCTCTGGGAATCACAGGGAGGAGGGGAAACACCAGCGGCTGCTTTGTGCCCCAGGGAAGGGAGAGAGAAGGTGGGAGAGACTCTGCAGGCACCTTCTGATGGCTTGCAGAAAGGCTTCCCTGCACAGCCGTGGAGCCACATCGGTGCATGGGGGAACATTTACATATGTGCTTCACCATGCCCATCACTGGAGCCTTTGTGCAGCGAGGTCTGCTGCCCAACAAGGAGAAGAGGTGAAGACAAAGCAGGAGAGCTTCCCCACATTCGCTACCTGTGCATTTATCAGCTGCTTCACTTCAGAAGGTTGGGAAGTGGCCTCTCCTTTTATTTCAGGAATCGGCCGCTCCCCTTCTGCCCCCACTGCGTTCCTCTCACCTGCACCCACGCCATCAGCCTCACAGCAGCCTACACCCTGCATAAATAAACCACAGCACATCCTCCTCCTCCTCCCAAAAGTCCTCTTGGGCAGCGCTTCAGACCACCTGACTTTGAAAATGTCCCGGAGGCAAGAAGCATTGTGTGAGCAAACCCCGCCTGACCCCAGGCACCCCACGCCCACCCTCCCTCCCTCTGTCCCATGGCTGCTGCTGGCAAAGCCGGGCACCTCCCGGCCCCGCAGTGTAAGCTGGATGGAGTCCACTCCACTGAGGGGCTGCTGAAGGATGCTCTGCCCTGCGTGGGGGATGCTGGCCCGTACAGCAACAGCTCGGCCCTCAGTCCTCACACTCCTCTGAATATAATTAATGCCTGAGATTGGGAGGTTTTCTTCTTCTCCTTAGGTATTTTTGGTGTAATTTCTTTCCCTTTTTTTTTTTTTATCGGCATTCACTCTAATTCTGCAGGGTGAGGGCTGTGTTTAGAGCAGATGACAGAGAGTTCTGCTCTTTATCATCACACGGTGAACTGCAGTTAACTGGAGACTTTAAGAACAATACAGAAATCTATTTCATTAACTCCAGATACTGCTTACCTCCAATTATACAGCTGTATGAAAATTACTAACTGTGAAATACAAAAAGGTTGTCTTGTAATTGAAACCTTTTTTTTTTTTTGTTAAATTTTGAAATCAATAAGAAGAAAATTAAAAAGGGTGGTTTGATAACACTTACCCTGTTTGCTCAATATAGAGCTATAACCACCATGAAAAGCCATTTACCTCGTGGTACCTTTTGCAGGAAGGAAAAGTGAAGAATTTCCTCGCTTGCTTTGAAAAGATGGTGTTTGGGTGAAGCAGAGGGTGAGGCAACGCACGAGAGCAGAGCTACAGGATGCATCACTGAAAGGACACGGCTCCGGAGATGGCAGCCAGTGGGCAGGGCTCCCCTGTCATCCCCCTAGCAAGAATCGCTGTGCAACAAGGCTTCACCTGCACGCTCACACGGCAGAGTCTGGACACCGGCCCGGGGACACGTGGGGCCAAGGCTGCCTTGATGTGAGCTGGGGGAGAGCCGCCTGCCCGGTGGGGCAGGCACGGGCCCTGGCAGCCAGTGGGCTCTGCCCGGTGTCCCCAGGGCAGGACCAGCACTGCCAGCTGCGCCGTGCTCACTGGGCAGCACTGCGCTACTGCCCGGGCTCAACATGGGCAGTGAAGGCTCGTTTTGCACTGAAACGTAACCCCTCTCCTCGGGTGGGAGAGCCCAGCGGGTCTCTGGTGGAGCTGTGGCTCCCGGGGTGAAATGGCGTCCCGCGTGTGCCCTGGAGTGTGGGTGCAGGGCACGGCCCCCCGCTCGCTGGGGACACGCTCCTGCCAGTGCGGCTGGGGGCAGCCTCCATCGAGGGTGGCTGTGAAGATGAACCCTGGCATCTCGCGCCAGTAAAGCGGAACAAAACATTCTTGAGGGGAATTTCCTCAGAGCTCTTACAGCTCCGCTCCGGTGTGGCGCTCACCCATTAATGCTGCTATTTTAGTGCTGTCTCTGTTCCTGCCCTCTGGGACACGCGGTGCTCTCAGCACAGCCGATGATTTCAGGGGAGTTTTTCAGAGGTCTTGCAGCAGGGCACATGGCACATGGGTACAACATGCCCTCGTTTCCTGAGGGGACTGGTGCCAGCCACCCAGCTGGGAAACCTCTGGGAATTTGAGGTGTGAGGAAGCCCTTGCGCTCCTGGACAGGGCTGCCTTCCTCCTCTCCCCTCCCCTCCCCTCCCTAGCTCCAGGGCTCAGGGACCATCCTGGCCCAGAGTCCAACCTCACCCGTGGCACAAGGCTGGAAGATGCTACCAGCTCCTTTGCCAGCTGTCACGCTCTGGCCAGGAGGGCTGTAAACCTAGCCAGGCTCATGCTCTGCAGCGTGCCCTGGGCACTCGATCAGCTGGTAGTTTCCTGCCTTTCTGTCTTGCTGTCTGGCCTAGCAGATAGGACGACGACTGAGCTACACCAGAAGCACACTGTAAAGGAAGGTCTGTCCAAGCCCCAGAAGGGAAGTATGGACACTGATGGACAGTGAAGGAAAGGGCTCAGCCTGAAAATCAGAAAGGCTGTGGCAGAGAGGACAGAGGTGTAATGTGTCCCCAGCCTGGGTGGGCCCCTGGATTGGCAAACGGTGGCCTAAGGTCTGCCAGATCCCTATGACTGGGGCAAAAACAACCAACTGTGAATCCAGGTGATGAGCAGCAGGAAGATCTGTGGAAACTCTCTGCTGCTGCTATCCCACTCAGGTGTTTCAAATTTGGACGTGCCTCTTGCTAAAAGCTCCACTCCTCAGGTGCACGTGAAACCCATCCTCTGCCTGCTCTCCCTGGAAAAGGAAGATGCTGACCTCCTGCAAGGCTGCTGAGGAGAGGCTGCGCCTGGCAGCTCCTGAGCACACCAAGCCCACAGCAAGCACGGGTAAAGGAAAAGCCCGTCCTTTCACTGACTGACAGAGAGTTTTACCTGCTGGGGCCATCGGTAGCACTGTGTCCACAGGAGTAGCACGTATGCACAGCAAACTTTTGGGTGACCCCCACCCCCAGGGACTCAATCAGGGAGCACGAGCGTCTCAGAGGGTCCGTGAGACCGGCTGCTGTGTCTGTCCTCTTCGCTGTTCTATCAGGACCAGCACTCCCAGCACCGCCGTGGAGAGATGACCTGTCACCACCCTAACCATACTCACTGCCTTGCCAGAAAGGAAATTGCATGCTCCAGGCAGAATATGAGCAGAACAGCCCCCCAGCGCTCCTCAAACCCACACTCACTAACTGGAAAATGTTGTTTCTACTCCAGGAAATACAAGCCTGGACCACAGCCTGGCTCCCCAGAACACCTGCAGCTCCGTGAGCTTCACCACTACAGACACCTTGCAGGCACACTCCTTTTCCTACTCTCTATATACAGATTTGGGTGTTTTTTACTTATTATTTCTTCTCTGTAAATACCACCAGCAGGCTTACTCAGTCACACCCAACTGTTTTTAGGAAGCAGTCCCGGTGAGATAGCAGAGCTGAAATGCAGATCCTTGTCCTGTCTAGGTAAGGCACCTGGCTCTCACATTAATTAATTCTATCAGCATAGCGCATCCCACCTTGCAGCCAGATGAAATTCAGTCTAACAACTTCATTTACTCTGGTTCAATACTGGTGTTTTGAAATACAAAAGCCTACCTGCACACTGCAGTCTTTAATCCAACCTTCAGTGGGCCTGAAATTTTAAAAGCACGCAGAAGGGCTTTTCTACCTGCTGTATTTGCTCTCCGAATATTGCAAATTATATTAAAAAACAGAGCTGTACATGTATATCAGATATCATTTGAAGTAATGAGTGTATTTTTCTAATCTTCCTGATGCCAACCGAACAACACATTTCCAATATCATGCATAATAATTAATTTGTTTTCCGTATAGTAATAAGATTAACAACTTCACATTTACATGGGGTACTGAGTTATGTTCAAATAAAGTAAGTTCTAATGAGAAAAATTGGAAGTGGCAGCAAATCAATGTTCCAGTTGGCAGTCCAGGTTTATGTGTGTTTGTCTACCTTTTCTGCGGGCATTTTTGTCAAGATTCCACTGTAAACAAGATAATTTCCTTCATGTTGGGTTAGCCTGGGTAAATATGTTTAATGAACAACAAATGCACTGTAAACACTGAAATAAATCTAAATACCGCAGCAAAACACCCTGGAAACTCCAGGGTGCTTCAGCAGGCACGGTGTGCTGAGCGTGAGGGGAGGCTGCATGAGCTCACCACACAGGGCTGACATCACACACAGCTCGATTTCAACATGATTCCTAAATGCTTGACTTCAGAGGACCCACTGGGGTAGCATGCACACATCAGAGAGGTTTCCCAGTGCCAATAGGGCTGGAGAAGTTGCCTTTTCAAAGTAAAATACCGGAGCAGAAGCAGAGATCAATGCTTTATAAATAATCAAGGCAAAGATTAAGAGATTTCCAGTTCTCTCTAGAAATCGGTACTCATGGAAGAGCCCATGCTAAAACACACTACGGTGTCTGTCTGAACCTAAACCTACATGAATCGTCCCAAAGGCCCTTTTCTAGGGTGCCCACTGAAGCCAGCCCCTCTCAGACCACAGGGTAACAGGTTGACCAATGAATTTCTGCAAAACAGACGAATAGGTCATTCTGCTTGAGTGCTCCTGCGCTGCCACTGGAGCATCCTCCCGCCTTCCTTCCAAGAGGGACTT
This sequence comes from Laterallus jamaicensis coturniculus, assembly GCA_022605575.1. Taxonomy (NCBI): domain Eukaryota; kingdom Metazoa; phylum Chordata; class Aves; order Gruiformes; family Rallidae; genus Laterallus; species Laterallus jamaicensis. Next base: position 914,760 of record JAKCOX010000136.1, read on the forward strand.
TGATCCCAAAGGAGCTGCAGGTCTCACTGCTAGGAAGTCACGGAAGCCATGCACAGCCGGGTGCAGCACGTGCCAGGAGACCCCTGTAAATCTCTGGAACGCAAGTGGAGCCCACTCTGACTAGGAAAAGCCCCTTGATCTTCACAGGGAAGGACACTCACGGAGAGTGAAAAGACTATTTGACACCCCCTGTCAGGGCATGTTTCCATGCTGCTAGTGCAGGGATAATTGCTGGCATAGTATCTTCCCGGGCTGCTGTCCAGAAAGGGGAACAGGCGGTGGCATGGGTCCTGGTGAGAATGTTTCTCTGACCCTACCTCATCACACTGCAGTGGAAGGTACTTTTCCTGTAGGGATTTTGCCCCTTATCCTTTATACCCCGTGTGATGCCCCCCTCTCTCATCCCTGTTTTCATCCTCTCCTCCCTCCTGTGCCCTGAGCATAGCAGCAGTGCCATCCTGGAGCTGGGTGATTCGTGCCAGGCACAGGAGGGGCCCTGCCTGGAAACAGACCATGAGCCTGCCTGCGAGGCTAGGGACACTTGACATGGCTGCTGCTGACACGGTGTTGGAGCACAGGGAGGGCAACACCACGTGTGCCATGTGCCACCCAGCCCCGAGGCCTGAATCCCTGGGTGCTGTGCGGTGGATGGGTCCTGCACGCAGGGCACAGAACCCACCGTGGCATGCTCCATCAGCACCAGCTGCAGTCTCTGCCCCCTGTGAACATCCCTGCAGCTGCAGGGCTCTGCCCATCCCCACACCCAGACAGCCTGTCCCCTGCCCTGACAGCAGGATGGTGGCCCTCCAGCCACCCTCACTGTGGACACCCGGCCTTTCCTTCTGCTCTTCCTGGGCACCTTGATAAATGACAAACAGGTTTTTGTCAGAGCCCTCCTTGTGCTAAGCCCTGGCTCTGCTCAGGGAGGGGGCAGGAGGCCCATTGAGCCATCCCTGAGCCCTGGAGGGCTCTGCCCACCTGACGTCCGGCACATGGCAGGTAGATGTGGGTACTCCCTCCTGGCCTCCCACTGCTCGGGTCTCACAAGCGGCAGCAGCTGCGTGGGTGTTGTGGGGAACCTGCAAGGCCCAGAACAGGCGGAGCAAACCAAGGCCACTGGCTACTAGAAACATCTCCTGGCCTTGCTGTGCCGCAGAGCAAGGCAATGGGATGTGAACAGCTGGCTTGAATTTCCAGAACAACCTTTTCGCAGCACGCCTCGGTCTAGGGCTGCTGGGCGAGCCAAGAGTGAAGGGATGCCTCCTCACCCTGGGAGAACACGGGGCTGCAGCCTGCGTGTCACCTTTGACCATGGGAAAGGGTGAGCAGAGTGCCCGTGTCTGCTGCCCTCGTCATCCACAGAGACCCAGGGCTGGCTGCGCAGGCTGCGCCGGGAGCCGCAGGCAGCTGCAGGGCCTGACCAGGAGGACGCAGGGCCAGAGCCCAGTGCAGCAGGGCAGGGCCTGAGGCGACTGCGCCTCACCCCGGGGCCAGACCCAGCACGAGCAGCGCTAACTACTGGCTAGAGAACAGCAGAGATGAAGCAGCTATTAATAGCTTGTTTGTATCGTTACTGGTAGGCACACATGTTTCCTTGCCTAATTATAGGTGACTGAAGCTTCACCACCCAACTGAACATGGCCATCACTTCCCATGAGATCTTCAGTTGCCAGATTTTAAGTGCTTGGGCTGAAATTTTCCACAGCATGCATATGACTCAGACTATGGTTTGGTTTTGGGTTGGTTTTGGGGTTTTGGGTGGTTGGTTTGTTTGCTTTATATGCGCTAGTTTTCTGAAAAAGCTTTGAGAAAAAGTAATTGTCACGAACATCACAATCACTGCTGTATTCCTACCACACCTCTGTGGGGTTTTCAGAGTTATTTTGCTTCGGAGCACTACTCTGACCAGTTTTTACCATGAGATCATCAACTTTTTTTTGGGGGTGGGAAACTCCTCCAGATTACAGATCTACATTTCTGCAGAGAGCCATTCGTATTTGAGGGCACTGAGAACACCTGGTCCCATGTATGATCAGCAGAGATCAGCCAACTGGCTGCTCAAACGCCCCAAATGTCCAGCTATGTTGAGCAGCACCTTGTCTTCCTTCCACTTCCTTCCCATCCTGGTCCCAGTTGTGAGCCAGTTTCAGAAGCCCAACGAGCAGTCTGTTTCACCCTGGTCAACACGGCGTCCTGGGAAAGTGTTCCCCTTTGGCCTCGGCTTTGGCCACCCAGGAAGGGAGAGAAGAGAGTTTCAGAAGGTCACCAGAATTTGGGTCCTTTCCTACACACTTGAGATCAGCACCATCCCATTCTGCACACAGAGGGTAGCCTGCCTGCCCATTGGTGTCTGCCCCAGCCTGTCTCTCCAGCACAGGAAAGAGATGCCAAAGAGGTTTTCAGAGACCTTTCTTGTCTACTAAATGCAGGACATTCAACTAAACAGACCTGCTGATGGCTTCCTCCAGCTGCTCCTAGAGACCTCTCCTGCCCATCACCTTGTCCCAGCGCTACAGTATCAGTCCCTTCCACTTGTGCTATTCTGGACCACCCTGCCCCTAGCAACATGCAACACATGGACAGGCTTGGCAGCCCTGAAGAGATCAGCAATTTTAGCTCATTCCATTGCTGAAATAAGTAGTAGCTCAACAGGATGTTGAGCGAGATATCTACTACTTCAGCAATGGAATTAGCTAAAACTGCAACGTTTAAAATAGTACTACATACATCATCATGACCACCATGCTCTTGTGCTGGCAGATGTGCACAACAGCCTGTCCCCATCAGCTCAGGGGTGGCTGCAGCCCTGTGCCTCCTGGCATCTCCCTGCAGAGCAGCAGCCATCACTGGCTGCCCGCCCGTTGTCCAGCACATGAGCAGAGAGTTGTGCCTCCCTAGCCACATGCTGCCCAGAGCAACTGTCTCCTTCACCTCTGCTCAATACGTCCCATTTGCCTTCACAGGAGACATGGTGCTTTGCTCCCGCCGCCTCCCTGGGGATATGCCCCTAAGGTCGGTACAGCAGAGAGCAAACACCCTGAGGCAGCCGCAGCCGGACACTGCACAGAACCGCTCTCACGGGGACACCTCAGCGCCACAGAACGCAACAGCAAACACACTCATACGTCAGCTTTTCGTGTTCATAATTGTCTGAGACACAGCAAATCCAGGGATCTTTGGATACCAAAGGCCGTGTCCAAGTACTGGACCCTGGAAATGCTGCTGCGGGCTGCCCTCCGACTGAGCATCCCTCCTTGCAGCCGCATGGTGACAGGTAGGAGCTCTCCTAGAAGGTTGTCTCATCTCCATAGCCCAGGGCAGGAGGAATGAAGCAGAGCTGAGGTTGATTGGACATTGTTAAATACAATTCCTGCTCCGTTTGTTCTGCTGGAACAAAAAGCAACGGAAGAGGCGTCGGGCTGTGGGGTGGCCTCGTGGTTAAAGTTGCTGCATCTGCTCCAGCAGCTGTTGGCTCTGGCAGTGCATCGGCTCCCACACTGGTAGGCAGCACTGCTCAGACCACTCTAGGCTTGTTTTGCCTCCCCTCTAGCTGTACTGGCCTTGTTGCCCCTATTTGCCATACACCTTGTGCGAGACACCTGGGATCTGGCCCTGCCAGCAGCCAGCTGCTCCTGAACGCCATTCAAATCAGACCTCACTTTGCAAATGCCCAAGGGAACGATAGCTGAGCTCTGCAGGGTGCTGCAGGGGCATCTCCCCACGTGGCTCCCTCCTCACAGACCCTGTGCACGGGGAAAGCAGGTCTGTATGTCTGCAGAGCCAGCCTGGAGAAACACAGAACCTGTGACAACAGCAATGCCTGCGAGCCTGGGCAGCGCTCAGAGAGCGATGCAGCGTGGTCAGAGGGTTTCCCCAGCATCCTGGAGAGTCCTCACAGCCACAGCTCATTTGCTGTGTTGCTCTGGGACCAGGCTGGTTCTCCCAGGTGTCTCTGCATGAGCTGCCAGCATGTCCCTAGCTGCAGAGCAGAGCACCCAGGGCTGTTAGATACTGAATGTCTGCAGGGATGGGCCTGGGAGTGCAGGGAACCGGCGAGCTAGCTCTGTCCTCCCTCCATGCCAGCATCATCTCTTCTGGTCTGCCCACACCCACAGCCAGGTGAGTGGTTCTCTGGTGGGATCTTCCTCCAAGAAGATGAAGCACCAGGGAGTCCCCCAAGAAGTAGCGGAGCAGGTTCTGGAGTGACAGGGACTGGGATGTGTGGCTTCCTCCCCTGGCCCATGTGTGGTTTCCATCCCCGGGTGCTGCCTGATGAGGTCTGGCTGCTCTGGAGGCCCCTGACTTGGAGCCATCCCTCCCTCCACTACCAGCTCCTTGCAGAGCCTGCAATGTCTGCTGAGGGTGGGAGGGCTGGATGTGGTCCATCCTTTCACAGCGGCACCTCCTGGCTTAGCCAGTGCCAAAGGGGCACTGATGTGGGATATGGAAAGCCCAAGAGGGGTTCATCTTGCTGCAGAAGGAGCTATGGGCTAAGCTGGAAAACGTGCTGGGTTTAACTGGAAATCCATGTGCACAGGAGGAAAGTAAACTGGACTATGAGAAGTGAACCCGCATCTGCCTGGGGCATGCACAAGAGGATGACTTCCATCAGGGACTCGTTCATGCAGGCTGAGTGATGTAATTTCTCCCAGTTTTGTGACAGAATAGGTAAAATCTCTGCCAGTGCTCTTTCCAGAGTGGGAGCAAGGTGAACAATCACGATGACCTCTCTTGGCTAGGGAAGCAGAGCTGGGTAAACAGCCTGGGAGGGAGCCACAAAGCTTGTGATGCAGTCAAAATGATGCTGGGGCATGTGGCGCAGACCCCACTCCGGGCAGGCAGGCTCCTGCCAGCACGGACATGAAGGGGGAAGAGGGAAGAACTGGGTCAAGTGGGGCTCCTGCAGTGACACCACACTGACATGTTCCAGACCATCGTGGGAGGGGGTGGTGAGGGCGGCCCAGGCACAGTGGAGGTGATGGACTGGCCCCATGCTGCCTTGATGGGTCCCACCTCGCCCTTCACCGCTCAGCCCAGACAGGGACCAGGAGAAGGCATGCAGAGGAGCCACGCAAGGTGACAGGACCACAAATCTTGTGGGTCCAGGCTGCATAGACAGTTTCACTCATCAAGAAGGGTATGAGTGCTGTAAGTAAGTGCCTCCTTGGGAAGAAGTTTGGCAGCAGGGGCTGTTTGGTGCAGCAGACAAACTCAGGGCATCAGGAGCAGATGCCAGATAAACACAGGCTGGAAATAAGGTGTATGGTTTTGAAGGGTGAGGGCAATTCACCCCTGGGGTGATTTACTGAGCAGCACTGGAAAAGATTAAAGGCAGAGTGATTTCTCTGTGTGTTACATTTTCCCCAAAATGGGGTGTTTTCATCAATTGCTACAGGAGCTGCCAAGACATCGTGTATGGTTGCTGCACGGTCTGCACTGCTGGGGCACCGCCTGCTCCTTGGGATTCTTCCCAAACAGCTATAGCAATCACCCAGGAAGAGAAGGCAGCATTTCAGGCCAATGCCCAGTCAGCCAGCAACAGACATCTCTTCTGTGGGGTGGCAGCACCAAAGCAGCCCGCTTTCCGCCCCCTCCCCCCAAAGTATGCACTCCAGGAGCTTCCCAGGTTTCCTGCACTCGCCTCCCCTCACCTCGCAGCAGGGAAGCACACTTCAGAGAGCTCCTGCAAGTTCTGTTCCCACAGGCATTAGAAACTTCATCAGCCTGGACATAAGGACTCACGGGAGAAGACACATAAGATGAGAGGAAAATTTTGGTAGTAAAATATTGAGCATGGAATATTACACTAGTGTGTCTGTGAATGAGGTATTTACCAGCCCATCAGCTGGAGCAAAAGGCGTTGCCTGCTCTGACTGCCTTTCCCAAAAACCTTCCTGGCAACGGGACAGACATGGGCCACGTCCTCAGCTGGCGCAGGCTGACTCTACTCCAGACCATTGTTTAAACATATGGCCTGACATGCACGTCATGCTAACAAGTAAATAAAAGCCCACGGTTCGATTTACTACACAATTACACCTGCAGCATCAGAGGGGAAGATAAGCTTGCATTAAGCATTGATATGCACATTGTTTTCAAGCACAAGTGACATGTGACAATGCGGATTTGCCCTCTGAGATGTCAGAGTTTAATGAAGTAGGAGAAATCCTGCAGATAGTAGCACAGGACTTGGATTTCTCCTGATGAGGATTAAGTGCATACCCCTACTCAGGAAAACAAACATTTTCTTCAGTAAATGGAAGTTGCCCTCTCGCTCAGGATCACCTCGCGGAGTCACAGCATGGATTACTTTCTCCTCTGCTGGCCTGCCTCAATGATGAAGCACGTATCCTATCGGTAGCAAGGCCCTGCAAGCCCCTGCAGTGGTGGCCCACTTTGGGCAGGAGGTCCAGCATGTCTTTCTCAGGAAAAACAACTTGTGCTCAGGTATACATCTGGTCCTGGCAAAGAAGATGTGCAGCATCGCAGAGTGCACTGGAGAGGAACCTGTGGTTATGCAGTACATCACCATAACTTGTGTTTACGGTGAAGAGCTGTCTTGCCCATTGCTTCCTGGGCCAAATGTGCAAGACGGTGATCTTGCCACAGCCTCAAGCCCTGCTGAAGCAGTTGCTGAAACTACTTGGCTTTGGTTCATTTCCCAAAAGACACTCATTCAGGTCTTTCACATTAGGCTGGCTTCAGCAACAGGGTGGAGGTGCTGCATGCAAACGGCTCTCCTCTGCTCCCAGCACAGTGCCACCAGAGGCACAGCATCCTCTGAGGGACTCGGGTTAGGGACACAGCCTGGTGCACTCCATGGACTTGACAGAAGTCATCTGGCCATACTCTCAGTCACTGCATTTCCCAGTCATGTGGATGTCCAGGCAGGGAGCTGAGGAGATGGGGTAGGAAGTGGAACACATTCACCCCAGGTAGGGTGGTGAGAAGTGGCTTTCCTGGGGCAATTCGCCCAGGACTCAGCCATTTGGTTGCAAAGGCAGGAATTTAAGAGCACAATAAAAGGCCACTTCAATAAACTTGCAACTCCTCTATCATCCTGCTGGGCCTGTGGCTTGAATTGCTTGCTCCAAACTCACTCCTGAGCCGTTTCCTAGACTAAGTTCTGTGCTGAAAACCAGCCCCAAGTGCCACAATACTTAGTCACAAGAGTGAAGTCACAGAATCCCAGACTCACCAGGTTGGAAAAACCCTTTAAGTTCCTGGAGTCCAACCGTCCCTGTGCTGTGCTAAACCATCTCCCTGAGCACCTCATCTCCCTGCCTGTTAAACACCCCCAGGGCTGGGGACTCAGCCCCCTCCCTGGGCAGCCTGGGCCAGGCCCTGACAACTCTGCCAGGGAAGAACTTTTCCCTCCCAGCTGAGCTGACCCTGCCCTGGCACAGCTTGAGCCCATTGCCCCTGGTCCCATCTCCTGTCCCCTGACTGAAGAGACCCTTGCCCACCTCTCTGCACCCTCCTGGCAGGTAGTTTTAGGTGGAATTTTTGGTAAGGATGTTATCTATTGGCAACTTCTCCAGTAACTAGTGGAAATAAGAAGTCCACAGCTTCTTTCCCTGTACCCCTGCCTGCCCATTCAGCCCCATAAACCCAGTTTCCTTCATCACATCTCCTCTGGCTTTCTGTGCTTTTCTCTCCCTCACCACTCCCATGTCCCCAGCATTTACCATTTCACAGCTCCTGTTTCTGCAGGATCCCTGGGCAGCACTACCCATCCATCCTCAGCCCCTCTAGCACCAAGCAAGAGGCAGCTTGTGGTCTGGCTGGTCCTAGACCATGTCCAAGCCAGGAGGCCACACTTGCAGACCCCATTCTGGAGCTCTGTGACCAGACACTAGTCTGCCTCTCTATTCCCCACACAGATGCTGTTTTTCATTAAAACCCTGTGAGCAAAATGCCCCCTGAGTTCCTCACCACTCTGGTGTGTTTGACTGGAGCTGGTTGCCTGTACAGCACAAGCGTCTGGGAGGGAGGAGAGCAGGACAGGGAAGAGCAAGCAAAGGCTGACACCACAGTTGCGTAAATAATTTTGGGGGTGGGTGTGGGGGGTGGAAACCAAGCCCATGGGCTGTCTTCTGGTACATGTGGAGAGACGCCCTGGCTGAGCAGGGGGTGCTCCTCCCATAACCCTGCGGACACTCATGGGTTCTTGACATATGTCCAAGCATGGTGAGCAACAGCTCCAGGAGCAGCTCTGCACAACCTGAAGACCCCTCTGAGCAACGCTAAGCAGAATGCAGGCCAGAAGGTCTGTCACACCAGAGCTGAACATCCTCTTGCTAAACCCTCTGCCCACCAGGCTGGAAGGGACCTCGGGAAACCTCTGCTCACAGCCGGGTCAGCTCTGCAGCCCAACAGGATGCACCGAGCTCTACCCAACCTGGGCTTGGAAGCTCCCAGGGATGGAGCCTGCAGAGTCTCCTGGTTTGTTTTGTTTCTGTGATGGAACAGGTCCTTGAGATGGGGGCTGACGGCGGATTTGCCCATTTGCCTCCAAGCAGGTGATTTTCAAGAGCTCTTCTTCTTTATGTATTTGTGATCAAACCAACCAAATCAAGCAGTTTGGAGTCCTGGGTGGATCCTTAGTCATGCCCTTCCTCTTCCTTCTCCATGTGCATTATGTTTAGGCATGTTAATCCTCCCATAAGGGTCTGCCATTCTTACATGGTAATTAACATAGAATAACAAACTTGTAAACTCTGAGCAGATTTGATTTGGAACATGTTGATATATTTGGCACCAGAAACTGGGTTACTGATTATATTCCCTCTATGCATCTGGTACTTGTTGTTCACTTTCTGCTACCGTGCCAGGAACACAGGTGCTAAAAATTGAACACTATTGCTCTGGATTTATGAGTCCATATTGCATTCAGTGCACAACACCTTAAACTTAGCTTTCACCTTTTGATACTGCTATTAAGTAGAATTATTACTTTTTAAGGTTGTGTCTTTCCCAAAAGGAAAGAAATCTTTCCAAACAGGTCCACGAGAATGCAACAGAGAATTTCATCATAATGCCTGTGCATGGCTTTCAGACTGACATCTGTACATTAAGAATATGTAAAAATACCAATTTCATGCTCTGACAACTTATTCTGCATTGATGGGGGATAATGGAGATAATGCTACGGGAATGCCAAATGTCAAAGCATTACATAATGCAAAGTATTCACACACCGTCTCCTGGGAACCTGTCACTGGCTCCTTAAGGGAAATTTTCCAGAAATAGGAGAGAAACAGAGACTGGGAGCTGCCAAAAAGAAAATGGAAATCACGAAATCAGAGTAAAAAACTGTTGGCAGTGCAGAGAGGCTTTTCTGGCCTTTAGCTTCTGTCAGAAGAGGAAATTCACATGTGTTGACTGCAGAAGCTGTAGATAAGCCCCAAATGGTTGTCCACTGAGGACCTGCACATTCTTCCCTCCACCATGTTCTTTTACATAACCTATGCTTGGAAACCGCAGATGTGCAGAAGGGCAACAACCCCTTCCCTTGAGCCCAGGGCCCACAGAACAGCAGCAGAAGGGCTGTTCTCTAGCAGGGATCTGCCCAGGGACAAGGGTGGGGGGCATGTGGACCGCTATCTCCTAGGTTGCTTGGTCCACCCCCCCTCCAGCAAGACAACGGAGCAGGTCGGGCATCCAGGTGAGGGAGCGGGACCTGCCCTCCCAAGGCTCACAGCACAGCCCTCAGCAGCAGCACGGAGCTGCCATGGGCGCTGCGCGGGCACTGTCCAGCCCCGCCAGCACGGCTCACCCCACGGCATGCCAGGGCACCCAAGTGCGTGGGGGAGAAGCAGCCTCATGCATCCACGGTTCCTGCCTGAGCTCTGGGGTTTGGTAGCTGGCAGGGGCCCTGCCGTGCTGGTGGGGCTGCATGTGCTGAGAAACGGGTTGAAACAGCACAAACAACAGGTGGTGGTCAATGGGTCTGTGTCCAGGTGGAGGCCTGTGACAAGCAGGTTCCCCAGGGGTCTGTCTTGGGACCGGTTCTCTTTAACATCTTTATCAGTGACATGGGTGATGGGATTGAGGGCACCCTCAGCAAGTTTGGGGATGACACCAAGCTGAGTGGTGTGGCTGACACACTAGAAGGAAAGGAGCCATCCAGAGGGGTCTTAACAGGCTGGAAAGGTGGGTCTGGGGGAACCTAGTGAGGTTCAACACTGCCAAGGGTCAGGTGTTGCACTTGGGCTGGAGGAATCCCAGACAGATAAACAGCCTGGGAGAAGAGCTCCTGGAGAGCAGCCCTGTGAGAAGGACCTGGGTGTCATGGTGGGTAAGAAACTTCCCCTGAGCCAGCAGTGGCTCTGGCAGCTCGGAAGGGTGATGGGATCCTGGGCTCCATCAGCAGAGGGGTGGCAGCAGGGACAGGGAGGGGATTGTCCCTCTCTGCTCTGCCCTGGGAGGCCCCAGCTGGAGTCCTGTGTTCAGAGCTGGGGCCCCAGGACAAGGAAGATGTGGGGCTGTTGGAGAGGGGTCAGAGGAGCCACGGAGATGCTCAGAGGGCTGGAGCAGCTCCCCTGTGGAGAGAGGCTGAGGGAGCTGGGCTGGGTCAGCCTGGAGAAGAGAAGGCTGTGGGGGGACCTCATTGCAGCCTGCCAGTCCCTGAAGGGACCCCAGGAACAGGAGGGGAATGGGCTTGTTGAAGGGCAAAGACTGGCAGGACAAGGGGGCTGGAGTGAAGCTGGAGGAGGGAAGGGTGAGAGGAGAGATTGGGGGGAAGTTCTGTGCAGAGAGAGTGGTGAGGGGCTGGAAGGGGCTGCCCAGAGAGGGGGTGGGTGCCCCATCCCTGGGGGTGTCCAAGGCCAGGTTGGCTGGGGCCCTGGGCAACCTTGTGTAGCTCCAAGTCTGGAGGTTGGTGTCCCTGCCTGTGTCAGGGGGTTGGAGCTTTGTGACCCCTGGGGTCCCTTCCAACCCAGACCAGTCTATGATTCTATGGTTCTATGACTCTATGAGACTGGGGGCCATGCCTGTACCTCAGAGGGCTTCAGCTCTTTCCTGAAGGAGGATGTTGGGGGATTTTTTGCCCTGAAAATGCTAAGGACTGTGACTTGCTTAAATTGGGAGAGGAGGAATATGGTTGCAATTATTTTGCTCATTTAGTGAGAAAATGAGGATGACTGATGAAAGGGAATACTTTCCCTGACAGGGGTCAGCATGTTGTGAAAGCCATTCATTCTGTCCTCCATAAACCAGTCCCCACCTTACGGCACTCCAGGACAGTGTCTAACAGCGCTTGGATTCAGAGCCTGGGCACTTACCTGCCCCTTCAGGTGGGGATGGAGGAGACACTTTGGTGATGCCAGCAATGAGCCTCCCTTGGTGCCCAACCTGCACCCCTGCCACCCTTAGCAGATAAGCCAAGTGGCTATCCACACACAGCTCTGCCTTGGCCTTCTCTCCACCTCCCTCTGCTTCCCCAGTTTCCCATTCCCTGCTGCTCCTGCCTAGGTTCCTAGTTGCCAGCCCCCCCGGCCCTCCGCCCCGTTTCACTCTGGCTTGTCCTCGCTGTCAGCTCTTGAAGCTTCTTCCCGACTTCACCAAGTCCCTCTGCTCCCTTGACCTATGCCCCCACGCCCCACGTGCTCTGCTGGTCCTCCACTGACTAGTACAGCTGAAACTGTAATTAACAAGCTATGAAGCACTGTAGAGCTAGCTCTAAGGAGCTAAATAATTACACTCCCTCCCCTCTCCCTCTGCTGGGTTTGAAGCCGCTAAGTGGAGCATTGGGAAGAGGAGGAGCAGACCGGGTGGGGGGTGGGAATTTAATTAACTTCTGAAGTGCTCCTGTCCCCGCCGTACTGGCTGAGGATGATGATGGGCTGCAGCTCTGGAGGTTGCACCGGTCCAAACACGGTGTAGTGATAAATGTGCCTGTGGTCTGCTCCCAGACTCAGCAGCACTGGGAGCCATGGACCGTTGGGGAAGACAGCAGGCCTGCTGGCGGCCTAGGTCTTCACCCAAGATTTAGGTCCTGACAAGACCCTCGTGTTCCCATGAGACAGGAAAAGTTCCTCATGCGGAGAGGATTTTGATAATCACATTCTCAAAACACAGCGGCCTTGATGGCAGGGGTACAGACTGCCCTGAACCAAGAAGTTGTTATGGAAAGAACTTGGGAGATACGGAACATGGTCACAACAGCCAGTGTGCAGATGCTGTTAGACATCAAAGGGAAACTAACGATATTTAGCTATATGTTCAGCAGAACTCGTTATAATCACTAGCCATTCAGTAGGGTGTAAACAGTGCATGTAACCAATTAGCAGTTTTTTAGCTTGCCACGTTTGCAGTAACAACGGTATATAATCTATGTGATTTCACCCAATAAACACCTAAAATTCATATTGAATTGCGTGTTGCTCATTGCCGGTCTCCATAGTGCACAGCTGCCACACTGCTAGGGTGACCCACGCGGGACCCCACCAGGGCCATCCACTGAGTACACCAACCTCTGCAGGGTTCAGTGCCTACTGTTTTCACAGCACTTCAGTACAAAGCCCTTTGAAAGCGGTGGTCTGTGACCTGGGCAATGCTGATTTCTAGTGCTGGAACAAGAGCCCACATGGGAAAATGGGAAGAGCAATGGTGATGTCCACCGCCTTTCCCCTGTTCTGGATTAGCAGTGCCTCTTCTCCCTCTCATTTCCCTCCTCTGCTCTGCCTCTCCCTGCCTCCTTGTCCAGCGTTTCTCGGATCCTTTCAGCGCCCGCCCCCCCCCCCCAGCTGTACCCCATCGGGTTCTGTGCAAGTCTGGTGCAGACAGTGCTGCCTGCTTCCTGCCTGGCACCGTGGGGCAGGCCCACCTTTGAGCTTCAGGGAGGAGGAGTGGTTTCATCACTTCAAAGCTTATGCGTTGTTCTGGTTTGGGACAGATGAAAATGGCATGTGCAGATGCTCAAGGAGAGAAATGCCATCAGGTGCAGCTGCTGGCTGAAGCCAGCACGAAACAGCCTACGCTGGCTCAGAGACCGCTCCCTTAGCATGGGGAACCAGAAACAAGTACAAACCATCCCAGTCCATGAGTTCAGGTAAAAACAGTGTTTGACAAGATCTGCAAAATTAAGCTTTTAAACACAAGGAGATGACTGCCTGTGCACACGTAACGGACCTCCTTGCATGCCTGTGCTCTTCCACCACATTCTCATGTTGTTCCAGGCCGGAGGGAGCATCACACCGAGTTCTCAACATGGCCAAGACTCCTGTGCCGCTCCTGGACAGGCCCCTTCACACCAGGCAAGGCTGCTGCTGCTGGCGTCCATTTCACCTCACAGGGCTGACAAAGCGGCAAGCAACGGGAGCTAGCACCCTGACAGTAATGCTGTTGAGACCAATTCCGGATTCCTTCATGCTGTTTCCTACAGTGCCCAGAAACACGCTCTGAAAAGGAGCAGAGGAGAACGAGCATTGCTCTTGTCCTTCCTGCCATCTCTTCACCTGCGGAGCGGGGCCCTCGGGGCTGCCCGGCTGAGGGGAGCCCAGGCCTCTGGTGAGCCAGACGCCCGGCCCGCACAAAGGCCATGGGCAATGCTGCACATTCTTGGGTGCCACCTGCTGGCATCTGGGCTGTAAACTGCCAGGTTACATGCAGAAAATCTCCCTCTTCCTCTCCTTTCCTTGTTTTTTAGGTGCACAAAGGTTGTGGCAGGAGAACGATGGTCTCTGCAGGACTCCTGCAGCCTGGAAGGCTGTAGGGTGCCCAGGCTGTCCCCACACAGGTGGAGGTGTGCAGTCCCTCCCTCTGGAACCCACATGGATTTCCCTGTGGGCTCTGGCATGCCTGACTCTTCTGGCAGGGTTTGTGCAGCCATTTTGGTGCTCCCCAAAGGGCAGGCATGTGGGGGAGCAGAGGGGCATCACAGGATGCTGGTCAGTGCTGTCATGCATAGGAAAGTGGATGCTCCTTTTCCTGCATGGACAGTGACTTCTAAGGAATGTGTGTGCAAGTCACAGCAAGAAGATGGATGGTACTGCAGCAGCCAAAACACTGTCAGCCCCTTCTGCAGGGGAATCCACTGGCTGGAGTTTAGTGTGGAGGATGCCCATGCTGTGCTGCAGGACCACTGCCCTTGCCAACAATGCCTTGAGCAGTCAGTGACAGCAAGCAGTGTCAGGTACAATGGAGACATGGCCCCGGGGTGCTCTGGGAGAGCACCTGTCCCTGGGGACAGGCGACTTCATGCAGGCTGCGTCAGAGGCAGTTGGTGACTTTCCGCAATGACGCCACCAAAAAGAAACTTCCTTTCTGGGTCAAATTTGACAAGAACAAGTTCTTGCAAGTGTAAAATACCACTGTAGTCTGTGCTAAACTCGAATTCTCTAGTCTTTCTGCAGCGTGTTCTAGAAATACGGAATCTTGTTTCCTGGAGATACTCTGAGGGAAGGTACCTGACCCGAGGTCTTTCTCCAAACACATGTTTTACACCATTTCAGTAGCTGCCCCAGCAGGGACTGACAGGATGTGGCCCGGTGGCCAGTGGCCACCCCACTGCCCCAGGCAGGAGCAGGGCAGCTGGGGGGCACCCGCAGCCCCAGGCACTGGGCACCTCCATGGGGACAGGGACAGGCCAGGTGCAGGCCGGGATGCCTGCAAGTACGAGACAGGCTCAGGCCTGGTGAGGGGGACAGGAATCAGAGGCGGCCCCTGGTCAGTACAGCCCATCAGTGTTTTCAGGGCCCTGAGAGTTGTGTAACAGTTTGTGATTCCAGCTCATCCTTTTATCATGTTAACAGAGTATGTTTGACAACAGTTACTTATCTGATAGATTTCAGGAGGTTTTGTAATATCCAGAGGCAGTAACAACCTTTCTGTTTTGAAAGGCATCATGATGAGGTTGGAGAAGAGTACCTGTTGTGAGGATCAGGTGTCATGGTTGCGCTTCTGACTCTTGCCTGGGTCTACCTGCTCTCTGCTCCAAGATGAAACGCTCATACCTGTGGGCTGTTGTGTGTTCATGTCTTTCCTGACCCAAAGCCTAGTGGACCAGAGAATCGGATTGTTTTGCCCTTCAGGAAGCACTTCTGCAGCCAACACACACATCCCTGAGCTCACGTTCCCAGAGGCAAAATGCAGGTTGTAATTACATGCTGGTAAGGTTGAAAATAGAGTACTAGCAGTGCATTAAGGAAACCCCCGAAGTCTGAAAGGCCTACAAAAAACGAAATGAAAAATGAAAGCTCTGGGCTCAGCAGGTGCGCACGTGTCTGTCTGCACCGCCAAACCGCCCTGCGGGCTCGGCGGCACTGCTGCCTCCAGGGAGCTGCACGGGCACCTGCCCAGGGGCAGGACGCTCTGTGTGACTGCTGTGGGTCCCATCCCCATCGGTCAGCGTCACCAGCTGCACACACGCTTCTCTGCCCATGTCTCTGTGTCCATGTCCACGCGTGTCTCCTTGCGTGCCCACAGGAAAATGTGCTCAGCCTTGCTCCCAGCTGGACACAGTTTGGAGCAGCCTCTCCTCTGCTCTGGGCTTCTGGATTCTGCAGCCCCCAGCCAGGAGGAATCCCCGATGCCTGGCAGAGGAGAGGGACCACAGCAAGGCCCCCGCCACAGTCAGGAAGGAGCAGCCGCCCCGGGGAGCAGCCATCTGCTGCTGTGCAGAGTCAGGCAGCATTTGCTCATGCCTCAGAATCACACAGAATCACAAGGTTGGAAAAGCCCTTCATCATTGAGTCCAACCGTCCCTGCCCTGTGCTAAACCATCTCCCTGAGCACCTCATCTCCCCTCTGTTAAACACACCCAGGGGTGGGGACTCAGCCCCCTCCCTGGGCAGCCTGGGCCAGGCCCTGACAACTCTGCCAGGGAAGAACTTTTCCCTCCCAGCTGAGCTGACCCTGCCCTGGCACAGCTTGAGCCCATTGCCCCTTGTCCCATCTCCTGTCCCCTGGCTGAAGAGACCCTCGCCCACCTCTCTGCACCCTCCTGGCAGGGCAGGGGAGGTGGGGAGAAGGTCTCCCCTCAGCCTCCTCTTCTCCAGGCTCAACACCCCCAGCTCCCTCAGCTGCTCCTCAGAGGATTTGCCCTCCAGCCCCTTCCCCAGCCTGGTTGCCTTTCTCTGGACATGCTCCAGGACCTTGATGTCCAAGAGCAGCGCTGCCACTGAATGTGTGTACAGGTGTGTGTGTGAGGAAATTGAGGATTGGTGATGAGGGCGTTTGTAAGAACGACAAATCAGGCCACTTTGCATTTCAAAAGAGGACTGATGTTCATTAGCAGCACAGGGTCATTAACACCAGCCCTCATGCCCTCAGCTGGTGCTGAAGCCCTTACAGCTCAAGGCAGCCAGTGCCAAGCACCCTCGTCCCACGTTCTGTCTGAGTGCAGGAGGCAGCAGGGCTGGTGATGGGTGCCGACTGCCACAGTGCTTGCCACCTCTGTCGCAGAGGTGGTGAGCTGGGAGCCAAGACAGTGCCCTCCTCGTCTCAGCAGCACAGGCCTGTGTCTGTGCACAGGCTGCAGTGGTGGCTGCACTGGGGTGCTGGCAGGCGGAGGGGCTGCTTCCATCAGCCGTACCCATTTCCTCCCCTGCTTGGCCACTGCCTCTTCCCGAAAGCTAGAGCAGGCTTTCCACAGCTCTCAAAGTTCTGCGCTTCTGATGACCGGTGATGGGCCACTGGTGAGCTATCCCTGTCATCCCTGGGGTCTCCACTTCCAGCCTCTGTCTGCATCTTCCAGAGCCTTCGCTGTCATCACAGCCCTAATCATAGAAGAGATGCCTACTAGCGAGCTCCACTCCACACAGCACAGTCTGCCCACCTGAGCCGGGCCAGGACCGGTGCCTGCTGCCAGACACAGCAGTGTTACAGCTGCTGCAGCACTGAGCAAACACCAATGCCCTCCGGCACTGCACCACATGAAGAAGAGCAGCTCTCACTAAAACCACCAAGATTCCCATAGAAGTAGTTCAGACAAAAGCTGAGAGCTGAGAATTGCTCATCGTAATGGCAGGATACGTGAAGACTGAAGTTGCACAGAGGTTTGCTTTCAGAAGGAGGAGGAGAAGGTTATTATTTTGAAGTCCACAGTACATTAAAGAACTAACTGTTTTTCATGTAAAAACTGCTTGTTCTTCCTATCCATTGTGAGTATTGAACTCACAACACAGTAAAAAGAAAGCACGTTAACCTTTCCAGCATGCTCAGGTGGGTACCATGGTGTCACTGAGAGTTTTGCATCCACCATTTGGATTTTCTTTCTAAAACATGCTTTTACACAGAGGGAACTTTTGTCTCTTCAGCTCCCTTAAAAGCTTTTATTTACATTCAATTTTACTCATCTTTAGTAAGCTGGACAGAAAAAAAAGTCTTTGAGCTGATGCCCCAGAGCAGCAGCTAAAGCAGTCTGGTGCAGAAATCCAGCTCGCAGGATGTTTTGTCTGGTGAAGCAACGAAACCCAAAGCCATTTACTGTTGAAACATATGAAGTGGGGTTTAATTGAACATTCCAGTTTCAGGCAGATCCTCACACAACTGCGTATTCTTGAAAACCTGCAATGCTTGCTGTGTCTCTCCAGGGTAGAAGACATTAATTTTAAAATTCAAAGACAGCAAAATAAAGAGACATGACCACTTGCTCTCATTGCCAGACCAGAGTAATGAGGAACCGCCTGCATTAACAAGTCAGGGAAGAGGCAACTGCTCTGCGCCGGGAGGTGCTGGTTCATTACCACCCCAGTAAGAAAGGACTCCACGAAATATCACCAGAAATGCTAATTATTACATTTAACAGCATAAATTGGGTCCTTTTAGATGCTGGGACCTGTGAGCTGTGCAGTACCAAACAGGCTTCCAAGGAGCACGCAGCATGCCAGCCTGCTCCCGCCTGTGGAAGGGGGACCCCACTCCGGCTGCTCGAGCCCTTACAGAGAACATCCCGATTCGCCCAGGCAGGAAGGAGCTTTGCATGTGTCCTAGTTTCAGTGGTGGTAGTGTTAATTTTCCTCCTAGCAGTGGGTGTAGTGCTGTGTTTGGGATTTAGGATGAGAGTAACGTTAATAACAGACTGATGTTTTTATTTGTTGCCAAGCAGCCAAGGACTCTTGGGCTTCTCATGCTGCCCTGTAAAAGGGGGGGTGCCCAAGGAGCTGGGAGAGGACACAGCCAGCACGGGTGACCCAGACTGGCCACGGGGATATTCCATACCATGTTTCATTGTAT
The DNA here is from genome assembly GCA_022605575.1 of Laterallus jamaicensis coturniculus. Lineage (NCBI taxonomy): Eukaryota > Metazoa > Chordata > Aves > Gruiformes > Rallidae > Laterallus > Laterallus jamaicensis. The sequence continues at coordinate 932,940 of JAKCOX010000136.1, forward strand.
TCCATATACAACTAGGGGTGGGCTGGGAGGTAGGGAAGCTTGAGATCTTGTGGAGCATCAAGTACGGGTGGTGAGAAATTGTGCTGTCCATTTATTTGGTATATTGTACAATCTCCCTTTTTGGGTCTGTTTTGTCATGTGGAATTGTCCTTGTCTCAGCACACAAAGTGTGGTGGTTTGGGTTTTTCCCCCACTTTCAATCCTCACCCCCATCCCACTGGGAATGGGGAGGGAGCAAACACCTGTGAGGTTGTGCTAAACCACAAGATGGGAAGACTGCTCCTGGATGAAGGCAAGGCCAGGCAGGTGGTGAAATGGCAGGGCCAAGCAGGAGCTGCCCGCGGACTCCTCTGCTGCCATCACCAGCTGGGAAAGCTCACCCTGCAGCCAAGGGACATGCCCAGCACCACACAGCCGAGGCTCAGGCCAACTGCCAGGGGATTCAGCTGCTCCAGGGGATTCAGCTGCTCCACCAGACCCACTGCTGAGACTCCCGTCTCCTCCAGACTGCCCTGAAACAGGACATGCCACATCCTCCACCTTCTCCAAAGCAGCCACTACCTGAGACTGAAAAACCTGGCAGAGCTGTTTAGATGTGGCAGGTAGTTCAGACAGAAGGCGCACATTTTCCAGCCTGCCCATCAGCTCCACCGCCCATCAACACCCCCCCCGGCCCCCCCCAGTCCCAGCCCTGTCCGCAGCAGTCCTCAGAGCAGGCTCTCCCCACGATTCACGGGTACACCCCAGCCCAGCCTTCCGAGGGCAGGCGGCCTTGGAGCTGCCGGGGCTGCCGGAGCCCCGTGACCACCGCTTCCTCCGGAGCTGTGCTCTCCCGCACGCAGCGCGGCCCGGGGCAGCGCCGTGCTCCGCAGATACGGCTCCTTCTCCACCCCGGCTCCTTCTCCACCCCGGCTCCTTCTCCACCCCGGCTCCTTCTCCACCCCGGCTCCTTCTCCACCCCGGCTCCTCCGCAGGCACGCCAAGGCGGGCTCGCCACAGCCCCGCGCTCGGGAGCAGAGCGGGCGGGGGCGCAGGCAGAAGGCCCCGGCAGCGGCGTGGCCATGGGGAGGCGGCCTGGCCGGGTCCGGCTGCCGGCGGGGCGCCCCAGGAAGCGAGGCGCACCCCGAGAGACCCCGGCCGTACCCCACCGCCGGCCCTTCCCCGGAGCACCGGGGGTCCTGCCGGGAGCCCCTCCGCGCCCTACACGGGGACTCCTCCTCGGCGCGCTGCCGCCAGCAGCCCCGAGCGCCGCGGCCCCTCCTGGCTCCCGCCCCGCAGCGGCCCTGCCCAGCGGGCCCGGGGCAGCGCGGCGCCGCCCGCCGCGCAGTCCGGGAGCAGCGGCCGCCTGTGCTGCGGGGCCTGGGTCTGCCGGGGGCGGCTCCGGCCCAGGCCAGGGCGGGACCTGGGGCAGCACGCCCCGAGCGCCTAGCCCGGCACCCCGCTGCAGGGCTGGCGGGGGGGCCGAGGAACGCGCAGGGGGCGGGCGAGCAGGCCGCGGGACCAGCGGGCCGCGGGACCAGCGGGCCGAGGGACCAGCCGCTGGCGCCGGGCGGCGGCCCCGCCCCGCCCCAGCGGCCCCGCCCCGCCCCAGCGGCCCCGCCCCGCCCCAGCGGCCCCGCCCCGCCCCAGCGGCCCCGCCCCGCCCCAGCGGCCCCGCCCCGCCCCGGCAGCCCCGCCCCGCGAGGCCCCGCCCCAGCAGCCCTCCGGCCGGCGCGTGACAGCGGAGGCGCCGGGGCGGAAGCACGCGGCCGGCGGGGCGGGGCGCTGCCCGCCACTTCCTGCTCGGCGTGTCCCGGCGCGGCCGGCAGTGAGTACCGCCGGCGCCGCCCGCCCGCCCCGGCAGCCCCCTCCCCTCCCCCTCCCGCCGCCGCGGCCCCGCCCGGCCTTCCCCCGCCGCCCCCGGCCCGGCTCCCGGCGGGCCCGCGCTCCCCGCCGGCCGGCCCCGCGCTCCCCGGACGCAGCTCCCCGACGGCCTGGCCCGGCCCGGGGCTGCCGCCCGGCGTCTCCGCCGCCCCTGGAAGGCTACTCTGCCTCGGAGCCGCGCCGGGGCCCCGCGCCCGGGCCCGCGCCGGCGGCGGCAAGGCCCCCCGGTGTCCGTCCTGGCGCCCGCCCGGCGGCCCGGCCTTGCTTCCGCCGGCGCGGAACGGCTGCCGCAGGGGCGGCCGTGCTCGCCGCCCGTTAAGCGGACGGGCGAGTCGTCGCGGCCTGCCCGTGCCTGTCTGCCGGCCGCGAGCCCCGACGGCAGCGGGCCCGGCGGGGAGCGGCCTCGGGCCCGGCGCCCGCCCCGGACGGGGCCCGGCGGTCGGGGGGACACATCCCCTGCGCGCCCGCCCCCGGCCTCTCGCTGTGCCGCGCCGGGTCGGGGCTGGTAGCGCCGGGGGTGGCAGAGCCGTGCCGGGGAGAAGAGCAGCTCTGCTGTGCCAAAGCACATCTATCCCCGGGGGGCGGCTCCTCCGAGGGCTCGGTGTAAACTGCCGTGTTTTGCTTTTCCAGGGCTTGGGTGTGGAAGATAGACCCCCGCCATCTCCTGAAGGTACATAGCTTGTCACTAGGACAGCCTCCTCCTCCTCCTCTCCAAAGCCGCCTTCTCTCTCCGCTGGTCTGTGCTGGGGTTGAGGAGAGCACAGGGCAGAGGTGTTTCTGCAAGCATGTAGCACAGCGACACAAAGCCCAGCTTCACCTGGTGGCGTTGAGCAAGGCAAGGTAGCTACCCTTCCTAGGAACCAGTAGCCGGTGTCAGCCCGAAGTAACTGACAGCAGACCTCAGGGTCGGGTCCGCCTGGCTGTGCTGCCTGCCTTCTCCTGGCTGCTGGAAGCTGGGGCAGTGGGTGCAGTGCGTCCTGGCCAGGGTTTGCTTTCGGGGGGGGGCTGCCCTGGCATCTGCCTCCTGACGCAGGGACACAGGTTGCTGTCGGGCCGTTTCCTCTGGGCTGAGCGGGTCGCAGCGGGAGCTGCTCTCACCGTCCCGCAGCAGCACGTCTCGCCCTGAGTGGCAAAGGCTGCTGCTTGCTCCCCTGCTTTGAGCACAGCTTGGTTATTCCAGTACAGTCTGTTGTTACCTTGGTACAGACACACCATACAGGTGAAGCGAAAACCTCTCTCCTCATACTGACCTCTGACAATAACATGTGCTGTTGGGTTTTTTTTTTAAAACATTCAGATTTGACATGAGTTTGCCTCCCTAGGGTCACCAGAGCACTACAGATGTGGCTTCCACTTGGGTGCCGCTCTTCAGTAATTATGATTGCTTCTCTCTCCCAAAAGAGGGGTGTGACTTGTGCTGAAGGGTGCAGAAGCACTGACAGCAGCTGAAATGGAAGGCTTTGTTAACTACCTCGGAACATTTCAGTGCTTTATCGGTTTCATCTTGTACCTGTGCAGTATCTTAGCGGTCCAAAGTACGAGGCAGCTAGTTGATCACAAATAGGACTAAATGGAAACCTGAGGAGAGGTCCATCCTGCACACAGCTATAAAGTCTGTGTATGGTTCTGGATACAGACAGCGTCTGTGGGATTTAGAAAGCTTTAGAAAGTTGCCAGTCATTTCCTCAAACATTCTGTTTCACATCGTCACTGTTCCTGTCTGTACTGGTCTGATGATAGGGCTGTGCCTTGTCTGTGCCTCCTCAGACAGTGAAGAACACACTTGTTGCTGTTACTTTTGATGCAACCTTTGTCATCAAGTGTTAGATTCGACGTTCCTGCCGAGACCAGGCAGAGAGCGTGGAAAGTAAGGGAAGGCTAGGATTCCACTGGTGAAGTCAGGTGGGAATAGCACACTTGTCTGGAAAGTCATCCTTGCAGAGGATGATGAAGTAATCTCTTGCCACTCATTGTTTGGTTGGTTGCTTGAGAGTTTTTCCCCTCCTAAGAAATCTTATTGTTTGAAGTTGTGCAGAATGCATACTGCAAATGGCAGGAAGAGGGGAAAAGGTTACTGTGTGAGCTCTGAAAGAGTTTAGGAGTTGAAAAGTAAGAGCAGCAGAAGTAACACAGCCAAACAGAGGAAGGAGTTGGTGGGACGAAGGTATGGAAAGCAGCAGTGGCAGGGGCATTCTGCCACCACTTTGGCAGAGCCCCTCCTGTGCGTATCTGGCACCCAAACTGCTGCAGGATTTTGAAGCTGCTGCCTGCCTGCGCTGCTGTGGGTGTCTGATTAACTTCTTTGTGCTCCTCCCTGCCCACCAGTCGCCGTCAGCTCTCCCTTCAGGCTGTGCTGCTGCCTGCTCCTTTATTGCGTGGGGCCTGTTCTTGTTGATGGGCTAGACAGACAGTGCTGGGCAGTGATCTCCTACCATTTCTATCCATGGCCACCTGGACTTGGGCTCAGAAACAGTTAAAAACATATCAAGTAGCTGTGGTGCTTTAATTTGGTTTGAAACATCAGTTGCCCTTTACCTAGAGTGTTCTTCCTGGGGGCCAGAGACGTAGTCAGGTGCTTGTGAGGAAGGTTGTGCTCTGTGTCCAGGTACAAACAGGATTCCTCTTGGTGTGGGGAGGGGCTTCCCACATGGCCTGGAGTTTGACATTTTGGCATGTTTTTTTGTAACAGAAGAGTTCCAACGTGTGACGTGTCTGTGTGCTGCTCTCTGCAGCCCGAGTGACCCGCTGAGCCAGCTGGTCTGCGCAGGGCTGTTGCTTTTAATGTGGTGTTCACAGTCAGACACGAGGGTGGCTTTGTGGCAGTCTAGCTGGTGGCAAAAGGATGATTGCCTGTGGTCTAAACCCTGCACTGGTGGAAGGACATCTAAGCTGCTGAAGGCTAGCACTCAGATACGTCTTTCTCTGTCCGAGTATCAGAGTGAATGCTTCCCTTTGGCAATCTGAAAAGGCTAATACTTTGTCCGTAGAGCTCCTCTTCCCCTTCCTGCAGGCAGTGGGCTTGTGTGCTCTGATGGGAGGTTCTCACTGTGATGAGGAGGTGGGGAACGGCTGTTGCCTGAGTGTGAGGGTGGTGGGCAGCGGAACTGGGCGTCTTCAGACTGTGTTGTGGCACTGATGCTTGGTGTTTCTTGTCTCCCAGTGGCATGCCATACATGCTGACCAAGAGGAAAAGCCCTCTGTCATTCCAGTTGTGTGTGGAACTGAGAGGAGGAGCCGTTGTTTGACCCGAGCTTCCAGGGAGGATAGATCTGAGTAAGTGCTGTGCTGTGCTGCCTCTTTCTGCTTCTTGTCGGTTATCAAGGGCCCCTGAGGGAGCTCCTTGGACACTCCCTGACACCTCTGATCCGGTGGTCTTGTTGAGCTGTACCCGTACTCAGCAGGGGACAGAATGGGTAGGAAAGGATGCTTGAATTAAGTTGGCTTTCCAAGTATTGCTGAAATGGAGGCATGCCTCAGGGGCGGTCATTAACTTCCTTCATTTCCACTGATGTCTTCTCTCATGTCGTGTAACCACAGATTGGTATTGTAAATGTGCTTTATTGAAGCCCCTCTGCTTTTATTCTCACCCTGTGAATGGGAACAGGGTAAGACCTGCTTGAAAGGGCGACCCCATGGCAAGGTAAGGCAGATGTGGGAGTGTGGGTGCTTCGTTTGGTCTGTCAGATGCTCTTCTGTCTCTTACCTTTTTAGTACCCTCAGCCAGTCAGGTGACCAACGCTCTACTTCTTCCTCCTACCTGTGGTGTATGAACCTAAATATAGCTGTTCAGGAGTGAAGTTCCAAACCACTGGGGGTGAGAAAGTGCCTAGGTATTTGCCCATACTCTGCCACATGCCCTGCCACTCGTGATTATCCAGCCTCGGAGAAAACTCTTGGGTGGTATTCATAAACTCGTGCTTAATATATAACAAAGACTGAACCATCTGCACCAAACCTACCAATAGCAAAATGCTAGTTTGAATATCCCAGGGATATTGAAGTTTTTCAAAGACTCTTATCAGAGCTGGTGTTTTTAGCCCAAAGGAAAAGAAAACACCGTAGTTATTCCCCTCTGTGCCCCCACCATACCAGCTGCTGTTATTAACCCCTCCCTGTCCAAGGAATGGACAGGACAGCAAAACCTCATACAAGTACCAGCTTAAGCTCATGGTCACTGGTATTATTGTATCATAGACTGATATCATAAAATACACTAAAGCGAAGTACGGGAACAAGTCCGAGAGCCGCAGCCCTGAGAGAGTAAAGAATCCTGCCAGGATTGCATGCAGCATGCAACGGTTTGAGCACCACAACCATGACCACAGCCTTGGGAATAAATGCCACAGCATTGTGACCAGACACTGCTTAAATAACAGTGCTTATCACAGCTCTATCTTAATTGCAATTGGGTTAGGGTCAAATCTATCGTAATCCCAACCTTTCTGCCCCATGCTGGGTGCCAAAAATTGTGGTGGTTTAGCCCCAGCCGAGGGCTGAGCCCCACACAGTTGCTTGTTCTTTTAACAAAAAAGAAGGGGGGGGGAGAGGGCAATTGAGGGGGGGGGGAAGGAAAGGGAAATGTAAAGAGGGAAAAAAAACCCAAACCAAAACCCTGTGAGTTGGGATAAGGACAGTTTACTAAACTAGCAGAAAAAGGTAAAAAACATACAACAATAACACGACTTTAAAGCACAAAATACAAGAAACTGGTGATACACAGTGCAGTCACTCACCGAACCACACAACTCAGGCCTTACAGCCCAAAGCTGTCCCAGAACCCAACCGTCCCCAAAAACTGCACATCCTGGAGTTTTTTTTTCCTCCTTCTCCCAGTCCCCCCTTTAAACTGAGCATGACGTAATTGGCATGGAATATCGTCTTTGGCCAGTTTCAGGTCACCTGTCCTGGCTGTGTCCCCTCCTTTCTCGGTAGTAGGGAAATATGAAGACCTGAAAAAGTCCTTGATTGCTTGGCAACAATTAAAAACATCAGGGTGCTATCAGCACTGCTCCTGTCCTAACACCCAAACACAGCATTCCATCCACTGCTAAAAAGTAAATTAACTCCATCTTAGCTGAAACCAGGACACTGGTATAAAATAGGTTTAGGTTTATTGTGTCTGTTACCACCAAGTTCTTACCTTGTTCTTTCATGTTTTATTTGGCAAAATGGATCCACTATTTGCCTAAGAACCCAGATGAGAGAGGCAGAGTCTGGCAGACACAGGTATCTAAGCCGCATGCATTGTGCTGCTAAGATGAGTTCTGTGTTGGCAGGTGTAAAACCTTCCAGGAGGTTGTAGTCCCAGAACCTCAACTTCTTAGTTTTTAGGGCTATTTTTGTAGATTATAAACCAACTTGAGTGTTTTGGGAGACAGTGGAGCTGAGCACTACATGGATGTTAGGGTTCTGAGTGTTTTGCATCTCAGCTGGCAGTCACCAAAGCAACTTCTAGGCTGTGCAAGTGAGACCGAGTGATGGATGCTGGTCTACTGGACACCTAAGCAGGAGAGAGCATGGCAGTGCATGGATTGTCAGTAAGCATTGCATTATCCCACTGTGGGCCCATGTGTTATGTGGCTTTGCATTGTTAATTTCTGTGGGAGAAGTCTTTTCCTCTTTAGTTTGGCTGCCATTATGACAGGAATGCAAGTGAGGTCAAGTCTGTGATCATCAGGGAAGGAGTCTTGCAGGGTGTGCACAGAAAGCTGTCATAACAGGAGTCTTCAGGTTGTTTAAATACCATCACTGCTCTAATTACTTCTGTAGTTTTTGTTGATGTGTATCAGTATGTGGATTTAAACAACACGGTGCAGGTTCCTTCCACAGCTAACAGCCTGAGCTCTGCCTGGCAGCGTCCATGTATTCCAAAGCTGTTAGCCCTCCCTATGAGCAACCGTAACACGGAAACAAGGACAGGCTTTTCAGAGGAAGTATTCCCTTTCCTCTCACCCATGCCGGATGTTGCCATGGAAAGGAAATAAGGCATCCCACAAATTTGGCAAAGCACCTGCAGAACACCTCTGGGTTTCCACCCCAGGGTATGGGGGCAGCTGGCAGAGGCGACTGCCGAGCCGCTCTCCATCCTCTGTCAGTGGCCCTGGGCAACCTGAGAGGTCCCAGGTGACTGGAGACTTGCTAATGTGACACCCATCTGCAGGAAGGGTCGTAAGGAAGATCTGGGGAACTACAGGCCTGTTAGCCTGACCCTGCTGCCAGGGAAGATGGTGGAGCAAGTCATCCTGAGAGCAATCACAGAGCAAATGTATGACAAGCAGGGGAACAGGCCCAGCCAGCGTGGGTTCGTGAAAGGCAAGTCCTGCCTGACCAACCTCATCTTCTGTGACCAGGTACCTGCCTGGTGGGTGAGGGCTGCTGGCGTAGTGTACCTCGACTTCATCAAAGCCTTCGACACAGTCCCACAGTGTTCTCCTGGAGAAGCTGGCAGCCCATGGCTGGGACAGGGACACTCTACCCTGGGCTAAAAGCAGGCTGGACAGCCGGCCCCAGAGAGTGGTGGTGAATGGAGCTAAATCCAACTGACGACAAATGGTGTTCCCCAGGGGTTGGTCCTGGGGCCAGTCCTCTTTCATATCTTTATTGATGATTTGGATGAGGGAATTGAGTGCACCTTCAGGAAGCCTGCAGACAACACCAAGTTGGGGGGAAATGTGGATCTGTCAGAGGGCAGGAAGGCTCTGCAGAGAGACCTGGGCAGAGGCCAGTGGGATGAAGTTCAACATGGCCAAGTGCCGAGTCCTGCCCTTTGGTCATAACAGCCCCAGGCAGCGCTGCAGGCTGGGGCAGGGTGGCTGGAGAGCTGCACAGAGGAAAAGGATCTGGGGGTGGTGGTTGACACTTGCCTGAACATGAGCCAGCAGTGTGCCCAGGTGGCCAAGAAGGCCAATGGCGTCTTGACTTGTGCCAGACCCAGCGTGGCCAGCAGGACCAGGGAGGTGATCATCCCCCTGTACTCAGCTCTGGTGAGGCTGCGCCTCGAGTGCTGGGTTCAGTTTTGGGCCCTTCACTACAAAAAGGACATCAAGGTCCTGGAGCATGTCTAGAGAAGGGCAACAGGCTGGGGAAGGGGCTGGAGGGCAAATCCTCTGAGGAGCGGCTGAGGGAGCTGGGGGTGTTCAGCCTGGAGAAGAGGAGGCTGAGGGGAGACCTTCCTACTCTCTACAGCTACCTGAAAGGAGGTTGTGGTGAGCTGGGGCTCAGCCTCTTCCAGATAACCAGCAACAGGACAAGAGGGAATGGCTGTGAGTTTGGCCAGGGGAGGTCCAGGTTAGAAACTGGGAGCAATTTCTCCCCAGAAAGAGCGGCTGGGCCTTGTAAGGGGCTGCCCAGGGAAGTGGTGGAGTCACCGTCCCTTGGGGTGCTCAAGGAAAGGTTGGATGAGGTACTTGGGGTTTGTTTAGTAATATAGGTGGTATGGGGACGGTTGAACTACATGATCTTGGAGGTCTTTTCCAACCTTAATGATTCTGTGTTTTGAGCACTGATTGTTGCAGCTGTTAAGTCTGCTCAGTTTTGCCTTTGCATGCAGAGCTCGATGAGTAACCTTAGCAATTTTGGAAAGAGCAAAGGAATCGTGGAAGGATGGGCTTGGGCACCTATTGTAACCATTCTGACAGAGCCTTTCTTCCTCTGTAGATACAGACTACTCGCTTTCCAGGATGTTTTTTGGATACGAAGACACAGAGGATTCTGAGGCGTATGAGGATGAACTTTATCATGAGGAGTCATCCAGTGAACAGAGTATTGATAGTGAGGTGGAATTTCATCTCTACAGCCAGATCCACTATTCCCAAAACCTCGGAGAAGTCAGCACCCTGGAAACGGATGAAGCAGCTGATGCTGCAGAAGCCACAGCTCATAGTTCAGTTATAACTGAGAAATCGTATGACAGCAAGAAAGTCACAGATTCTGTGGATCGTGGTGCTCAGCTTCCAGATGATCCCGAGATCATCGTGTTGTCTGACACACCAGATGAAGACAGTATTTACAAGAGCAAAGCAAAGAAGTCAGGAAGCTCTTTAGCTCGAGGTAAGAAACGTATCCAACCAGGATCTTCCACACCAAATCATGCCGATGCTGCTGGCCGTAGCACCCTGTGTCCTGCCGGGCCAGGCATAGACGTTTCGAGGCGAAGGAAAAGCACCGGTGTGAAGCTTCACCCAGAGAGTTCTGTGGAAGCTTACGACACCCAGGAAGTGTTGGTGATAGATGACAGCTCGTCGGAGGAGAGTTTGATATCTGAAAGTGACAATCTGGAGAGCTGGATGCTTCTGGGAGCTGATGCAGACGAGAGAGATGAAGGTATAATGCTGAACCTCGAGGGCTGTGCCACTCCTGACAGTGAAGGTTAGTGATTTTTATAATCCCTTCTTTATTCTTCCGTATGCAGGAGGATCTGTCCATAACAGTACTGGTGTCAGTGTTTGAAAGGAAAGCAAATCGGAGTGCCTAGTGAGGGGAGTGCAAAACTCTGATGAAGGAAATAGCAGTTTATTTATCCAGGTTCACTGCCATTATTTCAGTGGTGTCATGTATGGAAAGACGGCGTTTTGCTGGTATTCAGGAGTAATGTCAGAGTGACTCATGCTTTGAACTTTACAGCTTTCCTGTATATTTTGTGTTCCTAAGGGCATATAAAAAGTTGCAGGGGGAAAGGGAGTGAAATAAGGAGGGAATACAGCAGTTTCTTGCTGCTGAACAGCCCAGTTTGAGGACTAAAGAAAATCAGAGATAGGAGCTGCGTAACACTAAAAGCTTGCTGAAAAGTGCTGCGGGGTAGGAAGGTGATCAGTGCTGATAACCCAGGGAGCACTGTCACTGTGTGGTGAGATTTCTGCCCACCTGCCTTGCCTCACTGCTCCTAGGCAGAGCGGACACCAGTAGTGTTACGGCTTTGCTGTGTGCGGGGTCAGAGGAGGTACTGCTCAGGAAAGAGGGGACTGTAACAGGAGAGGGCAGGGAATGGCCTGGAGACCTCCTACCAGAAGCAGGTTCAGTAGCTGCTCCTTTGGGAGTCTGGCAACTTGATCTAAAGCTTACAAATTCTTGTGTGGATTCTGCACTGAAGAATTCAGAGAGGTGCCCAACCGCTGCAACAACATCTACACTTTGGTTTGTTGGAAAATACTCTTCTACATTACTGTGCAGAAAGCTGGTACGTGCAGTGGTTAGAGCTACAGAGCTTAGGTACATGCAGTGGTTAGAGCTACAGAGTTCAGGTACCTGTTTCTAGGATCCATGCTACATTATACACACCTTGTCACTGGCAGTGTTGTAGGCAATGAGCCTTTTTTCTGGTCCACAGCTTCCCGAAGCACAAGGATCATTTCCTGAGCAGCATCCCTGCCAGTCTCAGAGAAAATACTCTGGGCAGAAGGGCTGCTGCTGTGGCAGGGCTGGCTGGATTACCAGCAGCACTGGGGACCTGTGCAAGACTTTTTCTTTTCCTCCTTTCTCCCTGTTAAAAGAAAAAGAGGAAAAGTAGACCTTAATGTGACATGGTGCACCTGAAAGTGAGCGGGTGCAGGGGAATGAAATGTTCTGCAGGCTAATCTGCAGGCTGACAGCAGTAAGGTGTTTTGTCTGGATGGCTGTGTAAACAGTGCCACTACTCAGCTGCTTGTGGGGGAGAGCAGAGGAATTGTCTTTCCCTTTTCTGGTAAAACACCTGTTTGTGCCTGTAAATGCTCAGTAGCTTTTTGCTCAGGGTTGTTCTTGTCTGTGTTTTTGCACAACTATCCACAGCCCGTGGCTAAACTGACTGTAGCACGCACTCGATCTCAGGTGGGTGGGCAAAGACCGGTGTGCTTGCGCAGGCTGCTGAGGTGCCCTGTGCCCAGCACAGCACTGGCAGAGGATCCAGCTGTCACACTAGAAGCCCAGACAGACACCTCATATTTGGGATTTTTACTTTTTTTTTTTTCTCCCTGCAAAAATCTTGTAAAACACAGTTTCCATGAATTAGCCTAAAGTTGCTAAATTTCACTGATATCTTTTTGTATTTTTATATCCTGCCATTTCCTTTGAAACTGGAGCTAATGACCTTTTATTTTTCTTGCATTGCTCTGCTGTGCTGGTGACCAAACGGTGGGTGCCGCGTGGCGACTGCCGTACCAGCCATGCACAGCACTGTTAGTGCATTGTCTGGGTTGCAGCTGCCTTTCCGATAGCTGCAGTTAGGCTTCTTCTGTCTGGTTTACTCTGTGTATCTCCTTGGGTTTATGTACCAAAGTGGCTGGTGGCAGTGCTGAAGATGACCCAGAAACACCCAAAACACAGAACAATGTTTAAACCGCGCTTGGGACTTGAAAGGTGTTTGAAAATCACACAGGCCTGTGTTGGGAAGCATGGTGTGGTGAATTTATCTGGGTGATGATGCTTCCCAGGTGCAAGGTGAAGGTGGGGATTCCTGTCTTCCTTCTTTGCAGTGAGCCCTTGCTAACTGAGAGCCCTTTACAGTCGATGCAGGAGGCTAATACCAGGACACAGTTTTGCTGACTTACAATGTGTCTTTGTGACACATGTAGTCATGTTTCTCATTTGTACATATGCTGGCAGATGCTGGCAGTAAGCAAAGCACATTCAGAGCAGGTAATGGGAGCAGAGTCTTCCTGTGCTGTGCAGCCTCACCTTGCCGTTCGGAACTCGGGTGTTCTGTTAAGGTGATGTGAACAGTCTGTGAGATGCTCAGGCTGGAAGTGAGAGAGTCACACACAAGGCTCATAAGGGTAACTGCTCTCCTCTGGCTTTTGTTCTCAAAGCTGCACCGGAAGCTCCTTAGAACCCCTCCTTGTGCCTTGCCGGCTTTGCCAGCAGAGGTGTGGGACATCCTGAACGTGCATCCAGCACATACAGCTGTTGGGGAGCAGGCGCTAGGTGCACACACACGTCTTCCCCATTAGCTGTGTCCTCTCTCCATCTGCATGACTTCGCAGAAGGCCCTGACCTTTGCCTGTTTCTTCTGACATGAGGACCCGTCTGCAGTACACGATGTGCAGAGCACAGGCCTGACGCAGGCACGGAGCGGCCGTGCAGGGGGTACCACAGGGCTGGGCTCGAGCGCATCCCACGCTGCAGTGAAGGTTGTTCAGGTAGCTCTGGCCTGTGGAGGTTTGGTTCAGCTGCTGATGACACAGCAGTGTCACCACTGACACTTCATACAGTGATGGGGATGTGGACACACAGGCTTAGAATACATCGGTGGGGCGTGTATGTGTGTATGTAAGGGACAGCCAAACCAGCAACAGAACAGTTTCAGGGAACAAAAGCTAGAAGTCTTTGTAATATAAAGTAACTGTAGTTTGTGTGCTGAGCTTAGACAGCATTGGATATCTAGTCGTATATAGGACTCCACTGATGACAAGTAAACACGAACATTTTAAATCCAAAGGGAGGAAATGCTTTTAAAAGAAGGTGTTTTGGCAAATTACCCCTCAAGGATATTCTCTGCTATTTTGTTTATATTATTTTGACCCGTGCACCGTTCTGTTTTCAGGGTTTCTAAGGACTGAGATCAAGTATCTTGGTGACTGCACAGTACGTAAATCACTCTTGCAGTATCAGCAAGGATGGGGTGCAGGGTCTGGGGAAGCCTTGCCCTTCCCTGTCTCCACCACTACTGCCTGTGACTGCGAATGGGACAGACCTCCCGTTACAGTACCATGGTGTGTCCAGTTTGCTTCGCATTCAAAAGAGAACTCAGACATGAGCAATCCTCTGGCAGTAAGAGCAGCTGGAACCTCAGAGATGCTGAGGTTCCTCATGGAAAGGAATTGGGCATATCTCATTATTCTGTTAACTCCTCTACATCACAAGTGCTTGCCCTGCTCTTGTCTAGCTGCCTTGGTATTTTTAATCCTCTGTATACACAAATAGCCCTTTCTTGATGCCTCCAGCGCAGTCTTCTCCCCACACGTCCTCCTAGCTTCAGTCACCAGTGCCTGCTGCGACAGGGCAAGGTGTCCCTTTGCCTTGGGAAGTGAGCTCTTGTTCCTGGTGGTAAATCAAGATTCACCTGTGGTTTCTGCCTGCATTTGACAGTGGTTACAGTTGGTGAGCAGCTCCACCAACACTGTTGTTGTATGGAGCCGAAGAATTTCCCTCCCTTTCTGCCCTCTTTCCAACGGGCTTTAGAAGCCTCCCACTTTCTGTTTTCTCTTGTCTAATTCCACATTTGTCTCCATATTTCTGAAAAATCCAAGCTTTTCTCCTGCTTCTGGTTGGTTTCTCAGCAGATATAGCTGATTGGCAGCCTCTCGTATTTGGGATATCACTGGCTGTCTTGTGCCACACAGAGGCATATCAGAGAGAGCTGTGTCCATAGTGACTCCGTCCCTCTGTCCTATGACTCCATCCCTCCGTCCTCTGATGTCCTTTTCCTGTGGAAAAAAGCCTTCCATCGCTTGGAAGTGAAGCAGTTGATTCTATTACAGACTATCAGCCGAGCAGGAAGACAGTGACCGTGTGCCTGTGTGTGCTGCATGTCCCCATGGTCATCTGTGGGTGTCCTGGCACAGCACATGGGAACACACGTGCTGCTGCTGCAGGAAAGGGCCTCACCGGCTTCATGTGGTGCTTGAAAAATGGTAATTGAGAAGAATCTAGGTCTTTGGTATGATTTACCTGACCTTTGGAGTGCAAAGAGAATCATTACAAACTGCACCATGTCCTGAATGTTCTGAATTAGTTTTTAGTGTCGGAGAGTTTCCAGGTCTGTGAAAGAGGGTTCTCCCAGCCCACTCCTCTCCTCCACAGTGCAGCAGGAGGGTATATGATAAGAACATTAATCTCCTGTAGTTGGAACTCTTTCATCCATTCTTTCATTAAACGCTTCCTTTTAACCTATCTCCTCTCCCTTGTTTAGCTGCAGTCCTAATCTCTGCCTTTTTCCCTCCCGCATGGCTGCTGGAAGGAGCTGCAGCATTGACGTCCAGCCACTAAGGGGTACAGCAAACAATTTATCTTCTGCCTGTTCCATCCTCTGCCCACTTGGCACCTTCCACAGAGACAGTGGGCTACTGCCACCGCTGCCTGGGCTTGCAGCCCTGCGGAGCGCGCTGCGTATGGCTGGCTCTGAGTGCAGAGTGTTCATACAGCAGCACATACGTCCTCTGGTGGGTCCCTGGAGAAGGAACAGTGACTTTCTTCCGCACACAGATTTCCTTCTTAGCAGCACAGTATGGAGACTTTTACAGGAGGGTCACTAGTGATGCTGCTGCTGGTGCCAGAAGTTGCTCTTCAGAGTAACAACCATCGGGTATCAGCCCAGTCTAGTAACAAGCATTGCGTTCAACTGCCCTTCGTGGCCACGGCTCCGCAGCTCCACGGACACCCCAGTGCAGCCTCACCACAGCTCCAGAGCCTTTCCCTCACCCTTGCAGCCGTGCCATGGCATGCGATAGTTTGAGCGGTTCCCACGTGTGCTGCTTGGGGGTCCCAGGCCAGGGACAGGCTCAGCTTCTGTTGGGGTGCTGGATCTCCCTCCAGCTGCTGCTGGGCTGCTGCTGAAGCATCGCGTTCCATGGCTCTGTAAAGCCTGTGCTTGGGGCAGCTTTGCCTCTGGCAGCAACCTCAGACCAGCAAAGAGCAGAAGTCACCAAACCCCACTGAGGCGTGCTACATGGCTTCTTTTAATTTCACATCTTTGGGGTGTTATGAGGTGTTTTTTAATCTGCTTATCACGTGATCTTCTTGCTAGATGAAGTCATCTCTGTGTTCCGGGCAGGCTGACTTCTGGAGTTTGGTAAAATACGAGTAATTCTAAACTCCAGTGTTGGCAGCAGGAAGCCAGCATTCTCTTGCTCTTGCTGTCCTGTAAAACTGCCCTGTGCAAAAAGAAATTGTGAACATAAAATACCAAGTGCAAGCTAGCATTTCCAAAGCAGGCTTTTCTCAGCTTTTCATTTTGCCATCCATTTCCACCTTGTTTTCCAGGTTTACAAGTCGTTTTCTATGCGTCTATTTTTACCCTTAGTCTCAAGTCTCTCACTTTACTCAAAGAAACTAGAATAAAAGTACATCTGTGACCTGAAAAAGGAAAAAAGGGAGGCATTTGAGCATTTAGTGACTCAAAATGTAAAATAAAAAAGAAAGAAGGAATTTGAAAGCGTTTTGGGTTTGCCTCTTACCTAAGAATAGCGTAGGGAAGGAGTTTTCTGTTCAGTAGCAGTAACTACAACTTGTGGAGTCAAGATATAAATAGCAGTCTGTAATAAATTTAGCTTATTGGTTTATTGCTCTCAGTTGTGCTCAAGAAGGAAATACACTTTGCTAATTAACAGTGTTTTAAATGGCTGCTTCTAGGTGTGTGACTTAATTTTCTCTAAACTCTTCATGGTACTACAGAAACCTTTCAGAAACGGGGCCGCATCTGGGTTTTTCCCCCCCTCTGTGCTCTTACTCACATCCCCCAGTGTATTTTTAAATGGTGAAAAGATGCAAGGTTATTTCTCAGCTGGTGAAAAAGTACGGCGAGGTGTGCTTTCCTTCTCTGATCTGCCTCTGGGAGCTCATTTTGAACACAAGACACAGCACGTTTCTGTTCTAGAGTCTCCTATTCGTGGCACCAACTTACTTCTTCTGGAGGAGCATCTACAGTGTATCTTTGACTTTGTGAGGCCACAGGAAACGGTCTGAGGAGCTGTAACTCCCCTGTACTTTTTGAGTGCCTAGTTTTGGAGTCACTGAATTAAATCCCTGCAGGAGTTGCTTTCAGAAGCGATGATAGATTTCTCAGCAGAAATCAGTTTAGCAACTGAAATATCCTGTTAGGGGTACCCAGCGGTACGGCTGCATTTCCTAAGAGCAGGGAGACCTACCAGCGTGCCCCAGGCTCGGGCTCCGACATAAAATTGACGCCGGGCCAGTCCTGGAGAAGGTAAAAGTGACGCCGGGCCAACCCTGGAGAAGGTAACACTGACCCCCGGCCAGCCCCGGAGAAGGGCCCTTGGCCGCTCTGCACAGCACCTCTCCGCACACAGGAGCCTGCAGCTCCACTCGCTGCTGCCGCCTCACCAGGCCCAGGGGGCCTGTGCCTCCCGTGGCCGCGTCACGACGCCGGCAGCTTGGCAGGCCCTTCGAGGGCCCACTGCAGCCCCCAGAGAAGCTGTCCTGCCCCCACGGCGTGGGGTGCCTTCCGGGAGGGCTCGGCTGATGGAGTCTCCTTCTCTGGAGAGATTCAAGTCTCGACAGGACGCCTATCTATGTAATATGAGATAGGGAGCTGCTTTGGCAGGGGGGTTGGACCCAATGATCTCTTGAGGTCCCTTCCAACCCCTAAGATTCTGTGATCTGCAGGCGAGACAGACGTCTCGGTGTAAGAGTGACATACATTTGGACACCGCCTGTCCCAGGAGTCTGTTCAGCCGGGTGTGAGGGACTGCGCTCTCCGTCCCCTGCTGCGAAGCTCAGGTCAGGGATGGAAGGGCGTCCAGATGCGGGTGGGAGCCCATGATCCTCGGCACTGCCCTGGCCATGCCCACGCTGGGGTCTGCCCACGGCCCGCAGTCCCATCCCTCCCCAGCAGAGCTGGGTGTGCCGGGCTGGGGCTGCATGCGTGCTTCCCCTGGGAAGGACGGGCCAGCGCGTGGTCACGCCGGCTGCATGTGAAGGGGAGGCTGATGTCACCGCCTTCAGTGTTCACGCATGCATCGCTGAGAGCCTTACCAGCCTGCTTCCCTCTGATCTGCTCCGGCTCTTCCTCCGGTTTCAGGGGTTTTCTTCCTGCTTGTGTTTGCTAGGACCTGAGCATTACTTAAACATGGCAGGAGTATCTCTGCGCATGAGTTGCTGCAGCAGAATGCACCCTGGAGCGGTAATAAGCAGTGGGAATCCACCCACCGTTTGGAAGATGCAGCACATGCATATGGATATTTTGATTAAAGGAAAAAAAACCTTAATCTTCTTTACCGTGTAATGTGGATACACTCAAATCTCTTGATTATTTAAGGAAAAAAAATAATAAAACTAATAAAGTTCCTTTGCGAATCTGAAGAGATCTCGACTAAATACACCTGCAACCTGAGCAGGCCCTTTTATCTGTGCAGATTTCTCTGCTATTGCAGACCTTAGCTCTAATTTAAATTTCCCATGGTTTTGGATTGCTGACTAGGTTTTCTGCAAGAGTACCCATGCTTACATGGTCATATACTCTGGGTGACTTTTTCCACTTTTTTCCTCTTGTTTTACTATTCTGTTGATTGTTATAAGGGGAATTTCCCCACCACCACCACTTCTGTCATCAGTTTGATCTTTCTTCCTTGTCCCCATTTCTTTGGGTTTCTTACAGATGGGGAGAAACTCTCATATTGCAGTTGGATTTTTTTTTTAACACTGATGGGAAAACAAGTTAATCCTTCTGGAGGAGAAGTTAAAAGATTTTTAAGTAATTAAAGATGCAGTAGAGAATATACTGAAGACAAAGGACTTAAGGGTTTAGAAAAGGGAAAAATAAGGTTTGAGGTGGGCTATGAAGGGACATAAATCACACAGATCAGGCACAGAATAAACACAGGGGGGAAAAAGTATACATTAATGAATGAATTCATTAAAACAGAAGATGAGTCTAGAGAAAGGGCTGAATGAAATGGCTCGTTAATGCTTTATTGTGTGTCTTCCTGTTCATGGTAGCACCCAGCAGAACGGGTCTGGGGCTTCCAGGCCATGGGCAAATGTGACATTGAGAGGCATGTGGAAAGGTGGAACACCCTTCATTTCATGAGCCTGTGGGCTGCAGCAGGCACAATTCTAGAGAGACTGGGTGGGCCCTTCGTGCTGCAGAGACCTCGCTCCATTTCCTCCTGGTATGGGCAGGATTCGCTGCCATGGTTTGAACTGCAAACGGGCTGAACTGCTGTGTGGTCAGAACGGGCACGCATGCAGGCCCAGCATAGTGCCGACCGTAGGGTTCTTCCTGAGGCCTGGGAAGCTGGCACCAGGACACTGTCATGGGCACCATCAGTCTTGTGACAGCTCCTTCCTTCTTTCCTCTGGAGGAGAGGTAGGAGTAGCTCCGTAGCCCAGGGTGGCGGCTGTGCGTGGGCAGGTGCATACACACAGGATCTGTGACATAAACTCACGAACCTGTGGTTATTGTGATAGTTGTCCTTATGCTCTGTTAAGGTACATGATTTGTGTTTCCAGTATTCTCACTGCTTAGCATCCTGTGCCTTTTGTGACGGCGTGTCACATGTGATGATCCTCCTGTGGCAGCTCTCACCGGGCGAGGACGGTGGTGTCCACAGGCAAGAAAGTGTGTGTCAGTGCTCGCCAGCCCGAGCCACTGCCCAGTGCGCCCAGTTCCACTCCCTTAACGGGCTGCACAGCTTCCTGCTAGAGCTGGGACGGTTTCTCATCCCCACTTGTAAATCTCCAGAGGAACTCCTCAGGTCCCAAGGAACTCCAGATGAGGGAGGGTCTCACCACCAGAACCTGCCTGGTTGCCTGATGCTGGCAGCACCCAGGCTCTCCCAGGAAGCTCTCTGCATGGGCGCAGTGCTCCCTGCTGCGGTGCCCAAGGGTGCCGAGGGTGTTCCAAGCACCTTGCAGGAGGCTGTATGAGCAGCCCATCGCTCCTGTCCTCTGCTGAGGGTGCCTGCTTAACGGCAGCATGTCCCGTTAACATGGCACTTTTTTGCAGTTGTGGAACTGAGCTTCAAGCTGTTTCTTTTCAGAAAATTGTTAGTGCTGGGACGGTTTCCCTCCTGCCAGGTCGAACCTCTGTGCAGTGTCCATGGTGGCTGCTCCATCAGTCTGGTTTTCCTCTTGCGAATACCTCTGACTGTACATTGTACACAGCAGTGCCAAGCATCTTGAATACATCTTGGGAGATAATGACGTTGTCAGAAGTGAGAAAATAAGAACAGAAAAGCTCTCTTGTGCTGGGCTTGTTGTGGTGCACATGGTGATGTGCAGCTCATTGCAGAGCAGTGAAGCCAGGGCCCACCTGCTGCAGAAAATCCCATGTGTGGACCTGGCTGCAGGGAGAGGCTGTCACTGCTTTGGTGCCGATTCTGTGAGTTCCTTCGGTGCCTTTGTGCAGCGTCAGGTTCGGGTTTGCAGTGGCGGTAGTTTCTTTCCCTTCTGACCACATCTGAAGCGTAGGTGCGAGGGCTGTGCCCGCTGAGGGTACACTGCTGGATCCCACAGGCTTGGGCCACAGTCACAAAGCAGTTCTTTGCTCAAAGCAGGCAGATGTATCTGTGCATCGCTGTGGCTGCATCGTGTTGCATGGGCTGTTGTGGCGTGCTCATCCTTCCTTCGTGCTGGAGCACGAGAAACAGCGAGGTCCTGGCCAGGCATCCTCAGCACTCGATAAATCATCAACTCCTTCAAAACCCCAACAACCCGGGAGTGAGAGGGGCGGGGGAGCAGGAGAGGGGGGAGGCTGCCAGATGCTTTTTTCGATCTCTTTTTGAAACTCTCTGTGCGTGGTGAAACACCAGATTTTTCTCTGCCCTTCTAAAGCCGAGGCAGCAGAACACTCGGTGTTCCATCGCCTCTCTGTCCCTGTGTTAGCTTGTACGTACTTCCCAGGCTAGACCCTGCCTGAAGGTAAGCCACGAAAGTCGGTACCTGCGTCTTGTGCGTTTAGAACTTTAGCTGCAGAGGTCTGGGGGTCTCCCCCTCCCCCCGGAGCCGCGGGGGACTCCGGCCGCGGCTCCGAGCACGGCGGCTGACACGGGCTGGGGGCTGCCGGTACCTGCGTGTGAGCGCGTACTTACACACACGTGTGAGCGTACGCACACGTACGCACCGTCTCTGTATTTACCGACCTGCGTGTGCCCCTGCAGCCACTCCGTTCGCGCTGCGCTCGTGTGGGGAGTCTGGCTTCACAAAGGGAACTGAAGTAAACGAGCTGCGAGCTCTGAGCCCGGCGCTGCCTGTCCCGCCCGGCTCTCGGAGGGCAGCAGCGTTTCCAGCCGCCGTTCGGTACCCGTGTGAGAGGTGGAAGCCTGTGCGAGAGGCGCCGGCGCCCGGCAGCCCCGCGCAGAGCCGCCCCCGGGGCTTCTCGGCGGGACGTGCAGCTCCGGTGCCGTTCGCCGTCCGGGGCGGCTGCTGCGGCCGCAGCCGAGCGGGCGCGCACCGGGGGGACCCGCGCACCGGGGGGACCCGCGCACCGGGGGGACCCGCGCACCGGGGGGACCCGCGCACCGGGGCTGCAGGGACTGCAGTTTCCTTTCGGGATGAACTTTGAACTGGCAAAGAAGAGCATCCCTGTACGAAACCCGTGCCCGCAGCCGGAGCCGAGGGACGGCGCTGCCGGCGCTGGAATCTGGCCGTGCACGCCCGGGCCGTGCCGCGGGGCTCGTCCCCTGCCTCCTCCTGAAGTGCGCCCGCCTGCACCTTTGTTTCCAGGGTGGTAGCGCCTTCATTTGTCTGTACAACTTCGCTCTGTGTAATTTTAGATGTACCCTTCTTTTCTAAAAGCATCCTCGGGAAGCGTTTAGATTTCTAGCTAGAAAAAATACTTTACATCTTCTCTGCCCCCCCCCCTCTTCCCCCTTGTCAGAAATGAAGCCCGGAGACCCGGCGCGGGGCATCGCGGGCGGTTGTCGTTGGGGGGTTGGGTTGGCTTGTGCGCCTCTTCCCCTTGGAGCTGTGTCCTGTCCGGGTGGAGCCACGCTGTGCCCGTAGTTCCCCTGCGGCCGGAGCGATGGCAGCTCCCTGCTGCCGGCTGGCTGGCTCCTGGGCCCGGGCGGGGACCGGCCGCCCCTGCCCGCCGCCTCGCACTCCCCGCCGCTCGCTGCCCCGGCGGGGCCCGAAGGGAGACCCGCGGCGCGCCTCGGTCCGCCTGGCGGTCCCGGGGATGCAGATCGCCCTCCACCCATCCCGGTCGCCGCTGCCCGGGGCCGGGGTCCCTCGGCGGCCTCCGCGCCCTCCCGGCCCCGACCGCAGCGCTGCCGGGCCCCGGCGGGGGCATCGCTCACCACCGATGGGGCCAAGAGGGGGCCGTCCCGTCCGGTCCCGTCCCGCACCGCCCCATCCCATCCCGTCCCGCCGCCAGTGCCGCCCAGCCGGCGGGGCCGGGCTGCCGAGCGCGGCTCCGTCCTGCGCCTGCCGGCTCCCGGGGTCGCGCATCGCAGCGGCCAGGCTGGCGTCGGGGGAGCGGCGTCCGTCGCCCCGCGGAACGCTGTCGCCGTGCGGAGGGGCGAAGGGACGCCCGGCCGGCCGCTGCCTCTGGCGTGTGGGGCCCGGGGCCGCTGGGCCGCTGCCGTGCCCTTCGCCTTGAGCATCGCCCGCTGCCGGGAAGCACCGTCGGGTTTCCGACTCGGGAAAATGGCCAAACCCCTTTTTATTTCCTCCCCGTTTCCCCGAGGCCTTAGACGGGAAGGTTACGCGCCCGCCGCATGCCGCAGCCTCCGTCTTCCAAGGGCAGTATGTTTTTAAATACAAACGGCGCTTTTATGACGTATGTCAGTGATGTAAGTTTTTATGGCACTCACACGTGCACTCTCGAAAGGACGAGAGCTGAAAAATGCTTCCCCTGGTGTGGAGGGGACATGTTTGAAAGCCCTTCTGCAGCCGAACGATTGGAAAGAGCCCGTGGAAACGCTGGGGGTAGATGCTGAGGCAGTGAAACACAGTTGCAGCAACCAGGAAAAAGGCAGCCGCAGCTGCTCTGCAGCCCCTGCTGTCCTAGCGCTGAGAGAGGAGGGGGCTCCAGGCCCAGGGGGCTTGGTGCCTGCCCGCTGCCCAGGCTGGGGCAGGGAGCCGAGCAGCAGCACCGCAGTCACTCAGAGCTGGGGCCATGTTCATAAGCAGGGGAAGGTAGGGCTGCCTTTGGGCTGAGAGGGACTTCCCTCACCGCCAGAGTAGTGGCGACTCTTTTTTAAGTCTGCAACATTGTTGGTTAATTTAAATCCTATCGAGATGGTTTGTTCAGTATCCCAAATTCACCACCTCAGAGTCACACTGCCCCCTCCTCTCCTTTTCTTTAATTTCTGTTTCAAAGCTTGGTTAATCTTGAGCTGCCTTGTGAACCTAAAAATCTGTAGCACTTTCAAGGAGCAAGCAGGCTCTTTGGAATGGAATTCTTCCCAAAAGAAATATTTTGTAGTCCACAGTGTTGTGAAAGAAGCTGAAAATGTATTGGCTGATGATAACTTAATTTGAACTTTTTAATTTGTCACTGATTCTTATTAATCGGTAAAACTGAGACCATTTCTCATTTGATGTTCATACATCACTGCTCCAGTTTGTGTCTTACAGAGGGGCTGCCTGTTCATAAAATAGACATAAATGACAAAGACACCACCAAGTCCTTGTCAGCAGCGCAGGAGCCGTGCCGCTGCAGGAGCAGCTTCCAGTGCTGCTGCATCCCTGTTTCTCTGTAGTTTCTCTGGGAAGGCGGACGTGGGAATGGAGCGGGACAGCATCCCAGCTCAGGTGGGCAGTGGCATCAGCGTGGCCGTGCCACGGCTGCTCAGGTGCCCAGCATCACACAGCAAACCCAGATGTTACTGTGGAGATGGTGTGTGCTGCCACGCAGAACTTCATCACACCCAGCAGCTCGCACGGCACACGTGTCACAAGCAGCCTGCTGCTCTCCCGCTGCACGCGGTGGGATGTGTTGCGACAGGGCTGTGAGGCTCCATCTTTCCAAGGTTAGCCAGCACGAGTGGGCCATCGCCCATGGTCCGTCTTCTCTGAGGTAATTCCATGGGTGTTAACTGTGGGGGTGCCGCTCGGGATCAAAGGGAGAGGCAGGACGGGGTCGCTGACTTGTGGTGTTAGCTGTGGCAGCCTTAAAGGTGATGGCCACCTTGGTGTGAACCTCCCCAATGGCACTGACCACTCATCTGAAGTTCCTGGGATAAGTCGAACCAGGAGGCAGCTGAGATCCACAGGGCTCTGCGGTTCTAGAGGAAACACGCAGCTGTTTTCACACCTGCAGTCAGCGTTTTATTTGTAAATGCTATACTCACCATCAGAGAGGAAATGCATGACCATTGCTCTTAATGTCAACTAACTGAAGGAGGAAGGGAAGAATAAAAACATGCTCTTCCAGTCTGAATGTGAAATTTAGACCATCAGTGAGTTTATTTTCCAAAACTTGCTTTTATTATTGTAATTTTTGTAAGTTTATTAATTGTAAGTTTATTAGTAAAATTAAATGGCACACAGGACACAGTTGTGTGTGCAACAAATGAGAAATCTGCTCAAATAGTTCTTATCAAGGAGAAGGAAAAAAGGCAGGAGGAGGAAGGAAGAAAAATCAAAATGACATCAAGGAATTGGTATCAGACTCTTCACCTGCCCCCATACTTTAAATTCCAGGTTTTAATTACTGACCAGTGTCAGTGTGGTTCAGTGAGCAAAAATGAGGACAGGCGGTCTGAGCACCAATCCTACTGTTGCTAGGGTTGAAAAAGCTGACTAATGACTTGGTTAATGAAATTAGTGTAGAGGTGACGGTGCTGAAGCTCCGTGTTCAGCTGTGCCGCACGGGCAGCCCAGCTCCACATAGGCTCCGTGGTTAAAATCCAGGGTTTGCGATGGGAGGAGAGTACAGCAACGCAGCACGATGTTTCCAGGGGTGTTTGGTGTTTCGTGGCAGTAGTTAAAATCACAATCACTGCCCTTCTCTCAGCGATTCGTGCAGAATGCATTGTGTCCGAGGCACGGCTCGGCACAGAGGGACGAGGGACGGCATGGGGTGGTCTACAGGCAGTCACTGTGAAACAAACAGGAGTTTAAGAACACACTCTTGAACCCAAAGTTAAGGTTATTTTCCCCTCTGTTTTCCCCCTGAGAGGGGAGTGTTCGGAAACAGACATGGGGGAAAGGGGAATGGCTCATCTTGCACCCAGCAGACGCGGTACTGGCTCGTGTAGATTCGAGCACTCCGTTTTCTGAACACAGAGCCAAGGCAGAGGCTTCTGTAACACCCACACAAAATGTGGGATAAACATAGACCTTCGAAACAAACCTTGACTGTGTCTTTCCAGAAGCAGTTACACCACCTGCATCCATTTCGACCCTGCACATGTGAGTTTTATTTAACAAAACTCGTCCCTGTATTTTTATTTACAGCAAGATCCTTACACCTGTGTGTATATAATACCTCTAATTACACAAGCGTTAAATAATTAACATTTTGGATGTAGTATCTGTGAAGAGATACGTTGTTAGTTGTGAAATTTAAACACAATATAGCTAAAAACAATTATCAAAAAACCCACAAAGCCCACAGTTGTGCTAAGTTGTTAATGCCAGGGACTGCTAGTAAAATACTAGCACTAGTGAGTTCAGCTGCGTTCTGTCCTGCACCCAAATACCAATGGCTGAAATGTGCCAGAACACCAGATGAAACAATAATCTTGTGCTCAAATGACAATCTTGAACCAGCAGAAGCGGAGATGTGCGATGTCCAGCTTTGTTTGGGTCTCATTTTCTGCGGCAGGAAGATGGAGGAAGGATGTGTAGGAGGTGTCGTTGGAGGATGTGTATGGGAATACAGCTGTGTGAGGGCTGAGCCACAGCTGGAGTAGCTGCCCCGTGGAGTCTGCCCCCTTTGCACTCCGTGGATAGCAGCTCCTGCACGGGAAGGTCGGGCACGCTGAGACCGTTCCCTTGTAAACGCTCCGCAGGAGTCACAGCCTGACTGCCTGGCAGCTACCACAGCAGTACTCTTGAAGTAACATTTGCTGTCTCTTCTTTGATATAACTCCTGGGTTTGGTTTTCTTCAGAGAGATAGATCCCTTAAAATACACAATATTTTAAACACTGTAAATAAGTTGGAAGGAAATGGGAAAAAAAATCCTCATTTGACTGCAAAAACCACAGTCATGGTGATTTCTGTCTCTAACAGGAGACTCCTTTTTTTTGAGGTTTGGTGGGGTGATTTTTTTTTTGGTAACAAATGATAAATGAATGAATAATTCACATAGAGTTTGGCACAAGTTATTTTAAAAGGTGAAAAATTACTGCATTTATAATATATCTAGCCTGTATTTGAGAAATTTATTTTTTCAGTCTTTTTTCAGTGCAGTAACAAGATTAACCTTTGGAAGGATGTTAACGTGTGGTATCAGGATAACCGTTCCCTTCATTTTGATACTACGGGGCTTTATCTTTGTGTTTGAAGGGAAATCATCAATCCGAGGGAAGGAACAAGTAAGAAAAGTTGTTGCTGGGCTGTGTAAGCAGCTTATTCTTTCCTGCAGGTTTCTGTGCCTCGCATTTAAGAGTAGCAGGGTGCACTGAATCCTCATGTTTAAACCCAGTGTAATTGCCAGAGGAGAAATTAGAGGGCAGGGGTCTGTGGGAGGGAGGGAAATTCCAGACCAAGAGGCTTGGCTCTCAGGGGCTGCCCTGTGCAAGTGTGCTCTCGACCCTGGGACCAGGGGGGGCTGCCAAGGAGCCGTCCTGCCACGGTTCACGTTCTTTGCCATTTACTGCTCACCTGCAAAGCGCTTGCCCCTCTCTCTGACCCCTCCAAGGCGGGATTGCTGCGGTGTGGTTTGGAAGGATGCCATAAGAGCCGGTTTGTCGGTGGGGTTCCTACCACCCTCTCCCCTACAAAGCACCAGGGCTGCTTTAGGGAGAGTATGGAACACGCTTGGTCCAGTGCGGCGAGAGGTGCAGAGTGGCAGTGGAGGTCACAGATGTCCCTTACCGTCCAGCACACGTGCGTCCTCCTGTGGCATGTGTAAATGTGTGGGTAGTCAGATGGCTCAGCTCAACTGCTGTTCCCTGAGGAAGTGTTCACTGAGGACAGGCGCTGCCCTGACTGCTGCCTGGCCCACATCTCTGCAGGGAGCGGCTCTGCCCGGAGCGGCCCCTCGCAACCGCCCGTGCTGCAGCTTCACTGGGTCGGTGTTTCCTGAACACCACTTTACATGAGGACTTTGTACAGCTGTCCTGTTGCAGTCGTATTTCCCTAGACACGAGTCCTGCGCTGACCATTCTGACAGTAAGAGGTTGTGCTTCTTCCATCATGTGCCGAGCTGAGAGAAAGGGAAGCGACGGTACGACTGTAGCGACTGACAGCACCTGCTCAGTCTTCTTGCCCCATCCCAAAAGCAGGATACTTCGTTTTGGTCCTAATGGAGGCAAAAAGTAACACCAGTTTCTCTAGTATTCTTTTTCTCCTCTAGTATTTCTGATTAAAAATTTATTCACCTCTTCCCAGTTCCACCAGTGAGTCGCACTGTCACCCAGCTCACAGCAAATGGCTTCTGGTCATCATGCCAAAACCTCCTTGCTTCTGCCCCGGAGCGCTCGGATTACTCTTCCTGTCCTTTCTGCCCTATAACTCTCCGACCCCAGGGCAATCCCTCAACGTAATTTCAAATAACCAGGGACTCTTCCTTGGAACTACACAGATAACATTTTTGATGGCACACGTGACAGTTTGAAAGATACAGAGGAACTGTTATTTAATTGGAATACTATTGATGTAGTATTTTTAAATTATTCGTGCATTTTGAAAACCATGGTGAGGGCTGGAAAGCAACCAGCTTTGTACTGGACTGTGTGTCCTTATGGTGTATGTTGGGAGTCACAGCAACGGGGAGGAGAGGAAAGCATCTGTTAAATGGCTTCTTAAGGCACAGGGTATTCTCCATGGCCTCTCCTGAGTTGTTTGGGTTTTGTGAGGTGGTAGTCATCATCCTAACACTGGCACTAACTTGGCATTTGGTCTTGGTTCTTGACGTTTGCTGAGTGGCATTTCTTAGCCTGACATCGTAGTGCCAGTAACTCCTCTGTTACACAGGGTTGAGGGAGATCCCAGCCAACAAAATACTGCTCCTGCTCAGGTGGTTCTGAGGTCTGGTCAGCTTATCTACAGACTTTCAGATACCCTTATGCAGGACAAGATGAGGGCAGAGGAGCAGAGGCCGCTGCCCCAGCATCACGAGCAAGGGTTTCCTTTGTCCTCTCGGGAGAGCTTATGCTGACGGACTGTGATCTGGCTGCCACAGAAACGACCTCTGATGAGAAGATCCTGCTGCAGGTCCCAGGTGGGCAGCCCTCACCAGTCCATGCAGCCAGAGGGGTTTCCACAGGCAGTGCCATGGTGCTGGTCTGTTTTGCGTCGGGTAACAACAGAGGAGGTAGTCCAGCCTGTAGCAGAGGCTGATGTCACATCCTGCCAGATGTGCTGGGAACCAGGCACTGAGGCACTGGCTCTGGCAGGTAGCTCAGTCACTGCAGGATCAAGGAGTGCTGGTGGGATTCAGTCTACCAGATGTGCCAGAGCCAAGCTGGCCTCAGGGCTGCTCACATCTGTGCCTGACACTCTGCTCCCCTGAGCCTGCGCTAGGTTGGCCCCTCTGGCATGGAGTGAAACACACAAAAGTGTCTGAGCTCAGCACAAGAGGTGAGTGATGCCCACGGCGGCAGCATCCCAGCACCTCTCGGTCAGCCAGCATGCTGCTGGCATTCCCATACTTGATTGCC
The DNA here is from genome assembly GCA_022605575.1 of Laterallus jamaicensis coturniculus. Lineage (NCBI taxonomy): Eukaryota > Metazoa > Chordata > Aves > Gruiformes > Rallidae > Laterallus > Laterallus jamaicensis. Next base: position 961,228 of record JAKCOX010000136.1, read on the forward strand.
CAAAACGTGTGGACTGGCTGAGGCACCCACACAGCCCAGTGCCCAGCCTGGATAAACTGCGCCCCGACGCTGTCCGTGTGTACCTGCACTGCTGGTGGGGTAAATTCCTGGCCAAGGGGGGGTGTTCAGTGGGAGCCAAGCCGGGCTTTGGCCTGTGATTCGAACTGGCATCAAGCCCTGATGCTGGCAGCAGTTGTCTGCACAGCCTCATGCTCCTGGGGGTCAGGGCAGTGCCTGGCTGCTTCCAGGCAGGGTCCTTGGTCCCAAGGAAGAGCCTCCAGCCGGGATCTTTTGTTCTGAATTCAATGTGACCCTGCAGCGCAGGAAGCCCCTTGGGGTGGGTGGGATTTTAAGGCCTCAGGATGATGATTCTGTGTTACCTCAGTAATTAAAACCCTGCGGTGCAGCTTCTTGGTGCAGCTTCTTAGCGTGCTTGCTGTGAGATGGGGGAGAAGCCGCGGTGGCATTTAACACTGGTGAGAGGGAGACACGTCCTACCCAGACTGCAAACGCTATAGTGAACTCAGAGAGAAATAGTCAGGATGTTTTGCTCTTTTTTCCCCTTTTGTTTTGTCTCTCACAGGGTGGACTTTGGGTACACACTGAGACACTGCATGCTGTCCACAAATCTTACATTTTCAGTAGGAGTCCGGTGCATTCCCTAGGGGTTCTGGTAGCATTCGTGTTGCTTGTGTTCTGTGCTGTGGAACAGCCTAACCAGTGCAGTCGGCATGTTGAGGTCAGTGCATGCACAGTGCCTGCACACTGTGGGTATTGGTAAAGCCTTATCCTCCAGCTCTCATCTGGGTCAGCAGCCCCTTTGTTCACAGTAGTACCTGCGCCCTTGTGTGTGTCCCCTGGCAAGGAGAGTCACAGGAGCCCAAAGCAGTGCAGAAAATTGTGTGGTGGAATGGGGACCGAGAACATCAGGTGGAGTTGGGCAGCTTGGGATCTGCCTGTGGTCACAACAGGCATGCATTGCCTTAGTCCAGCAGAACCCCTGCGGCATGCCCCTCCATTTGCAGCACTTTGCGGTGGCACCCAGGGTCCTGCCCGTGGCACAGGGGTCCTCACCGTCTGCATCCTCACCATCCTCTGCACAGTCATCTCCCCTCTGCCCATGTCAGTCATCAACTGCCAGGAACAAGCTGTGGAAAGCGCAGGGAGAAGGGCACTTAGGTTCTCCCAGCAGCTGGTGGTGCAAAGGGATGCTGGGAAGGGTGCGGAGTCACATCCTGGCAGGACTCTCTGGGCAGCTGCCTGGGGACTGGGATAGCAGGTGGTGGAGGTGGAAGGGCAGAGCGTGGGTGCCAGGCTCGGGAAGGGAGGTGTCGAGGGCTCACGTGCCTGGTGCTGGGGTGGCAGCTCTGTCTCTGGGGGTGCAGTGTGTGGGGTGCAGTGGGAGGACAGGGGTATGGCCGGGCCATGGGGCCCCTGGGGTGGCAGTGGGCTGCAGCCCATGCATGGCAGGAGGGGGCAGCATGTGTAAAGAGCTGTATTTGGCCCTGGGATGGTGGCTGTGTATCCACGAGGTGGGATGTTGGTGTGAGGGCTTGGCCTGGAGCAAGAAACCTGGCTGTGAGCTTTTGGCTTTCAGTTCAGCCCACTGCAGCCCATCCCGGGGCGGCAGAGCCAACATCCTGGGGGCTCAGCAGCCCCAAGGGGTGTCTTTGGGGTGCAGGTTGCTCCCCACCCCACCCTGACGGAGGGCCACTGGTGGGGGCAAGTGGTGCACCCCAGCTGCAGACATGCCTCCAAAGGCACTGAGGGCTTGGGTGTGGGAGAAGAGGCCTACAGGCCCTGCCCTTCCCGTTCCCTTTCTGGCAGCAGCCCTTCCTCTGGTGCGGTGCGAGGCCCTGTCACACCTTGCTTGCAATGGACTACAGGCTTCCCACAGCCCTGAGAGTCGCGGCAGGGAGCCTGGGCAGACGTGGGTCAGGAGCCCTGCACCTTGAGCTGCAGCATGCAGGGAGGCCCTGGCTGGAAGCCGGCCAAGCTAGCCCGTGTCAGTCACCGTGCTTCGCGGTGTGAGAGGTCATTGTTTCAGCTGGAAGAGGGCTCTGGTGATGCCTCTGGCTGCTGCTCGTGATGCTTCTCTGGTTCTTAAAAAAATTAATTTGTTTATAAAACATCTGGGCTTCCTTAATTTAAGCAAAGGGTACAGTAGACCTGTTATATTTTTAATTACAAGAGCGATACTAAAGCTTTAAACACCTTTTCATATTAAGTCAGTCTTGTGAGATAAACTGACTTTTAACAACAAAGGCCGAAACTTCTGGTGCTTCATGTATCCTTGACGGTGAGCACAAACAACACCCATCGTGGTTCGTGGAGACCCAGGGTGGAGCCTTGTCAGTTCAGCAGCAGCAGATAGCTCTGGGGCCGCAGATCTCTGCACTCCTCTGCGCACGTCCCAGCTGGCTTCCCTGGCCAGAGGCTAGAAGAAAGCTCATGGAAGGGAAGGATACAGAGTGCCAGCTGTGAAGTGCTCTTTTTTTATTGGGGTACATCGTCATTTTTTGTTGCCCACCTACGTACAATGCCTAGTGAACCGAGTGTTCCTCAGGTGGGGCAGTTGGACTCGCTGCTCTTCAGTGTGTTGTTAGAAATGCTGGAAGCAGAACTTGCCCTCGAAATGGTGAAGGTAACAGGCAGTCTGTGGAGCAGAGGAAGGTTCAGGTTTTCATTGCAACGTTTGTTGGGAGCCTCCTCTGCTCCTGTTACTACAGTGAGAGAAAAATTCAGTGCAAGAGAGAAACTTTACTGCCTTTCTTTTTTTTCCTCCTGTGTTTGCTGTCATCTCTGAAATCCTGTCTGCCGTGCTTGAAGTGTGACAGGATAGGCAAGTCACAAATGCACAATTAAAAAATATAATAGCTTCTTCTGGGAACAGCAGGGTCTAATGAGGGCATGGACTATTAAACCGGTGAATTGAGTAAAGTTCTTATTACTTCACTCCGTCTTGCAAAGATCTCCTTAAAGCCAGTAAATGCTGTTGGATTTAAGAAGTAAAAGTACTGTGATGCTCTTTACAGAAAGAATCTGCCCGTGGAAGTAACAGTGCTGGGAGGGAAAGGCTGGGAGGAGCTCGGGAGAGGCCCGGGCAATAGTCGGTGTGTGGGTTCTGCTGAGCCGGCTGCGTGAAGTAAGGTTTTCTGTCCTCAGCTGTAGCTGGGAGGTCAAAATCGTCATGTGCTGCACAAAACCACCCTCAAAATTCATAGAAAATACTTTGCTGCTGCATTATGATAATCAAGCACAGATTCTAGGAGCTGTAAAAGTCTTGATTGCAGTAAGTTTGCTGTCTTTAGCACGGCAGCCTTCCTTTAATTAAAAAAATGGGAGAAAAAGAAAAAAAGCTGTGTAGCGTGAATTAATCTTGCATGGTCTGCTGGATTTACACCAGTTGTTGGCAGAGAGGAGTAAATGGGACTGCACTGCCGAACCGCTGCTGCTCGTTGCCAGTGTAACTCCAAGCACACCATCTCCAGGTTACAGCCAGCACACGGTACAAGCTCTGCCTTTGCCTCCTGCAAGCTCCTTGCCGTGCTCCCGCTCTGGGTTCCTATTTGTGAGTCATTTCGGGCTGGGGGGGAAGCTTGGGACTGGAGGGTACAGGTGCTTCCACGTTCTGCCCGAAACAGCTTTGGGAAGCAGCTCTGCATTCCTGAACGCAAGGTGTGACCGCAAGGTCCCATTTCCCGGGCTGCAGCACGGCCCTGTCGCAGCTCCCAGCAGCCAGGGAGATTCCAGATGCCCCCGCGACCCTTTTTGCAGATTATACAGGGTTTCTGGGCTGGAAATCTCCAGGGCACATTTCCCTGCTCCTCCCCAGTTTAACAAGAAGCGCGAGGTTGCGTTTAGCTGCCTGGAAATCAAACCAGACGGCTCCCAGCAGCTCCACTGCCGCCTCGATCAGCCAAACATCCAGCTGGAGGGAGAATCGCTGTGAAGAGGGAAGCACTGTTCTAAATAAATGCTTGCAGTTGCTTCCATTCAGTGTTACGTTTTATTTAATCATTGATTTGTCAGTATAATGCTGCGCTGTTACTGTCGAAATTTATTCACTGGTTTTGCAAAGAAACCAATTTTAAGACACATTAAATACCACAGAAATCAGAATATATGTAAAATGTAATCTGTGAGATACTGCAATACTTGTAGATATATGAAAGATTAGAAATTAATTGCTACCCATTTTAAAGGAGTTTTTAGTTTTCTTAAATATTTGGGCTTACGTCATCTGAATTTTTAACTTTGTAATATTTAAAGGCTTTGTCAGTAATTCTGGCTAACCTCTGTTTCCTTTTAGAGGGAAATTCTGTGCAATAATAACATTTAACACAGATGTTAAGCTGAAGGGTCAGATGTCTGGGAGTTAAGCAATGCATTTTTAACATCGAATAGTCATCTTTAATAACATGTAACATTAGTTTTAACTAATAGTCGCAGTATTTTCTTGGGAATTACTCCTTAAAAACTTCAAGATGAAGGTCACTGCATAGGCATATCTTGTTCCAGACATGGTTATTTTCCAAGTCCGAGTTCTAAAAGCGATCTCGGTGTGGAGGAAATTAACTTGCTGGGGAAAGGGTTTTTTTCGTGGCAGAGACCTGTGATGCTGTGCAGGCTGGGACACGCGTCGGAGCTCCAAGTGAGGGAATGGTGAGAGGCTCCACGGAGGCCGGGGTGCCCAGTACTGCTGCTTGGCTGTGGGGAGGCCTGCAGGGACCGTAGCGAACAGGCAACCCCGGTGTCAGGCCGTGGAGGCATTCCGGACTTCCTGCGTAGGGCGGGCGAAATGTGAACTTTCCCTGGGTGAAGCTCTGAATTTGTACGATTGCCGAGCTTTGTCATGACTTGCAATGCAGAGCCATGGTGCTGTGTGAAGACCTGGTCTCTACCATCTGCGTTTAAAATTCAAACACTGCTTTGTTTTGGTGTGGGCTTATTCCTTACATGGTAAGTTGCAGTGAAACCTGGTTTAACCTTACCACGTAAGGAATAAGCCGAGGCTGGACATCTCACAGGGCTGTTAAGAAAAGGGAGGTTTTTTGTGTGACCCCTCTCAACCCCTCTCAGCTCTCGATGGTCGCTCTGCAGTTTCGACACGATAGAATGTTTTTTTCAAATGCAAGGGGGGAAAAAAAAATCACAGAAATAGGTAGCACTAAAGAAAAAAATTGAAGCACTTAGAACAATAAAACCCAATGTTAAAATTGCCCAGGCATTTAATTAATAATTTGAACGGTGTGCAGTGAACGAGACGGAAATACGCAGAAAGGCTTTGGTTCAGCGGAACACTCCGACATGTGCTTAGCCTCAGCTGCACGCTTGCGTCCCCTAGACGTAGGATTATTCTCGCTTAAGCACAAGCTTAACTGCGTGCCAGGTGACAGCCTCGCCCGCTGCAGGCCGAAGTGGGGTCCCTGCCACCCCAGCTGACACACTCGGCCTCACAGCAATGGTAAGGAAATGGATGAGTGTGCCAAAGAGAACCTTGCCCCCCTTGTCGCCTGCTGCAGCCTGGCGGTGCTGCTGGGGTCCCAACACAGTGGTGGTGGCACCATGCTGGAGATGGCCTCTTCTGGTGGTGTGCGCAGAGCGCTGAAGGCTCAGGATTGGGGTTCACGTCCTGTTTGAAGCCCAGAGAGTCCCAGGAGCCCCACCTTGGGGGAAGGGACCTCTGAGCCACCCCCACCACGGGTGGGGACACCCTCCTTGGGCCCAGGGTGCCCTGATCTGACATTTAGATGTGAGACTGGCTTCAGGCCTCTTTGTGGACCTAGTGCAGGACTGTGTTTGAATGGTGTCCCCCAGGTAGAGGTGATGTGCTGTTTTCGTTCAGCACTGGCTGCCAGGAGCTGTTCTGGGCAGCGCAGGACCAGGGCTCCGCAGCTGCAGGTCAGCACTGAGGTGGTGCGTTTGCTTCCTTGCGCTTCCTGAGTCGAATTAATAAAATCCAGAAGCGTGTACAGCCTGGGTAATACCTGCTGCCTTTTCAATGCCTGATGTATGGGATGCAGAGCTGTATTAGTGACATCAGACAGTGTGTTGTCACATTTCTCTCTGTTCCCCTGAACATTTTCCTACCTCAGACAGACCTTATTTTAAGAGACGTAAGCAGAGTTCTTCACAAAACTCAGACAGAACTTTGTCACCTGTTTAGGGAAGAATTACTTGCCGTGCTTAAGAAATAATGGTATTTTTATCACATTTTTGGCAATGGTTGAGAGAAATGTAAACACTCTGCTCCTTTGACTGTGTTAAGATTGCTGCCTGAACATCATGTGGGGTGAGCCCCTGATTTCTAGCTGTTGTGGTGGTCATGCAAGTGATTACAAACGCAGCCCATGGCCTCTGCAAGATGTCCTCCTTTAACATCAGTGCCCCAATCACCCCGAGGCAGGTAGGAAAACAGGCCAGGGTTCCAGACCCCTGGAGAGAGCTGTGCCTCCAGTACGAGCTGTGCCTCTGGGACGGTAGGTAGCTGGGGTATGGTAGGTAGGAGGGCATGAACTCCTACCCGGCCCAGACACACACCCGTTTGCTCCATGAATGCAGCTGGTCGCGCCAGTGAGGGCAGCACCCTCCTCCCGCTGGACACGGCAATTCTGAGCTAGCACACCCATTCGGGAGCGTGACACCAGTGCAGGAGCTGGGCTCCAGAAGCTCTGCCACCTCTCACCAGGTAGTGGTAGCCAGACCTGACCACAGACGAGTCCTGTCTGGAGCAGGGTGGTGGCTCTCCCGGATAGGTGGCCTCAGTCAGGGCAGCGGTGGTGGGACACGTTACTGTGTTGTGGTGAGCCAGCTTGTACCCACCGGACTGCCAGAATTTAAGGTTATTTGTTTTAACTTGATGTTCTTGATGCAAGGCTTTAGGTTTACAGCAGCTGCGTTATTTTCAAATATGCTGATATAAAATGACTGTGTTGGTTTTTGGGCTTTTTTAACCGACGTTTGCTTTTGTAGTCTGGACTGTAAGCTGCAGGGCATAGCCCTTGCCCAAATACACCACACTAAGCTCCCTGTTAAACTACGCTATGCTCACCGTTAAACTCTCTGTTGTGTGGGAACAATTGTTTAATGAATAAAATACCACATGAAAATAAAACAGCATATAGCATTCCTGCAGGAAAAAAGGGAGAAAGGGTCTCAATGACTCTCTTGTCAGCAGTAGCAGGAATAAACAAGCTCTTGAGGTGTGTGTGTGTGCCCTGGCGCATCGGGCTCTTCGTGGGTTTCTCAGGTTTAACAAATCACGTGTCAGTAAAGAGAGCGGCAGATCTCGGCAGCGCTCTGGCGGAGCAGTGGCATCGCGTGGCTGAGGGCGTGAAGCACGCGGCTGAGCCGTGTGCCACGGGCTTCCTGCGGCAGTCGCGGGCGCTCCCAGAGGCGTTGGGTTCACTGCGGGGTGGGCGTGGGTTGGCAAGTGGTGCCGATAGGCAGCAGGGAGCCATGTGGGGTGCAGGGGGTTGAGCGCCTGGCGCGAGGCGAAGAGTCGGCAGCGGCTCATGTGGGACGGTGCGGGGTTTGCAGCACCTGCGGCGTCCAGTCTGCAGCCAGCTCAGAGGTGTGTGTGCTTCAGCACCGGAGTTATGACAGCCTTCCAGGTGTCCGGTGTCAGTTCCTGTTCATCCCGACATAAAAATACCCGTTGCCAGGCAAGATTTATAGATGTCACGCACAGGATTGTATGGATCTTGTTTTAAAATTAAGATGAAAGATACTTGGCATTTTCCTGTAGCGAAGTATTTTAGAGTGCCTCTGTGGGCAGTGGGTACCTGAGCTCTGTATTTCGTCTCTTCAGGCGAGTCTGTGTCTGAGTCGGCAGCGTTCACATGAGGAGTGTGTCGTCAGCTGCATTGGGACAGTGGTGCCAGCTCTGAGGGGTGGCTGGGCTAAGGCGCGGGGAGGCGAGGTGCTGGGACGGACCTGCTGCCTGTGGGAGAGCCAGGAGATGGACTGACAGGAAAAACACACTGTTTTTTTCCCTGAGATACTTCAGGATAAAAAGTCCAGCTTTTTATTTGATAATGGGAGAAATGCCATTTTTTTCCATGTTGTGCCTGGATCTCCATGTACCCAGACACACCATGGTGCAGACTGGCAGACGGGAGTAACCGATGTAAATCCCTACTGCCTTTTTTGTAGGGAAAAGGTGGAGCTTATTTTTTTCTCCTTGCCACTGTTAATGGTGATTTCCTAAAATATGATGGCTTTGTGAATACATTTAACATGCCTTTCCTGTTTTTGTCTCATCTCCTCGTGCCGAACTCGCAGGTGAACAATGGGCTGAGTGGTGTGACAGGGGAGCTCGGGATTTACCTGCTGTGATGGGTGCTCTGTGCCGCCATTCAGCCACCCCCGAACCTTACGTGCCTGATTAGTTGAGTGCAGCAGATTTTCAATTTAAATGTAACTTCATCTGCTTGATTAAAAATGTAACAGAACATTATCTGTTGCAAATAAATTTCAGAGGAAGAGATGATTTTGCCTGTTTAAAAATAACATCTGTTTATATTGGCTGGGAGCAGATGATTAATACCTCTCTAATTTCGAGGTTTACCAGTCCAGCTCACCTGTCTCTTTGCATGGGTAGCTGAAATTGATGGCTGTCGGGCATAAACATTTACCTGTTGATGTTTATTTGATGGATTTCTTTCTTAAGGATAATATAGAATCCCATCATTGGGCATTCATTTATTTGCTGCTCTTCAAGATGATTGACAGTTTTGCCGGCAACATAGAAAAAGGTTTTCCTTCCTGGCACATTGAAGGGAAATTTACTTCTAAGTGATAAGTGCCTCGCAGAAGAAAACAGATTCCTGAGATTCTTCTCTTCCAGCATTTATTCTGATTGTGCCAAAGGGATGCTCGAGGCTGGCGTGAGCCTGGTGGGTCGTAGCTGGAGGTGGGTGTCCAACAAGCAGCAGGGTGATCCTGCAGCTGCGTTTTCTGAGGTGACAGCTTGTTTAAGCTGTAGAGCAAAACCAGGGGAGCTCCTGCCAGGGAAGGCAGCAGTTTCCAGCAGTGTTCCCAGGTGCGGGGCTGCCCGTGCCTGCGATGGCCCTGGCTGCCAGGGACGTGCCGGGGTGCAGGGCTGCCGAGCTCACCCTCCGCACCAGAGCACTGCGCTGCCGGTCCCAGCCACCATGCTGCCCGGTCCACTGGTCTTCGGCAGGCCCCCATCTCGTGGCGCTGCCATCACCACACGTGCCGCACACTGCCTAAGCATCCACAGCAAGGCCACTCCTTGCACCCAAAGCTGGACCCTGTGGTTGCAGCTCCAACGGACCAGGGCAAACGTGGCTCTCTGTCGATGTGATAGGTGGGCCGGACTGGAAACAGGCTCTGGGACAGTGCTGCCAGTGCAGCTGCCTTCGGCCTCGGTGGTTCTTCCACAGCCAGTGCCTGTTTAGCCTGGCAAAAGAGAGCTGCACGCAAACCCCACCCCAGGATGGGACTGGGGAATGAGCTGGAGATCACAAGAGCCCACACTCGTTTGCGAGACTCATCTCTGTGAGCCTGGGCAAATGGCTTCGCTGATCCCCCCATTTCCCAGCCCGCAGCAGGGACTGGAGAGTGGCCGCCCGGTGTTGCAGAGCACGTGAGCTGTCTGAGCCTTGTGCTTGCTTTGTCTCTGCTGGCAAAAAGAGACTTTCTTCAGGTTTGTGTGGGTTTTTAACGGGGAAATTTGGTGCTGTGGAAAGATCCATGGTGATGTCATCTTGCTCCTGTCCTGAAACAATGAAGCAGTAATTGCTTCTGTGGGACAGCAAGATGTAAGTAAATTCATGTTGTGTTAAGGTAGCTGAGGGAGGGCAATCCTGTAAAATTTCTGTCATGTCCTCAAAGCCAGAGAGCACAGGGACCAGGGACCTGTCCTCTGCTACCTCCTGTCCTCCGCAGGACCGTGCTTGCTGCTGCTGGCTTTCAGCCACCCTCCACGGTGAGGTTTAAAGCCTGGTGACTTTGCTGTGAAGCCGGTAGCAAGTGTTCCGCACTGGAGGAGGTAAATGCAGTGGTGGTCTGTGCTCTTCTCCACATGCATCCCCCCCAGCTTTCTTTCTCAGAAAGCTGCAGTGCAGTTTTTTCCCACTCACTCTTCCAGCCCTGGGTATTCCCACCGACCCCATCGCATTGTTCCCACAGCATGAAGTGATGACAGCTCTGCAACTGGGCGCTAAAATTCTGATGCAGAGGGCTGTGCGTGGTGTGTAAATGCCCAGCCCTCACGGTTTGTCCTGAGAAGTGGAGCCCCTCATCCTCCCCCTTTGGTGGCACGAACCACGTGTCACCTACAGCCAACCTGTGGACTTGTTCTCCTTTTTTCCACATGCCAGAACATCTTGGAAAATTCAGGTAGAGTTGTAAGTTCAGTTCGTTCCCAGTGGCCCTGAAAAATCAAATACACGTTTATACAGAGATGACAAGTGTGTTACAAGCTCAGCCCTCCCAGCACTGAGATTGGTAGCAGAGTCCTTCCTCCCAGCTGCCCCTTTCCTTTTGGGCCAAGCTGTAGGTGAGGAGAGCACCTTGGGGGGGAGCTGCTTCTTCCAGGGGAACTTCTGGTGGACCTCATTGCACGCGTGAACATGCTGCTTATCATGCTGCTACCTCCACCTCAGAGGCTGGGTTTGTTAAAACAGCCCTGATATGACCAGAGGCCTGTGTGCTTCCCAGTTGGAGACATGAATGCCCCTTATTTCACACTGCTGTGAAAATGGCAAACCACCTCCAAACGGCTTGGAAAAAAACCCCTTTTTTTTTTCTTTTTGAATTGCCATTTGTTTTGCATTGTTTTGCCCTCTGTATTGTAAATACAGAAGAGTTCTATGTGCTGGGCATGTAAATAAACCTATTAGGGTTTTTTTTTAGTATAGTCTATTTCTCTTTATTATATAGGAGTGAAAGGGTTATTGTATTTTCAGATCTAGAAGCTCAAGACTAATCCAGGCTGCGTGGAAAACAAGGGGGTGTACTTCAGAGGATTTGCTGAAGTTCCGCTATTGTTGGCCCGCGAGGTCTCCAAACGCTGTTTCAATAGGCCTAGATGACCTCATCTTTCGCTGCTCAGTAATCCACAACCTCCATTTCACAATGTCTTAGAAAAGTTTATTTAAGGAGACTTGCGCTGGAATAATAGGTGATGCTTTGCATAAGTCATAAAGTCAGGGTTAAACAAGTACATCTATGTTGTACTTTGTACACTTAACACTGAAGAAGAAAATTACAAAATGTGCTGTTTGACTAAATTTTTACAGCGAGGTTTTAATTTTATGCAGCGATGTTGGAGCAGCCTGACACAAGCCATAACGAGCAATTCTGTTCAGCATCTGTTGTTCATTTACCATTTTCTGAAGCGTGTTTGCTCCCTGATGCAGCCGGTGCTGGACGAAAACCAGCAGAGCCGCCTTTTGGGGGGAATCTTGGTCCTTGCATGCTTTTCTGTCGCCCTGAGAGCTGTGGGAGATCCTCGCCGTCCACGGGTTCATGGGTGCCGGGGTGTGTGGCAGAGGCGCTGAGTCCCACAGCACCGCGGCTTGCCGTGCCGGCCCATCGCCGGGAAAGCCTCAGCTGGCCCGTGGTGCCGGCTGCTGCTGGGCACGCCGGCACCTGCCACCGCCCTGCCGAGCCCTCCCAGCAGCACTGTGAAGGCGTCCAGAGGAATCCAAAGGACCTGGAGCTCATTCTCAGGAATCCATGAGAACTGGTGGTGTTGGGAAGGAAGCGGAGCCCGGGTGCTGAAGAGAAGGACCCCCAGCCAGTGCCTGTGCTGCTCAGCAGGGGTGTGGGTATAACACTCAAGTAGCATCAGAAACCTGCCCACACGGAGCTCCCGGTGAATCTGCTGACAGGCTATGTCTTCACAGTCTGGCAGTGCAGACGGGGTGACTGTACCTGGGACACCTTTGACCCGTGTGCCAGCGACATGACACACAGCAACGCTTCTGCAAGGACAGCTCATCTTGTCTGTGGGTACTAAGAAATACCATCCCCCCTCTGGAGGGGTATAGAATCATAGAATCACAGAGTCACCAGGGTTGGAAGAGACCCTTTAGGTCATTGAGTCCAACCACAGCCTGACCCTGCCCAGCCCACCTCTAGACCACATCCCCAAGCACAACATCCACACACCTTTTAAACACCTCCAGGGATGGTGACTCCCTGGGCAGCCTGTTTCAGTGCCTGGCAGCCATTTCAGGAAAGAAATTTGTCCTGACATCCAACCTGAATCTCCCCTGGTGCAATTTTAAGCCATTTCCTCTTGTTCTGTCGCTTGTCACCCAAGAGAAGAGACTGACCCTGACATCTCTCCAGGCGCCCTGTGGGTATCCTTTTACCACCCCTTTTATTTGAAAGCTTCAGTGTCTTTGTGGTGCAGAGCAGAGACAGAGGTCCTTGCTTTTAGGTTTTCCCAGGAACTGGATTCTCGCTACATGCTACATTAAACTGCCCGTTGGAAGTAATTATAAAAGAGCCATTTCCAGAGGCACATGGGTCTCTATCCTGGGAATGCTGTCTTTGTCCTGCTGGGAGACCAGGCTGGGGTCTGCAGGGTGTCCCACATGTCTAGTGCCAAGCTCTGAGCATCACAGTGAGGAATGTCTCATCTGCGGAGGGTGGGGCGTGAGAGGCAGCTGCTGAGGGACAGATACTGGCTGCTGAGAGATGCCAAGTGTTGCGGCCTTGGACCTGTGGAGTCAGGGAATTCGGATGAATTTGTTAATCTGATGCAATCCTGTTTAGCCCAGGCCGAAGGAGCACCAGGTTCCATAGCCTTGCAGGCTCAGAGCTGCAGGGAACCCTCCCGGCCCAGTTCTGAAAGCCACAGCAAGAGCTGTGCTGTGGGAGGGAGCGGTGAGGTGGGTGCCGTGGCAGAGCTGCAGGTGGGTCCCTCGGTCGTGGTGGGCCTTGTGAACACATGAAGCTCTTTCCCACTGAACTCTTGGTGACACTGTATTTTTTTAGCCTACAACACATCTTTACGTACCTTGAGTTTCTTTACCTGAGCACCCAGGGCACGATGAGCTGTCCTGTGATACGTGTGGCTGTAGTTGTTTGTACCCGTTCACTCTTTCACAGGGCATCTTTTCCTTGTGCAGTCTTCTTCAAACACTCCTACTTTTACTGATGCCAGCATATTTTGGCAGTGAGAAGAGCAATAACAGCCTTAATATTTGTTCTAAATTAATTTTACTTTTTTCTTCCAACAATTTCACTACTCAGAATGAAGCTACAGCTCTTAAAGCCGCACACCATCACCAGCGCACACAGGGGCTGCTGGTTACGGGTAAGACTGTTGTGAGAATTCATGGGGTTTGGTGAGCAGGGTGAAATTACATCACTTCTGCTGATGGTCAGAGAGTTACAACTTTATTGACCTGCTGCCTGAGAAACCTGCCCAGGGGGCACCAGTAGGGCTTTGTGGCTTCACAGATTTACATGCGCTTCCATGTTATTTATGGGGTATCAGGAAAACTCATTCATCCATTGGAGAAAGCTGTTTCTGAAACTCAGGCTTCCTCCATTCTGAGCCACCTCAGCAGACAAAGATCCCTTCCCTTCCCTTCCCTTCCCTTCCCTTCCCTTCCCTTCCCTTCCCTTCCCTTCCCTTCCCTTCCCTTCCCTTCCCTTCCCTTCCCTTCCCTTCCCTTCCCTTCCCTTCCCTTCCCTTCCCTTCCCTTCCCTTCCCTTCCCTTCCCTTCCCTTCCCTTCCCTTCCCTTCCCTTCCCTTCCCTTCCCTTCCCTTCCCTTCCCTTCCCTTCCCTTCCCTTCCCTTCCCTTCCCTTCCCTTCCCTTCCCTTCCCTTCCCTTCCCTTCCCTTCCCTTCCCTTCCCTTCCCTTCCCTTCCCTTCCCTTCCCTTCCCTTCCCTTCCCTTCCCTCACAGTGAGGATGGGGATGGTGGGGATGACGGGCAGCTCCCCGGCAGGTGACACGGGTGGCCAAAGGCCAGGGGAGGTGAGAGGGACGCAGGTAAGGAAATTGCCCCTTTCTGAGGCCGATGTCCTGGGGAGCAGGGTCTGGGGACAGGCAGAGCATGCTGCGTGCGTTAGCCATGAGAAATGGATTTTGGAAACTTTATCCAACGTAGCGGAATTCTGTGCAGTGAAAACGTAAAGTTCATTAACAGGCTGTGTATTTTTTTATCCACTTGAATGTAATTTGGAGATTATATACTGTAATAGGATTTATAACATTATACAGTTTAATCTTTACGGTTTTGCAGACACGTTAAGTGCAGCTGGCAGAGCCCGTGGCTCGCCTGCCGTGTACTGGCGCCCAGCACGGGGACGCGGGCGCATCTGCGGCACTCATGTTTGTCACTGGCTGTATTGGATCTGCAGGAATCTGGTGAGTGGGTCAGAACCCCCCATGAGTCCAGCGTCCTGCTCCCAAGGATAGGACGGTTCTGGTTCGAGGGGAATTTCAGCTCCATCTGGAGGGTGTCTGTGTCTCTCTCCCTGTCAGCAAGCGGCTGTGCTGGAGGAAATGCTGGAGACGGTGCCCTCTGAGGTGGGGAGCAGGCAGCATTTCTCTTGAGCCAAACGAATAAAAGCTGCTCCTTGTCTCGCAGTACGTGAAGCTCTAAACTAAAGGGTTTGAGAACAGGCAGCTTCCCACTGTCGGTCTAGAGGTGTAGGCAGAGACAGGACGGGACTTGAGGAAAGCCAGTGAAGGCAGAGTGGATGCTGCCAGGTGATGGAGCAGAGCGGGCACCCAGGGCAGTCCCAGCTGAGCCATCCTTCCTTCCTCAGCCAAAGGACTTCTCTGCAGCCCTCTCTGCTCTTGTACTTTCTGAAATCCACCTTTTCAGTTTGCTTTTTAGCCCTTAAAATACCACACACAGATAAGGCTGTGGGGTTTCCTGTTACCAGGGCTTCATAACCTCACCTGCCTCTTTCTTGCAGGGAAAAAAAGAAAAAGGTGCTTTCCAGCAGACCTGATTTTGGGGTACCCCATCTCCCCTGGGGTCTTGCTTGGTGAGGAGAGCTGTGCAGTTTGTTCCTTCCTGAGCAGCTGGTCAGAGATGGCCAGCGCAGCCGGAAGCTCTTGGCCAGTATTCCCTGTGCTTAATGAAATGCTGCGTATGTTTATGTTGTGACGAGCTGCAGTCAGTCACTGACAGTCATTAAAAGAGCCGACGCTTCGCCTGTGGCTGTTGTGTGGAGCACGAGCCATCTTCTCTGGGAAAAGGAAAGCCTTCCGAGCTCTTCCTTCTTTATTGTTAGAGGTATCGACAAATGAGCTGATGAGGAGGGGTGTGAGGAATTGTGCTGAGCTCAGCGCAACACTCAGCCTTTACCTAGGACAGTTGTGTGCTCAGCTAAACCTTATTTGTGCGTGACCTGGTTATTGGGCTGCTTGAAAGGTGATGTAGGAATAGGACTTGTGCTCACACCACATTTTCGCATCGGTTAATCAGGCGTTACACCCTCAAAGGCTGTGATTTTACACTGATTTTGAGACACTGGTGTTTCCCCCCATTTAAGTCTGCCTTGAACAGTCATGGAACCGCTACTGGTCTGCTGAACCGCTGGGGATTCTGGGGAGGATTTCTGTGTGGTGACAAGGTGCATCTTGTGCAGTGCAACCCGTGGTTTCATCGTTCACCTGCTGCAGTTCATTACAAGCCAGGTAGCACTGATGGTCAGGGCTTAGCCGCTGCCAAGGGCAGGTTGCTGCCCTGCACGTGAGGAAGAGGAGCAGGACAAACCTCGTCTGTCCAGCTCTGCAGGACTTTACGTATGGTAGCAAAAATTGGGGAGATATAGAATCTGGGGAGAGAACTTCTCCCCTTCTGCCATCCAGGCTGGTTTGCAGCTCCTGAGCTTGCTCTGTGTGTTACACACTGGAAAGATGGATACCCACCTTGCAAAAGCCCGAAGGCAAACCCGTTTCTGCTTTAAGAGAGGTGGTATGCGGCGTCAGCCCTTATAGCCCAGGGCGAGGGGTGCTGCATGGTGCCCGCACCCCTGCTGCCACCCCTCCAGCTCTGCGGAGCCCAGAGCCACTGCTGGCTCCCTGGCTGGCTCCCTGGCACAGCCTTTGTCCAAGGCTGACAGGGGTGGTCGGACCCTGGAGCTTTGGCGTACGGCAGCTCCCAGCACCGGCAGCTCTGCGTTGCCTTGCACAGCAGCGCGTCCCCTTCAAAAGCCTGTGCGTCGCAGCCAGGTCCTTCTGTCGCTCGGATGGGTCCGACGGGCTGGGGAAAAGCTCCCTGCATCCGAAAAAGAAATCACTTGGAGAAAGACATCCAGAAATAAAGCAGGCATGTGAACAGCGCAGCTTCAACAAAGATATCTGTTTGTCAGGAGACATCACCCATAAACCTACCTAAAACGTCCTTTCTTTCCCCTGTTTCTGTGTATAACTTTAGTTTTTACACAAAACATCGACTTTCTAGCATTCAGGCTATTCCTCAGAATGCCTCTTTTCTTTGCGTAAAATAAGCTCTGGATGTTTATTTAGATGTTCACTGGAACTGTGTGTGGAGCAGTAATTGTGCCGTACTAAAGAAATAATCCTTTTAGTCATGGGAAGCACTGTTTAGCCTTTTTTTCTTTCTTTCAGGCAATTCTAAGGAATTAAAATTTAAATTCAGAAATTTAATTTTAGTAATGATGTTGATAAACTTGCTTTCATCTGGGGAAAGCAGCAAGCCCCCTCCTATACTGGTATTTGCTTGTTTTCAGAAGAACCGTTGCTTTCTGTGAAACTGTGTTTTTGTCCTTCCGTTCTTTTCACGCTTCAACTTTTAAACGGACTATCCTCTTGTAGAGCAGATGCTTCGAACTGTTTCACAGAGACTGCTAACCCAGCTGAGGGAACCTTAACATTTAAGCATATAATTGTCTGCTTAGGGCCCTGGGCTGGTAAAACAAAGTCCGTAGCTCGCTGTATCTATTGTGCTTTGCCTTTCTCTCACATTAGAGCAGTCATGCTTGGAGGGGTTTTTTCGGTTTGAGGTTTTTTGGTTGGGTTTTTTTAACGCCCCTGAACACGTTCTGGATCTGGCTGTACGGTGCTGCTCTGTTAGAAACGCAGCAGGGAGCTATTTGTCCACCGGATGTTAAAATCCCTCCCAGCCAAAATCTAGTGCGTCTTCACTGGCCTTGGGTTATCCAAGGGGGAGCGTTAAAACCTGCGGAGGGTCTGGCTGGCCAGGGCACGTCCCCAGAGTGGCCAGTCCCCTTCAGCAGGCTGGGGAGAGGTGGGGGGCCGGCCGCTGGCTACACAGGGCAGAGCGGGTGGGCACAGGGTGCAGGTGCCAGGCTTTGCAGGGACCCCCATCCACAGCCGAGGGTGAAGCTGCCAGCCCCCAGGGCCTGAGGCAGAAGATGTTACTGAATCCCCAGGACAGGTCTTGCAGCGTGTCTCTGAGGAGACACGGCGTTGTGCACATGTCCTCTGCCATCCCTGGGGCAGTAAATCCGAGGCAGTGGGCAGAGCCCCGGGGCGTCCGTCTAGGGCCTGGCCTGGCCTGAGCTGGTCTCTCTGGCCCTTCAGAAACTTGCAGGGCCCCGCTCCGTGTGCCACCCCAGGCAGTGTCACCATGCGAGGCCAGGCTGTGGCAGCAGTGTCTCCCATGGGCTGGGCACTGTGTGCTCGGTGCCACGCTCCCACCTGCCAGCCCTGTGCTCTGCTCTTGCTCTCCCTGTGCCCGGTCCTTCTGCATGATGGAAAGGGGCTTCAATGGTGCCATTCAGTGTGGGCTATGAAACGGGGAGACGACCACAACTGCTTCACGTAAAACTGATGCACAGTGTTGTCTGCCTCCTGTCTTCAGCCCCTTTTGCATACATCATTGTATTTCGTGGTGTGAGTAACAGCAGGTACATTAGAAATCATAGCTTTGGAAGTGCTTAGAGGTGATAAGTACCAGTGGGTTTTGGATGCTGAAGTGGTCAGTGCTGAAAGCCATTGGTCAGCTTTCCAGTACAGTCTGTTTTCCTGTTGCACAGCACACAGGTAGAAGGAAATTATGGAAAATGCACCAATGCAGTTGTTTATCAGCTAGCATAAAGCCATCAGAGCCAGCACTTTGCCTGCAACATCCCGGTCCCTCGGAAGTGTTACCTTAAAATGCCTTTAAATCAGGTCTGCTAGGGCTGGACCAGAGAGCTGCAGCTGGATGTGGCAGTCGTCCCTCTCCTGTGCCACCTGCGTGGTTGGCATGGGAGGATTTCTGCCCTGGGTTCAGTGACGTCTTGTTGAGTACAACATCTTCACTCTAGTTATGCAAAAGTGGTACATCATGCTTGATGTTGGAAGTGTGATAAACCTGGCACATGAGCGGACTGCCTGGCAAGAGCGGGTGAAGAGGTAAGGCATGCTGGGCCACGTGCTAGGGAAGTACAGTTGGTTTTGTTCTGCCGTGAGTGAAGATCATTGCACACGTTGGTATGGATTTCAGGCATTTAAAATTGCACCTGTATTTACACTTCTATATACTATGGTTACACAACAGTAGAGTTTGCAGATGCATTCAAACAGAGTATGTGTGATACTTCATGGTAGTCTTGGGTGCTTTTTAATTGCTGCTTTCAAACGAGGCCTCAAACAGCGACAGAGGGAGTATGATGAGGGGGCTCTGTAATATCACTCGCATGTGGAGAATAATGTAAAAGTCTTTGTTGTCTGTTTGGTGCAAGGACCTAGGCAGCATCCAGCAAAGCCGCTGTTTGAAACCAGGCTGTCCTTCAGGCAGCATGCATCATGCCACAGGACACTCAGTGGGCTCAGAAAAGGGGAGTCCGTTCCCTGTGCCGCTGCTGCTGGCCCCGCTGTGGTGCTGCCTTCCAGTGACGGGGATGGCAGAGTCCGGTGCCATTCCCATGTCTCTGGATCACGCTGGTGGTGGGGCACAGTGGTCTCCAGAAGGTGGGAGAGAGTGAGGCCACACTGCGTGGGGGCAACACAGAGGTGCTGGCTTCAGAGGCTGCTCAGTCCTGTTTCACTGGTCGCAGCCCCAAGACCTCCTTGAAAGAAGCAGGAGTCTTCCCCTTGGTGGGAAGCCTTGGGCTCCCGTGTCCCAAAACACCTCCGATGAAGAGGCTGAAGGCTCTTCCCAAACCTGTCCATCCTGTGAACTTCATTACCATGCTAGACATCTGTCCTGGTTTCAGCTAAGATGGAGTTAATTTACTTTTTAGCAGTGGATGGAATGCTGTGTTTGGGTGTTAGGACAGGAGCAGTGCTGATAGCACCCTGATGTTTTCAATTGTTGCCAAGCAATCAAGGACTTTTTCAGGTCTTCATATTTCCCTACTAACGAGAAAGGAGGGGACACAGCCAGGACAGGTTACCCGAACTGGCCAAAGACGATATTCCATGCCAATTACATCATGCTCAGTTTAAAGGGGGGACTGGGAGAAGGTAGAAAAAAGAAGCCCAGGATTTGCGGTTTTTGGGGTCGGTTGGGTTCTGGGACGGCTCCGGGCTGTACGGCCTGAGTTGTGTGGTTCGGTGAGAGACTGCACTGTGTATCACCAGTTTCTTGTATTTTGTGCTTTAAAGTCGTGTTATCATTGTTGTATGTTTTTTATCTTTTTCTGCTAGTTTAGTAAACTATCCTTATCCCAACTCACAGGGTTTTGGTTTGGTTTTTTTTTTTCCCCTCTTTACATTTCCCTTTCCTCACTTCCCCCCCAACTGCCCCTCCTCTTCTTTTTGTTAAAAGAACAAGCAACTGTGTGGGGCTCAGCCCTCGGCTGGGGCTAAACCACCACAACGTCTCTCTTACATCCAGTGGGTTTCCCACGCTTATGACTGTGCTGACGTGGAATGTTTGCAGTTCCTCCTGAAACCCCCCTCATAAGTACATCCACAGGCAAGCAGTTGCTTATTTACCGCACATCCTAGTAGTTTCCAGGGCAGTGGGAAGCCCTGGTGCCGATGGGCAGTCTCGGTGTGGCAGCTGCATGAAGCCACATCACAGTGGCCCTGAAGAGCCACTGGAGCTGGGCGCTGATGGCTGCAGGGGCTCAGTCACGGTGCAGAGATCCTGGCTGTCCACTGGCTATAGCAGGCTTTCTTTCCTTCTCTCCCTCATTCCTGAGACATCTGTTTCCGTTACTTTTGCTTGAGTTGGTGGATGTTGGGTGTGGGCAGCGGAATCAGAGGGCCCTGCCCATTTGCTGCAGCGATGTAACGAATCCTGCCTCTGGTACAAAGCGGGCTGGCAGCCGTCAGGGCCACAGCACCAGCTGGTCACACAGCCAGTTTGGTTGCGTTTCCTGGACGATCTATGGTCTCCTCATTATAGGAGACAGATAACGAGACTTGGCTTAATTTAGAGGTTTAATACGGGTTTAGAAATTCAGTTTCCCACGCCTGTTTTTGATGTACCTAACCATCACATCTGGCAGGACAGTGCTGAGTGCCCAACATGGAGGCAGCACTTCTGTGCTGGTGGGACACTGGGTGCGACCCAGTGACAACCTCTTGTTGGCGAACTCCTGGCCTCCACTTCAGAAACACACAGGGTGCCTGCAGGCTTCATCCCTGCGTGCACAGTTCTATTTCTGCTGGTCTGGCATGTCCTTGCGCTTCCCGACTCACCTGGCATCCCCTGTCCTCCCACCTACAGTGACGTGGTGCAAGGCAGTGGATGTTTCCAGCCAGGTTCAGGAAAAGAAGCTTCTGATCCAAATGTGGAGCTGTCTCAGGATCACAGAGGGTGGTGGGACGTGCACTCCCAATGGGATTTGTTCTCTGCTCATGGGATGGACCATGGGGACTTTGATATCCAGTCCAAGAGCCACTCACCTCTCATGGAGAATGAGTGAAGGTGCTTTGCTTTCTCCAGCTGCCCAGAACAGGCAAACTTTGGTCTTAGGTGGTGGCATTGGAGCACAGGCTATGTGCGTGTATATCAAAGCAGAGCTCACCATAGACATGGGAACTAAGTAGTAAGAAATCCTCCCTGTTTCCCACAGCAGCAACGTGATGAGTAGAACCTTGCCACAGCACCAAAGGATTCTTCTGATTTTAAAGTCTCACTAAGAAGCCAATAAGACTTACACATCTTAAAGCATCAACTTAGAAAGGCATGGCCAGAGATCACACCAAGATTTTTTTTCCCTCCTCCTGCTAGTTGTTTTTTTCCGTACCTTTTTAATGGCTTTTTCATCAGCAACATTTACTTTTAAAAATCAGTTCAACTGTTTTAATGAGGTTTCCTGATTGTTTTCAGGCAGTGCCCTGTGATTTGCTTAACGGAGCTAGAAAACAAGGTGCAGCTGCAGCAGAAAGTAAGTGAAGGAAGGAGGAAAAGGGTGTCTAACAGAAGAAAGTGCCGAAATCTCTAGGTAGCCACAGCAGCTGGCACTGTCCATGCTGGGTTGGCTCGTCTGCAGGGTAGGACCTGGAACAAGTGCTGGTTCAGTGCCTGGGAAAACATTCCAGATAGGACTGTGGTGCGCCTTGGGTTAGATACCTCTGACAGTTGCCTCGGGTTCTCTAGTGGCAGAGAGAACTCTAGATATTGGGGGTGTGGGGGCTTGCTGCCCCCCATATGCTTTGTTTCACTTGTTCCAGACATTGGGAAGTTTTACTTTCCAGCGGATGCCAACAGCCAAGTGTGCTGAAAACATCCATTCTTGTTTGCCATGCCCCATTTTTTATCATGCCTCTGTACCAAATTGTTTCACCCTAACTCCTGAGATTTGGGGCTTTCTTTTGGGCAGAGCGCGGGGCGGGAGGGCGCGGAACCACCACCAGCACCTGCCTGCGCTTCTCTGCTCCGAAGGGAGGTCATTCTGTTAGGTATTCTTCCATTTTTTCAAAAGACAGCAAACTGTAATTGAAACCAAGTTGCAGCAACTTGTTAAACACTTCAGGACCAGCACCCGTTTTTATCCAGCGCTGATATTTAGACTGCAGCTGCTGCAGATAAACGCGAGGCCCCAGATGGTGGCTGTCTAATCCTCATGAGAATTCATGTCCTAGAGGCAGCTCTTATCTCTCCAGACCTGACATTGTCTGCAAGTCTACTATAAGGGGGAATAATATAAACATGCTATGCATGAGTTTCACTTCCTCGAATAACACAAAGACACAGGAAGTTAAGTTAAACGTTACAAGAATAGAGTTCACATTACCGAAAGTCTAACTATTTTTGTTACCCTAATAGGTAGCCGGTGGTTTGGGGGGTGAGGTGCCCGCGCCGAATGTCGTCGTGGTGTCGGTTGTGCTCAGCACCGCGGTGCAGAGATCATTTATAACAAGGGTTGTTTTGTCTTCTCTGCTCCTGGCCGTCACCTCCTCTGGGTAACTTCCAAGATGCCACTTTTCACTCTCCCCACGGCTGCGCAGGAGGTGGTGGAAATGTTCCAATTCTTCACTTTTCCCAGTAGAAATGTGCCTCGTTTTCCTCCTTTATCTCTGTTCCATGCCCAGGCACCTATTTGGCCGTCCCAGCAGGTGCAGGCAGATGGGCTGTGCCCCTCTCCGTAGCCTGCCGGCACCACGGGGGGATGCTGTGGGGGCAGAGGGAAGTACCTGCCTTCACTCCTTCACTGAGTTACCTTGCTGCTTCACAGCAGGGATAATTTTGCACCTTCTTGTTTGTTTCCTTCCATGTATGCTTTGAAAAGTACTCTGTGCTAGGCTTTAGGTGATGCGACTTTATTTTCAAGCAGTTAATTCCAGCAGTTTTTTTATTGTGCTCGTGTAGGACTCAACTCTCTCAGCTCTAGGGTTTGTTTTGATCTCCACAGCAGTGTTTATTCACTGTCTGGACAGGAGGAATTAGAAATGGAATATAATTTCACCAGACCTACTGGCTTCACAAGTTGAAAGTTGCTCCCCTTCTCCTCCAGTGACAATGTCTGCTCGTGAACAAAAGGAGCTGCTAAAAAGGAGTGAAGCCTAGCAGGGCTGTAGAGTCTAAAGGCCAAGTATGACTGTGGCTCAGAGGTAGCTAAGGCACAGTGCTGACTCAAAAGCATCTAGTGACATTTAAATTTTAAAAAAAGGGGAAAAAAAAGAAAAAGAGAATAAAACACCAACAAACCCCAAGAAAACCACACGCTACCAGAATGGTGCTCATGGAAACAGGTTATCAGAGGTAAGTGAGTTTGGGAAGGTATTTAGAAGGATAACTAGAAGGAATATTTCATTCCTGTCAGAAGATAAAATGTACATAACTAAAAAACTGGCACGGCTACCTCTTCAGAGCCCAGCCTGTCGTAAAAGATGCGTGTTTACTGAACTTTTCTGTACTGTAGGTGTGATTAAAATGACATTTTCTTTCAGTGGAGGGTGGAATAGGAGTAGAGTGGAAAATACTTCATTTCTCTGATTTATCATCGGAGCCTTGGTATTTACTGAGTTGTTAAGCTTCTGCTGGTTTACGTTGTGCCTAATTTGTGCTGCGCTGTATTGTTCCACTCCATACAAAGTTCCTGCGGCACCGAGGCTTCTGGCGTTCCTTCCCAGCGCTGGGTAACTGGACCTTCTCTTGCCTGACACATCGCCTGCTGCTCTGGAACTGGAAAATAGAGCATCTCAGGTGGCTTTAAATGCGTGCCCAGGTCTCGGTAGCATTGCAAATGCAGCCGTCGTTTGGGGGTTTATTTAAAAGAGCGTGAACAGAAGTTGCCAGGCTTTTAATTCAAAACCAAGCTAAAAGCTTTTACTATTTTTTGTCACATGGAAGCAGAGAACACGAACTGAACGGCTGAGGGGTTTTGTCTTAACTCAGGCCCAGCCGTCATCAGAAGAGAGCATACCTGCTGCCTTTCCATGCTGTAAATAACTGTGTCCCAGCCATAGCATGTGGGTGAGGATGTACAGGTGCTGAGAGTGCCCTTCGTCAGGCTGATTTCAGCTGAAACTGTTTCACAAGGAACTACTGTATTTTTCCTCTGGTGTAATTTCAGTGAAAACCAACAGTAGGCTTTGATGGTACCCAGTAAGAGCGGTACTGGCAAGCTTTTACACCTTGTTTTCCCTGCCACGGATGTTGTAATTAAACATAATTTAAGCATTATTAGCAAACCAGGGGCTGTGTCCTGAAGTGAAGCTTTGCGAGCGGTTTATCTCAGCCCTAGGCAGTGGTGATGGCTTCCTCGGAGAGCCACCGTCCCTCGGTTAAACCCCCTCTCCCGAGTCAGCTGCTCCGCAGCAGCGGTCTCCGGAAGTACACACAGACGAAGCTCTCCGTGCTGGGGAGGATGCTCAGGTAGGCTCCTTCATGTAAGCTGTTCTGGGTTGGAGTGGGGTGCTCTTAGGCTCCAGTAAACATTTTCTTAATATTTTGCCCATAGAAATAAAACTGGAACAAAATTAAATTTACTAAAAAGTCGCTGGAGTAGATTACAGTTGTACAGTTTGCTCATTAGTGATTCCATATGCATCCCTAAATAATTATTGTTAGCATTATTTATACTCCACACTAGTTTCCTGGGTGCACGTTGCTGCGTCGCGGTATCTGTAGGAGCACAACAGAATGATAACCTCTCAAGAGCTGAACATACAAGATAAAAGATGCTTGAGATTAATATGCAAACAATTGGAAAACAATGGAGACAGACGGCAAACCGTGCCACTTCTGGAAGTTGGCTGCTCGGTGACACACCGCTCCGAGGCAGGAGGTGTAAGTGGCGGTGGCTGGAGCTGCACAGCACAGAATTGGTATGCTCTTAGCGTGGAGAGCCAGGTAGAGCGAGGGTTTATTCCCGATCTAATCTTGGAAAATAGGGTGCAGGAGGAATGAACTTCCCTGTTTGCACTTGAAAGATTTCTCTGTGTTCTCTTTAATTTTAATGGCATTGATATTCCGTTTGCTTTATGAAACCCTTTATTACAAACAGTTATGAATATGAACATCTCATTTGACTGCTGATGAACAGAGGGGAAAATCTAAATTAAAACTTTAAATACCACTATTTAATTACCCAAATGGCTTTGACTGTGTTAAAGAGTGCCTGGGATTATTCTGTTTTTCAATTTGTTTTAATGCTTCCTTGGTAAAAGCTGATGGATTCCCAGGCCCATTGCTGTCACTGATGAACTATATAAAGATAAATGACATTATGGTAAATTCCACTTAATGACACATTTTTAATTTTCAGAACACAGACATTTTCTGGCTAGTGAATGAAGGCTAATTACCTCAAGATCAGAACAAAATAACTCCTCATTTTGAAAGATAATAGAAAAGAAATGTTGCAGATTAATGATGCTATTTATCTTTAAAAGAAAAAAAATTCTATCTTTATCCTGATAGTGCTGTTCCCTGAGGAACATGGTTATAAAATGAATCTGAAGTCGCAACTTAATAGGTTATTAAAATTATTTGAGTGCGGGCTCCTCTGGTTCAGCCTTTCCATAAATTTAAATTGAAGGTCTGCTGTATTTCTAAAGAAAGAAGCTTGTTTACGAGACCACAGGGAGAAGATAGGTTACCGACAAAAGATGCGCTTAACCCCGCTCTGTATCTCCTTTTTTTAAGCCTGAATGGAGCAGATATGTTTCAGAAATAGTTGAGAGAAAAGTTTCCAGTGTCTGAATTATGTTACACCGCTGTCTTTTCTTTTCTGCCTGTGTCACTAGAGGAGTGAAAGGGAACAGGGAGCACAAAGGTGAATTTGCTGGGGGGATGTGGCAGTGAGCAGCATCATCAGTGAAGTGCTGGAACTGGAGATGTTGTAACTGGTTGCACAGATGACACGCTGCTGGTGCTTGCGGAGAGGACCTTTGCCATGCAGTTTCACCTTTAAAAAGCTGGGTAGAAAAACATCCCTTTCTGAGTGTGAGGTTTGCACATGCTCGTTTGGGCTCTCTTGCCCCATTTATTGTCGTTCCCAGCTCGATCAGGGGTGACGCCACTTCAGTCCCTCTCCAGACTGAGAGAGGAGTGTGTGGTGAAAGGAGATTCCTGACAGGCACCGTTCTCATGCGGATGACGGCATGTTTGGACTGTGCAGGTGTGAGGGAAGGAGGAGATTTCCATTCATGAAAATACCTTCCCTGTGGAGTTGTTACCCAGTCCTGAAGAGCCCAACTCTCGCTTGTGCACCACCAGAAATGAAGTGCCGCTCCCTAATGACCCGCGTGGCGTCCTGGCTCCAGCGCAATCAGCACGGTGTGGCATGTGGCTTGGCCCAGGGCTTGATGTGCAGTCTGTGGCTTGGCCCAGGGCTCAGCGCGGTGCGGTGTGTGGCTTGGCGTGGTGTGGTGTGTGGCTTGTCCCAGGGCTCAGCACGGTGTGGTGTCTGGCTTGGCTCAGGGCTCAGTACAATGTGGTGTGTTGCATGGCCCAGGGGTTGCTGTGCAGTGTGTGGCTTGGCCCAGGGCTTGCTGTGTGGTGCGAAGGGGCAGGGGCTGCTCAGCTGGCCGGGCCGCACACCGCGTTCCTGAGCATGGCACAAGGAGACCATACTCGCCACGCTCAAGTGTCGTGGGCTGCAGTCATACCTGGGGTTTGCCATTGTTGGTGGTTTTGGGGGACTGTGCTCCGTTTCTGCTCACGGGGGAGCGCGCTGTTCTCTCCCAGCACAGCTCAGCTGTGGTGCTGGGGATCCTTTTCTGCAGCTCTGCCCAGGTTGACTGTTTCCCTCCATGGCTCGGGGTGTCTCAAAGTGACATAGGGGTCGGTGCCCGCCCCCCCAGCTGCTCATCCTCCTCTGCCTTTGGACAGGGAAAATGAGGGCATCAGAGGCCTCTTCGCTTGCAGCCGTTTTAGTGATTTGTGACCCCCCTGGCATCTGGGGAAGAACTACGCCAGGTACCAGTATAGGCTGGGGACTGGCCTGTGGAGAGCAGCGTAGATGAGGGAGACCTGAGGGTGCTGGTGGACAGCAGGGTGACCATGACCAGCAATGTGCCCTTGTGGACAAGAAGGCCAGTAGCATCCTGGGGTGTTTTTGAAGGGGTGTGGTTAGGATGTCAAGAGAGGTCCTTCTGCCCCTCTCCTCTGCCCTGGTTAGACCACACCTGGAATATTGTGTCTCGTTCTGGGACCTTCAGGTCAAGAAGGACAGAGAACTCCCTGAAAGACTCCAGTGCAGGGCCACCAAGGTGATGAAGGGAGTGGAACCCCTTCCTTCTGAGGAGAGGCTGAGGGAGCTGGGCCTCTTTAGCTTGGAGAAGAGGAGACTGAGGGGTGACCTTATTAATGTTTATAAATACGTAAAGGGTGAGAGTCAGAGGGCGGCGCCAGACTCTTCTCAGTGATGGCCAGGGATGGGACAAGGGGCAGTGGGTGCAAGCTGGAGCACAGGAGGTTCCATGGGAACATAAGGAAAAACTTTTTCACAATGAGGGTGACAGAATCACTTGGTTGGAAAAGACCTTTGACATCATCAAGTCCAACCATTTCTGCCCTTTACTAACCCATATCCCTAAGCACCTCGTCTGCCCGTCTTCTAAATACATCCAGGGTTAGCGACTCAATGGCCTCTTCCAATGCCCAGTAACACTTTCAGCAAAGAACTTTTCCTAATGTCTGACCTGAACCTGCCCTAGCACAGCTTGAGGCCAGGCTGCCCAGGGAGACTGTGGAGTCTCCTTCTCTGGAGGCATTCAAACCCACCTGGATGCATTCCTGAGTGACCTAATCGAGATGATCCTGCTCTGGTGGGGTGGCTGGACAAGATGATCTGCAGCAGTCCCTGCCAGCCCCTCACATTCTGTGAGCCTGTGATGCTGCCGTGTGCCCGGCTTGATCCTGCCCTCTGTGGTGTAGCAGACTCGGGTTTCAGGGTGCAGGAGGCTGCAGGAGGGCTTGGGGAGCTGCCCCGGCTTTCATCTCTGTGGCCAGAGCTGCCCTGGGGCAGGTGCTTCCAGAAGCAGCTGCGGAGCTGGTGGCACCACTCTGCTTCATCGCTGAGCCTGCTCCATGCTGCTGAATTGTGAGGTGAGGTGATGTGACAGGAGGGAGACCTCACTCTGCTGCCTGCTGAAGCCTCGAGGGCTGCCACAAGCCCTTCTCTAGCACTGGAGCACACGGCTCCCCGCTCCTTTGACACCCCTGGGCGCACAGCCGCCTGATCCCATCCCGGCAGCCACGCTTTTTGGGCAGCAGACGTGAAGGTGCCCACAGTGCAGCTGTGTTTGTGTGGCCAGACTGGCTGTGGCGCTCACACGTTCCCTCGTGACCAGGCAGCACTTCCCTGCCTTGGCTGTGCACGCAGGGACAGCCAGAGAGGCACCACCTCACCCCAGGCCCTCTGTGCATGGCTGCGCCCGGTGCTGCAGGGTGCTGTGCCCGGTGCTGTGGGATGCTGTGCCCGGTGCTGCGGGGTGCTGTGCCCGGTGCTGTGGGGTGCTGTGGGGTGCTTTGCCCAGTGCTGTGGGGTGCTGCTGGTGGCTCACAGCTCAGCCCAGCCCCCCCGCACAGCTGTGAGCAGGGCTGTGTGTATCTACCATCCCTGGTTCCATGGGAGCCCTGGTCGCCGTGCCAGCAGAAGCCGCCATGCCTCCCGCACCTTCGGGAGGCCAGGCCGCACACTGCCAGTGCCCCAGCCGAGGGTCAGCGGTGGGGTTGGGGTTGTGTCTGTGGAGTCCCGGCACGCCTGGAGCCGCTGCGGGGCTGTGGTGTCTGCCCCTCCTGCCCACTCTCGCCTGCCTCTGCCATCACCACCTGCCTCCCACTTGCTCAGAGCTCCCTTGGCAGCTTCCGAAAGCCCTTCCGTGGTGCTCGTTCCACCCTCGTTGGCCTCACACCTTAAAGCCTGTGGACGACTGCCTGTCCTGGCTGGCACCGGCTGCCCTCACCCTGCACTGTGCCTGCCCTGGCGCTGCCGGCAGTGCCAGTGGCCCACAGCCACCTCCAGGCCCCGCTGACCCTGCCACCCCAGAGCAGGCAGCTGTGCCCCATCCCCAGCCCAGCATCACAGCCCCACTGTCCCCTGGAGTCCCTGCAGCCAGAGCCCGCTGGTGAGGGCTGCGCAGAGGCGATTTCTGTCTGGTGTCTACATCGCAGAGCAAAGGGCTGACCAGCGTTTCTCTAAAGAAGGGAAACTGAGGCAACACAGGCAGGCTTCTGCTTGGTCAGTGCTTCATGCTTAATGCTGTATGGAATCTCTACTGGAATGTCCTCTCCAAGTGCAAGAACATTGTCTAACCGCTGGTTCATGAAATGCTTTAAAAATAGTAATCTAAAGGGAATTTTTTTAATTGTTTGGGTTTCGATACGAAGGTTTTGCCACAAATACCTGTTATATGAATTTTGAAAAGAAGATGGATATGGGCCTCAAGAAAAAATGTCTTGATGGCAGCTGGTACATGTTTGTTGTGCTTAATATTTGTTTTGACACAACCCTTGATGAGAGAAATAGGCTTGCATATGGGGGCTACGCACAGAGTAATAGGGTTTAAGCCCCAGTCTGGTCACTGACCAGTAAAGTGCAGTGCTGGGGATAGCAACAATCAGAAAAAATACTTTTATCATCTCTGGTGTTGGCACTGTGTATTTTTCATAGCTCTTACTACATTGTGCATATTGTTTTTGCTCATCTTTTACACTGACATCTTTGCTCATTGCCCACAGCCTTCCTTCCCATGCCCATGCCTGTGGTTGATGATTCTGCTCAGGTATTTGTTGTTGTGGATGAATCAGCAGTTCATACAGCAGTATTTTCTGTAAATTATGAACCTATCCAAGAAGGTGCAGTGTGAGTGTAGTCTCCATCCTGAAGGACGACTGGAGTTTCTTATGCAGGGGAGCAGTAGCCCCCGTCCAAAGCAGGTCCCACAGATTTGGAAATCATCTATTCCACCATGAGTTCATGCTGGAAGGCTCCGATCTCAGCTTCTGCCAGGCAAGGAAGGTCCCTGAGAGTGTGCACCCACCCCTGGGTACACAGACAGAGAGCTCGGTGTCCTCCCCGGGACGCTCCCCAGGGTGTAAGGGTGTATGGCACTGGCAGTGCGGGCAGACCCAGGCACTGGGTTCCATCACACGCCGTGGGGTTGTTTGCAGGAGAAGATAGCAGTCCTGTGTATAATCCCCATATTTGTAGGTTCAGCTCAAGCGCAGCTTCCCTCCTGCTTGTGTGTTTCTCCCAAAAGTCCAGCAGATACTTCAGGAACGGTCACTGGGAAAACAAAACCAGTCCCAGAAGGCAGATGTTTGTTTACAAAAGGTTAGGGTCATCCTGCTGGCTGAGGATGCTTCGTTTTCTGAAATTTTGTGGAAACCAGACAGCTTATGGAGCCTGGTCTGCCTTGGGGGATTGTCAGTGTTCGCGCCGTAGATAGATACACACCACTTCATCATCTCAGCCTGCAGAGAGGCATCGTGCTGCTGTGTGTCCTGTCGCCCTGTTTCCCGCTGCTGGGCGTGATGATCTCAGAGGTCTTTTCTGAACAAAACGATTCTGTTCTCACTGTAAGTTCCTGCTGGCAGGTCTGCACGTTGTTAGGGAAGAGACCGCTCCGCTGCACCGCTCTCAAGGAGGATGCTCAGCATTTCTTCAGTAGCGTTTGCGAGGGGGAGATGCGGCACTTGAGGGATAAGGCAAAGCCTTGTTCTCACTGATGGGGGTCAGTTCTCCCCCATTTTAATTTTCCCCAGTTTAAGGCTTTTGAGGCTCAGAATCATGGGGGTATCTTGAGAAGGAGCGTCTTACTGGTAGATTGTAATCTCAAAGCTGTATGTTTTTTATGTAATTGTAATACCACATATGTGGAACACAGATCGTATGTATCGCTTGGGCTCTAATAAATAGCACAGTGCTTTATGATGAAATGCCTGGAGTTAGTTTGTCCTGATTCACTGTAGGAACGCACAGAATATCAGAGATGCTTATGTCAATATTTTGCCTACTTTTCTAATGGATTCTGCCTCCAGAAACTGCAATTTATATTTTTAGGTTATGTGGCTTCTGTTGGACAATTGTCAATACAGCTGGGGAGATCTTATTAAAATAAATAAAAAATTTCATTTAGATGATGTTATCCATGGACATAAGTCTTAAAAATAGGTGGCTTCCATGGCTGTTGTGGCTCATATCTAGCATTAATACATAAATTCTTCCAATTGTACTAATGGGATTCCGGGGCCAGGCAGCAGCAAAAAGCAATGTCTGAAACTAGGAGTGCCGCTAAGAAGTTCTTTCACGTTTAAGCAAAAATGTGCTCAGCAAAAAGAAATGTAAATTTAAGGAAAATCTCCAATTTCCTATTCTATGCAAAGCTTTGATTTTTTGCTGATTCAGGCAGTAGGGTTGACATTGGAGCTTCTCATTTCATCTGAAATAATCACTTTTTACTTTGGAACAGTCTTTCATTTTTCACAGCACTATCTTCTGAAACAGTCCACTTT
Source organism: Laterallus jamaicensis coturniculus (assembly GCA_022605575.1). Lineage (NCBI taxonomy): Eukaryota > Metazoa > Chordata > Aves > Gruiformes > Rallidae > Laterallus > Laterallus jamaicensis. Next base: position 992,514 of record JAKCOX010000136.1, read on the forward strand.
GTATGTATGAATCTGTTTTTCTCCAGATAACACAGAAAGTAAAACTATTAGAAACAGGTTCCCATCTATTACTTTCTTGAGTGCATAGAGAAATACTAATTTTCAGCGGCGCCCTTTCGGGGACTTTACTGATGTTTTTTGCCCCCCTTTCAAAAAAGACAAAAAGAGGAAGAAGGAAATACATCTGAAGTCTAAATTGAGTGTGCCAAGTAAAACATTAAATTTCAATAGGAAATGGAAAAGGCGGGGAGTTAATGTTAATAAAGCTGTCAGTAAAAACCCAGTTGCTGCGAGAGTGGTTGCTGTAACGCGCAGGACCCGCAGCGCAGCGGAGCCTGGAGCAGCCCTGCAGCCCCGGACAGTGCCTGCTGCTGGTGGGTGCTCTTTGGTCCCTCGCAGCGGCAATTCCGGGGTGCCAGCTGTACCCCGCTGCACGCTATGCTGTGTGATGTGGGAGTCAGAACAGGGTGATGTGAGGGGGTCAGTGTAGCCAGGCACATGTTTTGGAAGAGGAAATCTTCCTGAGGAGTGGTGCGGGGCTGGCCGTGCCCGGTGAGCCAATGGTGTCTGGTGAGCTGGCTGTTTCCAGTGAGCTGGCTGTTTCCAGTGAGGTGGCTGTGGCCGGCGAGGTGACCGTGCCCGGCGAGTGGGCCACTGGTGGCACTCTGGTCAATACTGCACACACTGCTGGCACAAGCACAGCTTTAACCTTTGGTTTGGAAGAGGGGTTGCCATGTGGACATGGTGCAGTTGTGCCTTGTCCCACCCCTCACTCTGCGGGTACGGTCCCACCACGCACCGTCCATGAGCGGCGATGGAGCTGTCCGCAGGCGTCACCACACTCCAGCCATGGCAGCTGCCCGCAGAGCCCCAGCCCTGCGTCACCGCGCAGCAGGGAACATAAAGGGTTTCACCAGCACCATCCATTTTGGTAGCTGTCATGGCTGACGTGTCCCCGTTGCTCCCCTCCCTGTGCTGACAGAGGAGGAGTTCGATGGTGCAGCGTCTCTGCAGCATAGCTTCTCCCTGGGGCCATCACAGTTACAGGGGGCTTCAATATGCTGCTCACCGCCTCTGATGGGAGCCCCGCTGTTCTGTAGCCTGGACCAACAGCCAAGGGCACATCCCCACTCACAGTCTGATCTTAAGAACTGCTGATTTTGTGCCTCCTTCTGTTGCTGTTCTGTGGCAGCTGAAGAGCTTTCTTCATCCCACACGGTCAGCCCGTTCCTGTCTGCTCTAAAGCAGGGGTGGTTCTCAGGGTTAGGACTGCCACCGTAGTTTGTGCTCGTTGTTTGTGCACCCAAAGGATGCACAGGTAGGCAGCATTAAGGGCAGCAAGATCGGTGCCCACTGAGAGGGCTGAGAAGAGGGTTTGACCATTGTGCTTTGGGGCAGCACCACTGGATGAAGCGCTCCTGACATGCTCTGGAGGAAAACTTTTGGGTCCTCAGCTGTGAGGGTCAGGGATGCAACTGGAGATCTTTGCAGGCATTGCTGTGAGAGAGAAGTGTTGAGCTGTGGTGTGGAAACAGCCCAGACAAGCCCTGTGCCGGCGAGCAGTGGTGCAGTGATCATTCACCATGTGCTGGAGGGCACACCCGCCATATTTCAGCATCTTCATGGTGCCAATCCAGCCAGCCCACTTTGCTGGCCTGATCACTGCTGATTTTGGGGTCAGCACTGTCTGCTCCCAGAAGTGATCAGCGTTGTTTTAGGTTTGTTGTGTGTAGGGATTTTCAACTATTTCTCTTCTCTGGTCACTTCTCCTATCTCAGGCTGGGGGCCGTGGTACAGCAGGATGCCCTGTTGCTGCTGCAGGTCTTTTCAAGCTGAAAATGTAGCAAATTAGAACTGTTTGCTCTTTTTTTTACAGTGATTTGTTGCACATTCCAGAAAGGCAATAGTTTTTTCAATATACACCTTAGGAAATAATCACCTCTTGCCTGGGAAATAATCTCGTTTCTCTCTACCCGGCGTTGCTCCTGGGGCTCGTGTTCTTGTAGCCAGCTGCCTTAGAAGGTAGCGTGGGCGCCTGAAGTTAAGATATTTTGCAGAACCCTTCTGTAGGAAGCAGTCTGCTTTAAAAGAAACTTCTCACACATTCTCGGTGCCTCTCCTGCCCACAAAAATCAGTTTTTAAAAACCCCCATAGGTAGCAAATGATATATCCACCATTCTTGTCAATGTCACGGCCTTGTGTCATGATGCTGAAAGGTATCTCCTCAAATTATTGTTCTCCAGTAGTTGTTTCTTTCGGAGCAGGCCTCTTGTATAGCTATTTGTTGAACTGTGTACCTACTGAATTAGTCAAAGACCTGGCTAAAACCATTTTTTTCTTTTCCTCTTTACCCCTCCCCCAAACTTGCTTTTGTTATGTATTGGCTTGCTAATCCTTGTGTTGAGCAGTATCAGACATCACCTTTCTTGGGGGCACTTAGTCCACTCTTCCGCTTTCTTTGTCAAAGGGCTCCCTTAATAGGAGAAGTCAACAGGGAGGACAAAAGGGATTGAAAGTTGTATTTAATCGGGGTCAGAGAGGTGGTGTTCAGAGTGACGGGCCCACAGGCAGGCTGGCCTTTTATGCTTTCCAACGCAGATGGTCCCAAAGCATTCAGCTAAGTGAAGAGAAAGCTGCCCAGTGAAAGCTATTGTAGGGCAGCATCGTTACAGTTGAGGAGGGTTGCCAGGGGTAACTGGAGAGTATCACCAGCATCCTGTGATCACTAGTCTGTGCCATCGGAAACCTTAGACCGAGGATCGCTCAGGGTCCCTTGGCATCCTCCCGCTCCTGCGTAAGCAGCAATATCCTATGCTGCCTTTTTAAAATTTAATATCATTATTTTTACTTTGAGGCACACAAACTGTAGAGTCATTTGCATTTCTTAATTTCAGAGTAGCCACCTCCTGCAAAACGTACAGCCACTTGCTTTAGAACATATTGCTTTTCTTCCCCTGGGGAACAGTCTAATAATATTTGAACTTATTAAGATAACACTCTGTTTACAGAAACTTAATTTTTTAAAATTTGTCTGAGTGCGAGAATAGCTGAATTCAAAAGGAGAGAAGAAAGGAAGGAGGTTATATTATTCAGCACGAATAAAGCCTGCAGGCATGTGCAAAAGCTTTGGAAACTGTGCCCAAAATAACCCAGGGGGATTGCTACAGTACCTCCTTTGGCCTGAACAAATAGTACATCGCAGCAGGTAAAATGTGTTCCTGACAAAAGCATCCAGTGCAGCCTTTTTTATTTGTTTTAACTGGGAACCCTACTGATTTTCTTGTGGAAGCCACAGATGCTGGAGATAACTGTACCTGAAGTCGTGGAACGCTGTTTGAACATGCAAATACAGGCTTGAGCCTTGAGCAGCAATGTGAGTTCAGCACAGAACGTTAGCTGGTGGCCAGGCAGCATCCAGTGGCACACTGTGACCCTGCAGACAGCACCCCGGGGTGCCAGAGCCGAGGGATGCCAGGCCCTGCTCTCAGCTGGAGCTGCACACGACTACGCAGCTGGGAGGGCAAAGGATCTCCCCTGGTGCTGCCCAGGGAGGGCATGACACCCTGGGATGGGTCTGGAAGGAGCAGGCACCAAGCCAGCTGTGCCGCTACAGAGCCAGCTGTGCTGTCCAGCGTTGGACACAGAGCCAGCTGTGCCATCCAGCATTGGGTGTAGAACCAGCTGTGCTGCCCGGCATTGGGCACTGAGCGAGCTGTGCCATCCGGTGTTGGGTGCAGAACCACCTGTGCTGCCCAGCAGTGCTGGCACTGGGGCTCATCTGTCGTGGCAGAGAAAAGAGGGGCAGAAGGAGGTGATGCTCCAGCTTTGCTCCATGGTGTATGTTCCCGCAGCCGGCCATGGTGCGGGTGCAGCGCCACGGTGTACATGGAAGGGTGGCAGTCCTGGCGCTGGCGCCGTGTCAGTCATGCACAGAGTCCCTGTGCAAGTTCCCGTTTGGCTCCAAATCACAGGAGCTGAATTGGAGGTTTCACATGCACTTCATGGAACATCTGGAGGATCGGCAGGAAAACCAGCGGGTTTGGCTATTTTGCACATTTTAACAGTGCAGATACTGCCTCTGCTCAGCAGCCTGTAGTCCCCCCGTGTCAGTTGGTTCGTGATACCGCCATCGAAACAGCCCCTTCAGTGGGTCACTGGTGGCACCTGTCACGGAGGTCGGGGCCCTCGCATCCTTGCGCTGTTCAGGTTTTTGGGAGGGCTCGTGGGCAGAGGAAGGCAAGTGGAAGGGCCGTGTGTTGCTCTGGCCGTGGCACCGCGAGACGGCCGCGGTGGGAGGGCTTGGCAGGGTTTTGTGGTGGCGAGCAGTCCTGGAAGTCAAAGTATAATCTTGGTTATAATGAAACGTAGAAGTAGTGATGGCTGGAGGCCGGTCTGCGATTCAACAAGCGTGCTGTCAGAGACACGGCAGGAAAAGGCAACGAGTGTTTCTCCTTATATATGTTCTTTTCAAGCAGCCAGTTAATTTATCATTCTTTTTATTTCCAAGAGAGGGAGGCCAGTTGTGCACTCCCTTCTCCCCTTCTCAGGTTAATAGTGAGCAGTTGGCCCACACATTTTCTTAGCTTTTGAAGGGTGCTGGTGACAGATATAATCTGATTTATTTAAATAGTTTTTTATTTGGATGTATTTATATTCAGTAAGTGGCTTTCTGCTTTCATACTGTATGTTAGTTTTTTAAAATCATTTGAAGAGTCTTACTGGGGAACAAACTGCAGACCATCTTTCCCTTATACTTCCCTTTACACTTTTCAGTCAAAACCAAAAAAACTTAGTACTATGATCAGATATTTTTTTACTGTATCATCAAACTATTGACCTCAGGAGCAAACTAAAGCAAATGTGTGAGTCACGCAGATGTACTGCCACCCTTCACGTTTCCTAACTTGTGCAGTGGATGCAAAATACACATCTGAATGCAGTCACACTGGATCTCCTGAATCGCTGGCTGCAGAGGGAGGGGCAAGCTCTAGCACCCCACATGCCGTTACTGCTAACACGACACGGACTCGAGGTGGAATCACTGGGGTTTGTTCTTCGCAGAGGTGTAACCGACACTCAGAGGTGGGGATGCTTTCGCCGGGCCCTGAGCATGGTCCTGCCGTCGCTCTAGGAAGATGAGTGAAGGGGGAGAGGGCCGTACGTCTGGCTTTGTGCATGATGTACATATGGATTGTGTCTTCTGAACCACAAGTGCTCAGCCTCAGCGCTGAACCTCGTGACAGCTCACGGCCATTGGCACTGGGCACACGTACAAAACACCTTTCGCGCCGGGCTGTGTGCTCCTTGTGTGTTGTGTGCTTGTGCCTGTGTGTCTCTGTTACTGGTGTGATGATATGCAAGTCCTTAGCTGCGCAGTCACACTGACCATGGGCAGTCCCTGCCAGGGGCTGTTGTTACAGTGGGGTCACCTTCTGCAGCTTCTTTCCAGGTCAGATAGGGACACTGACCCAGTACCAAGGCCTTCAGTGCCAAACCCCTCTGTGCCAGGGATGCTGGTTGCTACCGTGTCCGATAAACCCACACCATATTGAACTGTGGGTGCCACCCCACTGGGAAGACGGGACAAGGGGGACAGCACTGGTTTTTGGAAAGCCTCTTTGGCAAACGCTGGAATGGTGGCTGCTGTGGTGCCCAACACGTGCCAGGCCTGTCCATCCTCAGCGAGCAGCCAAGATGGGAGGGTGGTCGTGCCTTATCGTCCGAATCTCCTCTGAAGTCTAATCTAAACCTGTGTCTTACATGCTGCCATCTCTGCTCATCCCTCATGCTGTTTGCCTTGTATTTCCACTTCCCAGCTCCTCCAGACTATTATTGGAAATTGAATTGATCTTCACCAGATCTGTGGTGCCTCCACTTCCCAGTGCAAAGCCTGTGCCCTGGTGAAGGGCTTAGAGCATCTGTTGTGACATGTTACTGCCTGTTGTGTCTCCTTCCCCCGTGCTTACAGCCCAGTGAAAGAAGGTGGGAGTCAGAGCCAATGTCTGTGTTATTTGTTTTTACAGACCCGTCGAGCTGCCACACTGCTCAGGAAATTTGGTTGGTTGCACATTTTAAATGAGGCATTGATAATTTTTTTCAGCAATAGGACTAGCTGCTTTTCTCTGAGTGTTGCTGGGTAGAAGCAGCGTCTGCTCTGCAGCCAGCCCTTGAATCACTGACCCTGACGTCCCTCACTCCTCTCCAGACAGAGGGGGAAAACCTGCAGCGAAGGTTTCAGAAACTGTTGCCCTGAGCTGCAGAATGGGAAGCGTGTTCAGTAAGTCTGTGTAGTCAAATCATAACTCTGCCGCAGTGACCACTGCAAGGGGCTTTCACCCAAGGTGTGTAGGCTAAGCTGATGAGATTATTCAGTCTTTATCAGAAAAGAATGACTTAAATCACAACTCCAAATATGTTTTGGCACTCTCGGATTAATCTCAGTCTATCTGTCCCGCACATTAAGATTTTGAGATGAATTAAATAACTGCGTAGTTTAAGAATAGTAGTGTTTAAAATTCAATACTGAAACCCCAAAATTCTGTTTTAATCAAACAACAGAATAAACTAAATTAAAAAAAAAACATCAAATGTGAAGTGCACAAGAAGAACAGCAAAAAGTTGAGAGTTGCATTACTTTAAATTGAGGCAGGAAGAGTCTGCGTGCAGTGCGCCTTCCAGTTCTGCTAATGTCAGGAGAGATGCAACATCTCAGACTCCGATTCAAAGTTGCTACATGCTCCTGAGCACCAGGACAGGACTACTGCTGTCTGGTTCCCTTTCCACGAAGGCTTGGTAAACTTTCAGGATGTAAATGCTAAAACTTACATGCAGGCTTGTGAGCTCAGCTTGTCCCCACATCGCTGTTTCATGTCTCGATGCACCAGCACAGGCAGTGGCGATGCTTGGGCAGCATCCACCAGAGTGGCCGTGGTCCTGGGACCCTTGGGCATGCCGTCCCTGATCTGGTGTTTGTTCTCCCTCCGTTACCTACCCAAACAAACAACTTGTGTTTAATTTTCCCCAGTGTTTTTTGCAGAACACGGATTCTGACTTTGCGTTTGGAGTGGTTGCAGTACAGTTATGAGGGCAGTAACCACATCCAGAACACACTATATTTATACCTAATTTCTGAGCAGAGCACGGTGGAGCACATTACCCATGCTTAAAACCCCCACGGTTCTTGTTTAATGCTTGTTGGCTATTGAAACTTGGTCAGTAGTGCGTTCAGAGCACAGGTATTGCCTCGTCTCACTGCAGTGCAGCCAAATGGGGCTGGCTTTCCCCCGACTTCCACGCTCCCGTGGTGTTACCAGCAATGCATCAGTCCAAAACCAGGCGCCTTTCTTTTCTCTGACAGTGCTTTGGAGTAAATCCCAGAAAAATCCTTGGGCCCGTGCAGACATTCAGTGTCTGCCCTTCGACTGCGGAGATGCCGGGTGAGCGTGGCGCTCGGGGTTCTCCCTCCTGGCTGGCAGACGTGGAGCAGCCCCACTGTCTGGGGCGGCTGGGCTGCAGAACAGGGGTGCACTGCCTGGAGTCAGTCTGGGGGCTGGGCCCTGGAGCCGTGGGCTGAGGAGCCATCGGCCAGAACAGCATCACTCTGCGTGTGCTTCGCACTACGGGACTCCTGGGTGCTGATGATGTCATTTCTGACATGCTTCCCTTGCCTGCTGTGCAGGAGCACTTTGGGAAGGGGTGCGGTTGACCAGGGCATCAACTGTTTGACAAACTCACCTGGTCAGAGGACTCAGGTTGAGTGGATCTGGAAGAAGGCTGCTGTTTGCTACAGCAGGGCAATTAAAGTATGTGCAGGTTGTGGTCAGAGCGAGGAGGTCCTTCCTATTGCTGTGTATCTCTTGGAGGAGGGGGAGAAGAAAAGAAACCAAAAGCCACAGAGACAAAATCTCAAAGTGTAAATAAATAAACACCTCGTTGGTATTTCATGAGGCGCTTTGGACCCAGCCACGTGTGCCTTAGCTGTGGTTAGCTGCATCCCCCTCCAGGACCAAAGGACTCCAGCCTTTCTTTTGGAAGGACAGAGGGTAGCGTTGTACTAAGTGCACATCTTTTAGATGTGGAATCTGGGAAGAGCATGGTGTGAGGCTTCCAATTTTTTGATCCATCAGAGGCTTTTGTAGAGAGAATTGACTTGACTGGGTTTCACTGGGAAGTCTCTGGCCACAGGGGAAAGCCATGCTCTAGTGCAGTGGTCTCCAAATCCTTTTGGTCATATACCCCATCTGTAAAAAATTTCTGAGCACACCACCCCCCCCAGCATACGTGTGTGTATTTATGAATTACATGCACATAGTACTGTTCATCAGTATCACATGCATGTATAAACCAGACACAAAATAAAAAGTGAAAGAGAATGAGAAAAAGCTTGAGTAAACACTACTCAAACAATACGTATTTTACTTATTAATTGTAAAAAGTATTTTCTTCCTGCACATCTGTGGGATGTCTTCGTGCCTCTGGTGTGTGTGCAGCCTGCAGTCAAGCACGGTGTGAAGTCAGGGGCCACAAGTTCTTTCTGCTTTTCCTAGTGCCACAAAGTGAATTCTCTCACCCAGGATTATTTGCTAAATGTGAGTAAAGACCATGTTACTTTTCCCCCCATTTTCTCTTTTCTTTGGCAAAAGGAGGAAGGATGGAGAGGTCTGTTCTGCCGTGGTCCTTGTTGCAAGGACAGAGCTGTTGTAGCCAGTGAGAATTCGGAGCTCTGTAGCAAGGCCACTTCGTTTTTTAACTGTCTCACAACTGCCTCACAGTCTGGAGGTGACGTGATTCGGGGAAACACTCGCGTTTCCTGCTGCAAGTGTTGAGCAGCTGTCCATCCCAGCCCAGAGCATGGCTTTGTCGTGTGGGACAAACTACACCAAAAAAGAGGGCTGAAATGCAAAAGGACAGCATGTGCTTTTGAGCTCCTTGCTCCGTTTCGATCTCTGCCCTCAGAGCCCAGTGTCAGGTCATTCCCAAGAAGTCTGGATCTCAGGGCCACCTTTGGTGCAGAGCTTCATGGTTGTGAGAGCAGTGCAGGTGTTTGCCAGGACGGATGAGGGCGTTTGCCAGGACAGACGACCATCTGCCATGGCAGTGACTCTACACCACCTTGATGCACAAACCATGAAGAAAGTGTTGAGACCTTCTGGCCTCCTGCCATAGTGAGAGATGTTTGCGGTGCTGCCCTCAGAGGTGGACTCAGAGTCTGCCTGCCTGGTAGTAAGGTGTGAAAAACGCTGGAAGACAGAGTGTTAACCCCTGAGCTTTCTTCTCATGACCGCATGCCTTGTACTGTTTTCTGTCAGGAGTGATATCTCACAGCATGGCTTCTTGTGTCTTCCCTCTCCCAGTGAGTGCCAGTTCAAAGAGGATGTAACGCCGGGCGCGGTTGTGCCCAGGATGCTGTAGGTATTCCTCATGCCTGGCAAATGCCAGGTTTCCCTGGACAGACCTTCTGAGACACAGGCTGTCCATTGATCATGCTAATTTCTGTTCCTGGGTTGCAGAAGTGTGTCTTTCAGTAAGATTTTTTTTCTGGAGCCTCCTGTGTGTGTTTCCAGCTTTGCTGTAATGCTCAGGAAGAGCAAAAAGAAGAACCTGGGATACACCTGTCAGGACTTCAGCCATTCCAGGTCTCCCCATCAGCTCAGTTCTGCTCTCAGAGTAGTGCAATCTCCCACATCCTGCTTTGGTCAGGCTTTTTGGGACAGAACACCAGTGTTAATGGCTCTGTGGCGTTCTGTTCCAGTGTCATTTTAGACTGCTCATGGTCACACTGGAGCTCTGTGCTGGCTTTGAAACCTGTCAACCTCATTGGTAGCGTTGCACCTTGGTGCAAGGGTGTTCACATTTTGTCTTTGCAGGCGTTGAGGCTCTTCCTCCTCTGTATCTGTGAAGCTCCTTTGTTGTGTGTAGTGTGTAAGAACTCGACAAGCCAAAGCCCTGGGCTTGGTCGGGTTGTGTCAGTCTGAGGATAGCAGCAGTGCCCAGTCAGAATCAGGCCATGATGCCCAGTTGTTCACGTTGTTCTATAGAGAACATTACATTGTTCATTGCTCAGAGCTCATTTGGATGTAAAGAAGATGCAGGCAGTGACAACCGCTGCCTTCAGTGCTGTTCAGCCAGGGTTTGCCTCACCCCTGTCCCATTACCTGTTCTTCCACCATGTCACGACATGGCAGCCTAATGGGACCGTGAGGGTGGGCCGCAGTGGTCAGCGCTGGGGCGACTGAACTTGCCCTAGTCCCATGGGCCAGGTTAGCCACGTGACAGGGAGTTGAACTGAAACTCTAGCCCGTACCCAAAGATGGCAGTTAGCACTGAAATATGGTCCAGGCTTTCTTCTGGGTTAAGGATTTTTGGAATTTCCTGGCAAAAGCAGAGGCAAGTAAGAGTACTGGTTACGCTTTACAGGTCTCGGGTATTCGTCTACATCAATACTCTAGTTCCACACTTCATCCTAGTGGCAGCATCGAGAGACCCACAGTGTTTTCCTAGGATACAGTTGAAGATTGATGGGTTTATGTCTGTGATTCAGTGGAAACATTTCCAAAGATCTTTAAATCTGGATTGCTCTCCGTTACGGGAGAAGCATGATGTTTTAGATGCATCTCTTATGTGGCTTCTTTTAGGCCCAGAAGCTCTGTCAGATGAAACACCACACACCTTGATAGAACAAGGCTCCATGGACTTTTTTATGTCCTTCATTCTGAATTGGTGGAAAAAGATGCAATTGATATGTTGCCAAAATAAATTCCCAAGACACAGCTGTAGACTTTCTATTAAATGATGCTGAGAAGTGAGCCGTCGGTGCCCCTGAGGCTGCAGCCTCAGCCATCAATCGAGTACCATGTCGGCTGACTGTGAAGGAACCTGTGCAGGTCACCAGGACGAAGTACACGCATTGCACAGGCCTCTGGGCTCTACTAGTGGTACTGGCAGCTACAACAGACACCAGTCTTTGAGGGCCGGTTGAGAGATGGGGATCCTGCACGGTGACACAGCTGCCAAAGCCTCTGGCTTCCCTTCTGACCTTTGATGAAGTTCTGTATGGCCACTGACAAACTGCTGCGCAGTAACGACCACTTCAGCCCAGCAACAGCCTCGGTGATGCTGACAGCAGCGCTACCGGATGGGCCCTCAGCATGGCACTGATCCCATCACAGCACCAGTGCCCTGGAGCCGAACCCAGGCAGCGCCTGGGGCCACCCCTCCCAGGGCCTGACCGGCAGCCCCGCTCTGCCGCTGGGGAGGCTTCCAGCGACACTGGGTCTGGTGCCAGGCTGGATGCTGCAGGCGTGTCACCAGACCAGTGGCACTAGAAAATGAAATTTATCATTCCTATTTTGCAGTGACAATTGTATCTCAAAACAGGGGTTTTTATGAATAACCTAGAACAGTGTGAGGCTGTTTGAGGCAGTAATCTATCCTGAAACTTCCCTTTATTTTATGACTGTACTTTTGATTTTATCTCTGCATGCATTTTTCACATCTAATTCTGAGTTAGCATTTATTATTTTCTCTTCACCGAGGATTGCTGGAATCTAAAAGGTATTTAAGACAACTTAATCAAATAGCTAAAAAGGCTTTCTCTTCAGAATAACCTATTATTCCGTTTTCAGTCATATAGGAAATAGTCAAAAGTGAATTCTTGATGCACCCGATGAGAACAATAGATTTGTGTTCAGTCTTTCCTTCTCTAAATTAGAAATCACAGTATAGACAATGGAATTTCTAAATCATATATTATACCTTGTTCTCTGGTGGGAATAAAATGTTCATGTTTGCCTCCTTTTCTCTGTTTAACTTTGACTGCTGTGAACACTAGGAAGAATAACCCCGCAGCTTTTCTTTCTTTTTTTTTTTTCCTCTTCTTTTTTTTTTTTTTTTAATCTATTCATTTTATACTTTTCAGACAGATTTTTCCCCGGGGTGAAACAAAGGTTAACTGAAATTTCCTCTGTTGTGTACCTGAACGAATCAGCAGTTTGAGAAGGAAATCCCATTGATGGGCAAAGAGAGTGACAGGCTCTATTTAAAGAATTCCCCCGACTGTGTGGTAGACCAACCATGCCATGAATTTAACTGTTCCTGTGGTCCCCATACTTGTACCCACCAAAAAGAGAGAAAAACCTACTTTGTTCTGCAAATGTCGCGCTAAGCTTTGAAAATCATGAGCCACTGAGTTTTGTGAATTAACATTACTAGCAGTGGTCAGGACGAAAGGAAGTAGTGTTTATGGCATGAGACAGAAAAAAGACAGAAAATTATGCGTACGTGCATAATGGGGCAGGCACGCTGTGTGTTTGTGTTTTTACATGTGCCCCTGCCTTCAGCAACTCGACAGCATCCGTGTTTCTCAAGAACATGATTTACAGAGTTAATTTCTGCTGAATTCGCTGCACATTTTTATTCTCACTTACTGTGCGAAATACTTTGCCCGTAGGTAGCTCTGAGAATATGTGGGGTCGATGCAAAAGGTGCTGGATTTATTGTTGGAGAAGTTGCGTAGCCAGAGATGAGCCCGAAGTGATGCTCTGGGTGCCTGGCGCCTGGTAGGAAGAGGCAGGATGCGCCAGCACCTGGGCGGCTTCTGCTCTCTCACGTCTGCTTTGATATCAGAAGCGCTGTCCCTGCTCGGCTCTTCCCAGCTCATCTGCACAAACTAAATAAACCTTGTGGCTGGCGAGTCTCTCTGAGCGCTGCACCGGGCCCCGGCCCAGCAGCAGCCCCGGCTGCCCCGGCCCGGCCCGGCTGCTCTGGCTGAGATGCCATGCCAGAGCCCCGGCCCCCGGACGGTCCTTCCCGGGTCTTCTCCCATGGGTACCAGCTGCTGAAAGTTCCTGTACCTGTTCCAAGGTGCTGGGCTGGGTTTTTCCTACTCTGCAGGACTGTCGGGAGCTGCTGGCTTTTTTCTTCTCAAGCTCCAACACGCTTTTGGCCTACGCTGCCTTTGCGTTATTCAACTTCTTACATCTTAGTTCATCAGAAAAGGGGTTTTATTGTTTGTTCCCTCTCATCTCTCCAGTTTTGTGAGGCTTTCAAAAGCTCCAGGCTGGATCCGACAAAGCTTGCTAAGAATAAAGCATCACAGGTAATCTTCTCACTGGTAACCAGAAATGCATGTTACTGCCCACTAATATAAATATCTAAAAGATATCGAGGGGAGAGGCAGGAGAGTGTTTCCTCGCCAGGAGAAAACTGCTCTAATTGAACTTCTGTCAGTGATTTCTGATTTCTCTGTGGGAGTTTATGGATCTCTTTTATCCCTTAAGTTGTATTAAAGATCCACTGACGTGTAATCCATTGTAACAGTAGGTGTCTTGTTTTTAAATAAATAACCTTTTCCTCCTCAGAGCAACGCTGAGAAAAATACAAGGGTTGATTCCATTCCCTCTGTGCAGGGTTTAATTCGGGTAACTGGGTGATGCAGAGGGGACTTCCTCCACTGTGGCTGCTGTGCATCCCACGGCCGGGTACCCTGCACAGAGGTGTCTGTGTTGGGATGAGGCTGGGACTGCAAGAAACCAGGAACCTGTGATGTGGGTCTGGGCAGGTCTCTCGGGATGATGCTCCGAGATCCACGGACTGGGTGGACCGTGGTCCCGTCCCTCCTGCCTCCCCACCAAGCAATGCTTTGCAGCCCTGCATTGTGTCTGGAGGCAGCCTGAACAGGACATGGAGGCAGACTGGAGGGGGCGGGGGGCTGCCTGGCTCCCTTTGCCCTCACAGTCAGCCTTGGGTGGCTGTAGAGCAGACATCACGCACTTCAGAACTTCTGGTGACATATATGTGTGTGTGTGTGTGTGTGTGTGTGTGTACACCCCCACACCCCCACGCAGATACATCCGCTCCTGGGATACACCTTGCTAGAAGGATGCACAGTGCATCCCAGCACAGAGACACCTTAACTCCTGTGCTTTGCAAAACGGCTGTAGGGAGGGAAACTGATTCTGTTTCAGGATGTGCTTGGTGGTTGCCACGTCCCAACATCCATTCCTTGTGTTCTTGAAGGCGGGCTCCTTGCACAGACATTGTGAGCTCCTTGCAGCAGGTTTGGTTACAGCCAGACCGTTTTTAGGTGTTCAAAGCTTATAATTTTAAAATGTCATTTGTTACTCCAGTAGCAGCCAGAAGCAGTGTCATGACATGCGAATATTGTTCAGAGATCTGTCTGAAACAGCCCTTGCCACAGAGGTCTTACAGTAGGATGTAATTAGGGTTCTCTATTCTGTAATGTGCTATATTAATTAGCAGTCACAGTCCCAATTTTTAAAGCCCAGCTTTGAAATGTGTTTGCCCTTCAGGCCACATATCGTACTGTCAAAGCTCGGAGCGGCCTCTCTCAGTGCATCGGCCATAAAATACACTAAATAAAACACACGTCTCTGTGCGTATTCCAGCTGGGGGGAGACACACCCCACTCTCCTTCCCCTTCAGAAAACCCCGAGTTTTGTTTCCAGAGCTGCCTGTCCAGGCCCTGCAGAGTCCCTGTGCTGTGCAGCGAGGCGATGCACTACACCCTGTCAGGGCAGGCTGGGCTTGCACAGAGAGCAGGGACACGCATTTCGGTGGGCTTGGAACCTGTGCCCCTGCCCGGCTGGGGCAACCTGTGCCGCCGCTCCCTCCACCCTGGTTCGGGAGATAAGGAAATACTCTGAACAGTTTGTTGTTTATTCTCTGTCGGGTTTTTGTTCTGTGACAGCGGATTGTTCCTCGGGGCAGCTCCAGGTTTTGACTGCTGGCGGGCTCTCCCTCCTCCCCTCCTCTCCCTCTCTGCAATGAAAGAGGGGAGGCTTGAATGCACATTGAACTCTGGTCCTAAATCTGGTTTCACCACAAGCACTGCTTGGAAATTTACATTTTCATGCTGGTGGAGGGGTACATGTGAATCTCAATGATCTCCAAAATTTTTCTTTACATAAAGCGAAGCTGTTGCTTCCATTCATCCTGTTGTGCAGGGGCTCCGGACGGCCAAAGTGTAAGACTTTATGAAGGAAGAACCTTGCACAGAGTTTCCATTTTCATCTAAACGGTACATATTTTGCATTCTCTCTGTCATTTTCTCTGGCCTCTTCTTTCCCTTCTCTTCTTACCTCTTCTGCAATTTGAAAAAGACCCAAACATCTCTTCAGAGTGTAAACACAAGGCACTTACATGGCAAAGTCTCTTGTATTTTTTGGTTAAAGTATAGAAATTAATCTTAGAAAGAGGATTGCTTTTAACTAGCAAAGGCAAGAAAGAATAAAATCACAGATTAGTTGAAGAGGTTCCTGGAAGGTTTTTATTAATGCTGTGAAAACTCACAGGACCCTGTAACTCATGGAAGTTCTGTGTGTGCAGCTCCCACACAGAAACAGGCGGACGTCTCGGCAGAGGTTGTTCGAACAGTTTTTAAACTGTGGCTTTATTAAGTGTACAGATTACCCATTCCTTGGGGCAGGAATCCACCTTCTGTGTGTCCGTCGGTCTGCATCTCCAGAAAGGATGAAGGGCATTAACCGAGCGCTGGCTTGGCCTCGGAAAACATCAGGTCGCTGGTTTCACTGTACCGGTACATACAGAGACTCTCTGTAGTTACCATACAAGTATGTCTGTGCTTTGACCAAACTCACCGTCCTGGTGGGATTTTGGGAGGGGGCTGAGCCTGCGGGTTGGGGCCCTGGGGTAGGACAGTGTCATCTGTGGGCGCCCCGCTCCCCCAGACCTGCGGTGCCAGCCCCGTGCACGGCACGTATCTGAGCACTGTGGAGCTTGTGGGACAGCGTGGCCATGGGGTCTCCGGCACACCAGCAGGCACCGCGGCTGCAGGATGAGGGGCGGCTGTGACACGGCTGGGGGAGGCAAAGCGGCTGGGAAGGCACCGGGGAGCCTGCAGCCACCCAAGACTGGAGGTGCCGGCTGGACAAGTCAATTCATCCAAACCCACAAACTGAACCGGGGGAGGGGAGGTATTGGTCAGCTCAGTAGCGGTGTGATTTAGCGCCAGACAAAATGTTGTGGTCAGTGAGAAAAATCACTGCAAATTTAACTGGGTGTCTCTAAAGCAAGATTTCAGGTTGGCTGCAGAAGCGTAACTCTCACCCTGCATTTCGGTCTGAAAAACTTTCCGTGAGCAAAAACAAAGCCTGACGGCATTCTGCTGTGTGTGAGACTTAACTCTGAGGTCACCAGATGGATTTAATGAAGAGAGATTTTGTGGAAATGTTTCTTTCATTGTTAAAGCTCTTTCACTTGTTTCCTTGTTTGAGCGGCTTTAGTTTCTAGCGTTAGGGGTATTTGAATCATTGCGTCGTGGTTTTCCCCTGTGAAGCAGGGGATTTTGACAGTGAAGAAGAGAAACTTAGTTGGTTTGTCTTCAGGAAGGACACGCCTGGTGATTAACAGGAGTTAATTCTCTGGTAATTTTGATCTGTCAGCCATCCCACATGTGCGTTTCTGTGAGACAGGGCGCGCTCAGTACCGACACGAAGGGCAGAGCTTTGAATCACAAATGCCTTTTCCTTATGAATGAATTTCCTTAGCAGCCTTCCAGGTAATAAATCATGCACTGAAGCATCAGTGCGCTTCTTCACCTCTCACGGTGAGACACCGAAGGGCCTGGTTTTCCCTGGCACATCCATGGCTTGCTCCCGCTGAGGAGCTGCGGCAGCGCGGTTGCTTCGCCTGGCAGGAGAAGGGGTCTCCAGGGCTGCGGGCATGGTCCCACCTCTCGTTCTGCTCTTCGCTTTCCAGCCCCAGCGATGCTCGGGTGAGGGATCCCTTGGACCCTTGTGGTTGAGCCCCAGCTGTGCCAGTCCCTGCGCGTACCATGACTTAGGAACAACACACATAGCACAGGTCACTTTCCAAACAGGCCAGTCAATTCATTGTCAGCATCTCTGTGGTGGTCGTTAGCGTGGTTGGCATTAGTGAGGGCTGCAGATTGAGGCACTTGGAAGTGCTGTGTGGGTCGGAGCGGGCAGTGCCAGCCCCAGCACTGGGGTGAAGAACAGCAGCCAGATGGTACTGTGCTCCAGAGTGTCTGAGGGACGTACCTCATACCCAGGTACTGCAACACACGCTTCGGCTGAGGTTACTGGCTTTTCCAGGAAGTGTAAGGTTAGGCACCATCCCATAGTCAGTGTGATTTTAATTTCTAGCCACTGGCCCGTTACTGGAAAGGGACAGTGCGGTCAAAATCAGCTGGGGAAATTTTTACTGGTGGTTTTTTTCTTACTGTTTGTGAGTCTTGTCGTGATTTATGTTAAGAACACAAATGTAGGTGCTTCAGATTTGGATTGTGGGAACAGGCTGTGACACTTTGCATTAAGAAATCTGTGAACACACGGGATTAATTTGCACACAAGTTGTAATGGTGACTGTAAAAATATCAGTGAGGCGAACACCTCCGTTGACACGAACCCTCCTTAATGATGAAAAAGATGCTGTGGCGCTACAGCTGCCTTTGCACAGCAAGAGGAGGAAACAGCGTTGACATGCAGAATTTCTAAACAGCTGTAGCTGTGTCCCCATTCTTCTACCTGATCGCCTGGTGTTTCCTTTCTGGTTTTTTTCCTTTTTATTTCTGCCTGTCCAGAGGCTGCATGTGAGAAGGTTACGGTGCGGCAGCCGATAATTCAGTGTGTCGTCCTGATTTACTGCACATTACCAGACCCTGTCTTGAAATAGAGTTACTTGGCTGACGGTCTTAGTTGCTGTGGTTATGCGCAAAGCCATTTTGGTGTGTGGCTGCCAGGCAGCTCTGCTGGAGACACAGACTGCAGATTCGCAAGCAGGAAAAGTAGTATTTTGTGCTGTGCCCTACCATCTTGTCCTGCCACTCTGGCAGCCTCTGGACTTGAGCTGGGCATGCCCATAAGTGCAGGCAGAGGTAATTCTAGGGGCCTAAATCAGAAGCTCTGCAGAAGTTAAATCCTTTCGTGAATTCGTAGCCCGGGGAGGCATAGGAAGAGAGGGTGGTGTCAAAGTCCACCCAAGGGCCGGACTTGTGCTGACTTCAAGGTGAATCTGTTTTGGTGCCAAGCAGGTTGATAGCTTTCCTTTACTGAAGGCAGAACCGGCTTCTCCGCTTTGGTACACACAAAGTCTTTTATCACATTTAATAAGTTCAGTAGTCACAATGTTGGAATATGTTATAGAAAAACATTCCTATAAATTAAATTAATTTTATTTCTCTTTTCCAGGAGACGTGGATGTGGACTGGTCCATCTGTAATAAAGACTTAGAGGTAACACAGACAACCACGTTGTTCCATAATCCTTCATGTTTATTAACAAGCAGAGCAAGATAGGTGGGATTGAAAAATCCCTCTGTAGTGCTTGTATGTACTGCTTGGCAGCATGCTCCCGAAGGCAGAGGAAGCCTGAGCCCTAGCGTGCTAGGCAGGGGGTCACTGGCTGGGGCCAGCACATGAGCGGAGTGGGAAGGGGACGCCAGAAATCAGCACAGGCTCTGTGAGAGGGAACTCGGCTCTTCCTCCCCGGCCCCTTCAGAGACCTGTAATTGTTTTGTGTCTGATCAATGGCGTTCAGGCAGGCAGCACTGCGAGCTGCCAGTGGTGGGTTGGCCTCCCTGTGCTCCCAGAGGCTGGGCTCACAGGTTGTCTGTAACCTGGAGCACTCCTGCAAGGTATCAGAGCACCTAGGAGGAATCAGCTGCGAGGTCCTACTCCTGGTTTCCCTTCCCAAGGTTTGGTAAAGTTTATGTAATCAGCTGACGGTAACAAACACTCCCCCTTAAGGTAAATGGTGTTTTGGTCCCTCTCCCATTCACCTGCCCCACAGTTTATTTCATTGTTTGCAAACTGTGATGTCTGCTAAGCAGTGAAGATGCAGACAGGATTTTCAGTTGTTTGCCTACACAGAAAGCATGTGTGAGGTCACTGGGAGAGAGAGAGAGAGAGCTGTTTCCAGCTTCTCTTTTTTATTCATTTCCCTTTCTGAATCTTTCTTTACAATTGCAAATTGCAGATTTGGTCTAGATTTGTGTAGCTTTATACTCTGTCCAGGATATTTCCCTTAGTGCACAAGGGAAGGTGTAACTTGCATTTACGATCAATGTTAGATTTGTGTCCTGGGGAAAGCTCCGGCTCGTCCTGAAACAGGGTAATGAGTTGAAGTGTCCTGACTAATCAAGGGAAAGCAAAACTTTGTAACTGCAATTTTAAACAGGAAAAAAAAGAAAAGTCCCAGAGTATTGAGCAGGACAATACTGTTCTGGACAGCACAGGTTTCTCTGTGAGAGAACTGCCCAGTTCAAACCACGATACGTAAATTGCGCTAGAAAAAAGCTAAATTCCTGCCTAGCAGCGGTGACCAGCTCTAACAGACGTAAACCACAGGATCTGAGATGGCAAACACATCCTCGTCCTGTCTCCCCAGGCGCAGATCTCCAACTACGCGGGCGGGCGGCACAGCAGCATGCGCTACTACACCGCGGATAAAAACGTCACCTGTAGGAACTGCAGCAAGCCCGGTCATTTGTCCAAGAACTGCCCGACTCCAAAGGTAAATGCAACACTTTAACTACTTGTAGACGCAGCTGTTGTTCCTAGTACTCTTTTGCGCTTGCCATTAAAAGCTGTGCTTCAGTGGTTTATTATTTCTCTGAAAGGTTGCTCCAGGTTGAAGGTTGGCGCGTACAAGAGCTGATTACTATATAAAATTATCTGTCTGTTTTGTGGGGTCATTGCTCGGATTGTTCCTATAAAGGAAAAAAATCTGTTAGTGTACCCTGAGCAGAAGAGTCAAGTACAATCTAGAAACATTTTTTTTCATATTGTAAAAGTGATTTTATGACATAAGATGCTTTTCAGATGCATTTTCTACTAAGGAGAACATGGGGAATCAAAAAACCTACCCTTGATAAAGGAATGAAAGCAGGTATCTGTGTTACTGAACCGTGATTTGAATGAAGTTAAAAATCATAGACATTCCATAGACATGGAAGTAACTTTAAGCAGCTCAGATAGATGCGAAATATTCAGAAGGTTTGTGCATGGGTAAGAGAGCTACAGCTATGTCACTGCAGTGTGAGGAAATGGGGGCAGTTCACCACAGCCTGGGTTTACAGTGCCCACAGCAAAGTCTGCAAAGCCTCAGCCCTGCAGCTCTCACCCACCTGAGACTGGGTGACTGCATCCCACCCAGCCGCAGCACAAGCTCCCGGCGTGAAGATGCGCTCACTCACTGGGAAAACTGGCTTTAAAGAGGCACAGCTATGCCCCAGAACAGTTCTTGGCACTTCATTCTTGTTGGTCCCCATGCAAGCAAGTGGCCATGGCAGGCTGGCCCTGGCTGGCAGCAGACCCTCACCCAGCCACTCACCTCCGGTGGGGTGGGGGAGAGAACTGGGAGGGCCAACACAAGAAAAGCGCATGGGCTGAGATTAAGACAGCATAGGCAGTGAAGAAGATGCTGAGTAACACGAAAGCAATCCCTCCGCACAGCAGACCAATGCCCATCCAGTCCCTGAGCAACAGCTTCTGCGTAAAACCTCCATTCCCAGGCTCTGTTTCCAGTCATGACACCATGTGGTTGGAGATCTCCACCTCGCCGTGCTCCCCCCAGCCTCCTGCCCACCCCTAGCCTGCTCCCTGGGGTCAGGCTGGGGAACGGGAAAGCCGTAAGCAATAGCGAAACATCAGCATGTTCCCCAGAGCAGAGGCCTGAGGCTGCTGTGAGGAGCAGCAGCCCCGTCCCAGACGCAGTGCCGTGCTCCGGGGCACAGACCATGTTGCAGTCCCCTCACTCCTCTGTGTTCCGTCCTGCACACTGTCTCCCTGGGACACGGTGCTGGTTTTGGGTTTTTCAGGTACCTGCTCACACAGAGTGCCCAACCCTTCTGCTCCCAGTGAGATGCACTTTCCATTTCAGTGACTGGTTTTTTTGCGGTGTGCACAGAGCAGGTGACACAGGCACCAGGGCTGTAACAAGCACAGCTGATGCACGGCCCAGAGCAGGGAAGCACAGGGAGCTTACAGTGTTACAGCTTTGTTCTTCACTCTGTTCATGGTCTGCCACAACCTTGATTCCTTGGTGAAACATAACACCTCTGCAATTCCTAGTGAGCAGTCGACATTTATTTGGGGTAGTCTCTTCTTCGTTTCCTCTTTTCTCATTTTCTCTTGTCTTTACTCTTTTGAAACATTCTCATTCGACCAAACACTTCTTTTTATTTCTCTACAGAAAGTTCCCCCGTGTTGCCTGTGTGCAGGAAGAGATCACCTACAGAACAGCTGCCCAGCACGTTTTTGTTTGAACTGCTGTTTGCCTGGCCACTACTTCAGGGAATGTCTTGAGAAAGCCTATTGGAATAAGCACTGCAATCGCTGTGATAGGAAGGGGCATTATGCTGATGTGAGTATATCCCATGGCACAGAACTCGTTCGTCTCTCGTTCTGTATCTATCCAATGGAGTTTACAGCTGTCACAGCTGTTCAGAGCATAGCAAACAGTCGTAAGTTTAGTTGTGTGCCGCTTAGTCAGGGTGGTGAAAAATGTCCTCATTTCCTTTTAATGGAGGGTGCAGGGAGGTTGACATGAGGAGGCATGATGTGCTGCAAGCATGCCAGCAAGAGGCAAAGAATAACCCCAGTGCTCCAAGAGTTCCAGGTCCGTGTGGTTCTTTCACTACGATGACATGCTCATCAACTGAAGTATAATTAGAAGTTTAAAGTAATGTCTGAATGGGTTTGGGAGGCATTTAGGACTGTGTTGTATCTCACATCATGAATGTGCTGTACCAGTGGAATGGAAATGGCACGCTTCATTTCTGAGGCAGTATAGCTGAATAGAAACTTTATATCTGCCATTAGCTCATAAGGGAGCAGGTCTACAACCACACTCACATGCCCTAGCTTAGTTTCTGCCTGGTTTTCAGTGGAATCCTCTGTTAATTATCAACATACAACAAGAAAGACAGTGATAGAATTAATAGTCTCTACTTCCCTATCACTGTGGACGGGCCCATCACATGCGTGCTGTAAGAGAATATTGATGTAATGCCTGGAATCAGCTGGTGTATTCCCATGTGCAGCCACATGACCAGCACACTGCTGTTACCACTGTCACTGCTGCCATTCAAAACCCAACTTCTTCTGCTTAGACCAGGAGAGCTTGTACAGGTTGGGTGTGAGTTGGGTCTATCTTGTTCCTGTTGCCAGTCACTCCTACTCCTCATTCATATCATGTGATTCTGTCACAAACACTGGTGAGAAAAAAGTACTTACTGCAAATAATACTCTCCGTTCCACACCAAACACCATGGCACTTCAGGGGTGTTAGTAAGCTTGTACTCACATGTGTTCACATGGCTCTGTCACGGGGGAATGTGGAAGGGCTCCTTTCATCTTGCTAAAGCATTGGATCTTTAGTTCATTTCCCAGCAGATGCTTGGCTGCTTGTTTCAGGATGAGGTTTCCATTTATTTTATGGGGAGGGAGGAGGCCCCATAAAGCACATGTGTTCCAATACCGTGTTCTACTGAGCGTTCAAAGCTGTCTTGGAGAAATGAATGAGATACTTTGACACAAGAAGAGGTATGGAGATAATAAAAATGTTCAAGTCCTGTAAGGATACTGAGGTATGATATCCAGACACCGACATCAAGCATGGAGGTGAGGTCATGGGCCTTCCTTTGGCTGAGACTATCTCAAATCTTTCTTTAACAAAGAAAGTACCATTATGGAAACACACTCTCCAGTGCATGATCTTAAAAAGTGTTTCTTAGATTCTTCTGAAGGTGTTTTGAAAAAGGTAGAGACTGTTTTGGTCTTGATAGTCTGCCCAAAGCTGTTATTACTGATGGTGAAAATTTGTTGACATAAGAAAGAGAGAGAAGAGAGGCTTTTTTCCAGGAGCTGTCAGGACAGTGCAAGGAGAAATGGTTTTGAACTGAAAGAGGGAAAATTCAGATGACACATGAGGCAGAAACCCTTCCCAGGGAGGTCCTGGCACAGGGTGCCCAGAGAAGCTGGGGCTGCCCCGGGATCCCTGGCAGGGATCAAGACCGGGTTGGATGGGGCTTGGGGCACCCTGGGCTGGGGGGGTGTCCCTGCCCATGGCAGGGAGTCACTGGGAGGGCTCTGGGGTCCCTGCCCACCCAAACCCTCCTGTGATGTTACAGTGCCACACAGTAGGTTGGGTCAGCTCTGTATTAACTGCAAGGACACGGGGAGCTAATGTCACCACTGCACACGCTGAAAGCAAGCTAAAGATTTTGAACTGAAGCATTTAAAATTACTGTGAATGTCATATAGCCTAAGTAAAACCTCACATTGTTATTTCAAAATACACAGACATATTCACAGAAGGATTTTTTTTTTTGTTGTCACAGCCCAAGGAATTCAGAAATGAGCAATTTTTGGTTTATCTTTTAAGTGTGGTGTTCCTCAAAGAGAGACCCCACCGGTTTAATCTGACGTAGCTTTTCTTTGCATCTCTTGCCACCTTTCCTTTGTATACATTTATCAAGCCAGTTCTCATAAACCGATTTTTGTTTCTGTAAAGAATCAATTCCTCTATCATCCTTGAAATTTAAATCCTATCTAAATTGTCTGGGTTACCAGGAACGTTGCAGTGTATACCTTTTCCTGCTCATTTAAGTCTACCTTAAATGACCAACGTTTGTCTTTGGAACTTTGGGGCAGTTCTCTCCAACTTCTGCACGACAGGCTGCCGGTGTGGGGACTGCCAGGCTGTAAGAGCAGGGTCTCCCCTGCCCCCTCCTTGGGAAGAAGGCAGCACAGCAGAGCTGCAGGGTCCGAAAGGAAGGTTGTGAGCCTACACAGCTGTGTCAGGGAGGTTACAGGAAGCAAGGAGGCATCCTTTGGAAACCTGGTGTCTGTATACAAGAGAAGAAAGAAGAGAGGATTGTAAACTCTCACAGATTAAATGCAAAAATGCAGAACTGAGGCTTAGAGTTTTAGGAGGCACTTTGCAAAGGAATCAAAGCCAATGGTGAATGAGTCTTCACTTCAAGAAAACTGCAAGGCCAAGCGACGATCAGGACATGAAAGAAGGGTCAGTCACCGTGAGGCCATTGCTGACAACCTCGGAGCGATTTTGTGGCATCCGGAGTTCACAGTGGAAGAAAGCAGGGGCATTCCTGGTTGAAATCTTATTTTGTAGAGGGAATCACTGGAGAATCTCTCTGAAGCTGCATGGCATGTTGGGTTACTACTGACCTGTGACTATTCACCCATCAGCAGAATGGGACAGCAGTTACTCAGAAGCTGTCCAGGACCTGGAAGGTGAAATAGCTGGACTAGCAATGGTGGTGTGTATCCTTTGCTTTGTGTCTGTTAACTGGCTGGAAAATACAGTGAGAAATTTAAAATGAGTCCCAGGGAGATGGGGGCTACCTGTCCTGCCAGCCTGATGTGTACACTAAGCAAATTAGCAGCAAGCGCGATAGCAGCAGCGTATTGGGATGGATGTGTAAATACCACGTGTGCAGGAGCATTCAAGGCTGCTTCTGTAAGGGAAATCCTACTTCTCAGAATACCTGGGGCTCTTCAAAGGAGAAGCTCAACAGGCCTGTGTGTAAACATGATCCAGCTGACCTAGTCTGCAGTTTCAGAAAAGGCGTTCCTGATGAAAAGCTCATAAAGAAATTAAACAAGCATGGAATAGGAGGATAGAGGTAGGATATGCTAGTGTGACATGGAAAAGGGTGCACAATAGGGCGACAAGACTTGAGAAGACTGAATTACTGTGTCAGTTCTGGTAGCCGCCTGTGAAGAACTGCCCAAGGACTGTAGGCAATGGAGCGAGAGCAAAAAGAAATGGTGGATGAACTTGGGGGGCAATAAATGTAAAGCAAAACACCCAGGGAAAAATAGTCCCACCTTTGTATATGGAACAACAGGCTTGGAGCTTACCCTTACCATTCAGGATTCCAAAATTTGAGTTAGGAGATATGATCCCTCAAAAAAATCAGTTCAGTGCTCAGAACTCATGAAGAAACGCCAGTGAAACATTAGGAATCACCAGGAGAGCAATGGACACCTAGGTGTAACTTTGGTCCTTCTCTTCTGCATCCTTCAGCACAACTACAGTTCTTCACCTTGGAAGAGAGACAACCAAGGGAAGGATCTATAAAGAGCTTCAAAATCAGCCATGCCAGGAGGCAGTGGTTAGGGACCAATTGTTTCTTCCAGTATGAGAATTAGGGAACGTCTGATGAAGGCAGTGGGAGGTAGGTTGAGAAGAGACAGAAGGAGGTGGTACTTGGTGTGATGGGTAGGAGACCTGAGACACAGCCATTAAGTAGACACAGAAACTCTGCTCTGGTTCCACAGAAGATGGGAACAGTTCATGGAAGAGAAATCCATGAACAGTTATTGAACACATAGAAACTTCATCCAGGTTCCAAAATCACTGAGCTTAAAACAGTTGAGTGTGGAAGAGTGTTAGGGAGAGGATGTGTGCTTGCCCAGTTTATCGGGTTGTGGCTGCAGTTGGAGACCATCGGCAGGTGGTGGTCGACACAGGGTGGTCGTTACTGGTTTCAGGCTCTGTAAACTGAGCATAATAACAGGTCAAAAAGTGTTTCACTAATCCCAGTTACTGCAGCTGCACTGTCGCAGTCTGGTGTCTGTAGGAGCTGGAGGCAGACCATGGGTTTGGCTCTGCACTGGGGCTAAATGAGTCCAACGTTCCCCAGCCTTCTCCAAGGTACTCTGAAAACTCAACTGCAGCCTCCAAAGAGCAGGTCCTAATGCAGTGTTAAGAAAAAGACTGATACATTCCCTCATTTTTTCTGAGATGTTATCAAATACTTTGGATGCTCCAAAAATAGATTTCATATATCTTTCCCAGAAAGTTAATTCCCTTCTACGTTGACGTAAAGGATGCAGGACAAGCTCCTGTGCCCAGTCTGTTTCAGAGTGCCTCTCCACAGTCACGCTTTTGTCCAGAAGTGAACACAAGGCAGCTTGAGGGACTTTGCCTAGTTTGATTTGAAAACGTTCAAAGTTAACTAAAGTATTTTCAGGGAAGTACTTGTTACTTTCCCTGGGATAGCTCTGAGAATGTGGGAGGTCATCTTAGATGGAGATGTGTTGGAAGCAGCTCAACCTCATGTGCTTTCCTCAGGAACATCACTGGAGGAGCATGTAGTGGAGCTGTTCAGCAGCTTCAAGCGTGGCTCTGACTGTCGGCTACTGCCCCTAGCAAAGAGTACATCAGTCTTACGCAACACTGTGCATATATAGATGCGTATGTATATACAGATATATCTGTGCGTGGTATTTATTAGCTGAAAGCCCCATGCTGTGAACCTCCTGTTTGGTGGCAGTTAGGTGGATGTCCTGAGACTTGTGGTCTGCAGTGTCACCTGGCAGTTGCTTTATGAACAGGGAGATGTGGGAGGGAGGAGACAAACATGGCAGTGTCTCCTTGTGTCCTTTGGGAAAACCTGCATGTTGGTGCTCAGTGAGGTGCCCAGGCTCCTCCGGGAGCTGGCAGCCAGCCTTGCCTGGGTCCCTGGTTCTTGGCTGCCATGCTTGGCCTGCTGCCCTCTCTTTGTGAAGGCGGGTGTGTCCCTGCGTGCCACAAACAGCCTGACAACAGCGCATCCTCCCGGGAGCTGTCTGGGTACCTCAGCCGGCATTTCCCCCCGTGTCTTAACACCTCTTCTGGCCATCTAACCCACACCAGCCTCTTCCCTCACAGATCCATTTCTGCCTTTGTCATTTTTGGGGATGTGGCCACCTCCATGGGCTGGGTTGTGGCCGGAGACACAAGGACAGGTCCATGGGACTGCACTGGTGCCCAGCGGGGCCTTTTCCTGTGTGCAGCACTGTGGACATGCGGCCCTTCCCCTGTGCAGGAGGGAAGGGGTTTTCCCAGCATCGTCCCCCATTTTCACGCCTGCAGCGAGCCCATGTCCGCCTAATGGTAAGCGTAAGTAAACGTTACCAGGAGCCTGGTCCACGCCGGCACTTCACCAGCTTGGCCCGCTCGGCACCGGCAGCAGCAGCCGTCTGCGCTGGCAGCGCGGGAAGAGGTCTTGACATCTGCTTGTGCAGGAGTGTTTTTGAAGGGAAGCATTGTGTGTTTTCCACAGCAGTTCCCATGCGGAGGTGATGAAAAGTGTGTGTTTTGGCAAATCTTTTGTTTTATTGTCGTGGCTTGCGGCGGGGCAGCTCCGAGCAGCCGCCGCTTTGACAAAGCACCAGAGGATTCTGTTAAAAAGTTGTGTTTAGTAATTGTAGTCGTCGTGTCAGACCATAACTGACTTGGAGCTGAAGGATTTTTGCGAGATGAGTAGCTGTGCCAGCAGGGACCCAAGTCTCCTGGGCCAGCCGCGCTCTCATTAAGATTTGCCGCTAGCCGTGGCGGTGTTCGGCAAGTATGTGACGTGCATGCTGTTATTGTATGCTTGGCTTGTCAGCCTGCAGCTTTCTGACACTCACTTATGTCACTCTTTATTCAGAGAGGAAGAAGCTTTTGATAATTTGACAAGACAAGCTCTTAAACGATCTAGGTCATGGCCTTCACTGTCTGTGATTGTGAACATATTTCCTGAAAGCCCTGTCACTCATCACAGCTACATTTTCTCCCGGGGAGCCGCAGGCCCGTCCCGGTCTCCTGTCAGCGCGTGCATTTTGGTTATTCATACGCCAAATACAGTAGCGGGGTTTTTCCTTCCCTTTTGCAAATGCTCGCATGTTAGCGAGGCTAATCCTCTCCCCCGCGCCGCGCTCCCAGCAGGGCTGCCGTCGAGGGCCCTCTCGGCGCAAGGCAGACGACCGGCCAAGGGGAGCGGAAAGGAGGAAAGGCCGCTTAGTGCTGTTTTTGTGTTTGCTCATTGTTGTGGAAATATGAGAACTGGTGGCAAGGGCCTTGTCTATTGAGCACTCGAGTCCTGGTCTGCTGTCAGGGGCTGTTTGAGATTGAGTGTTTTATTTTCTTTGATGTTCACGTTTGAGAATAGGGAAGTGGGAATTAAACAACAGATGCATTAAGCTGTTGTTCTGGTAAAACAATAATTAGCACCTGATCAAATTCAGTGCGGGTCAGAACGCTGGGTATCCGGCCCTGGTTCATCTGGTGTGGCAACCTTCGCCACGTCAGGCTCGGGCATGAATGATCACCCTTCCAAATCAACCCAACGCGGGCCGCAGCAGAAACGGTGCCGATCTGGGAAAATTAATTGCCCGGTGCTTGTGTGGCAAGAGGCCCGTGGGCGTAGGCGAAGGTGTGGGAAGCACACCTCGCCTGCGCTCTCCACGGCTGCGCCGCCGCGGCACTGCTCTGGAGGGTAGGCACCTTTTGTGCTGGTACATCTCAACGCTGGTAAGGTCAGACCGCTGGGGCAGGAAATAAATGCAATTTTATTTTAATGTAGTTCATCACACTGCCATCGTGCTCGTATGCCACAAGGGCTTTTCTTTAAATGAGGGCCATTCATGGTTAAGTACTTTTAAATAAATAAGGAAAATCACAGGTTGGGTGGTTGTTGTATTTGGTTATGCTCTCTTCCATAGCAAACCTCTTTGCTTCATTTGAGAAGCCAGTATTCAGTAGTAATTGTTAATTATATTTTTTGTCATTCTGCGATAGGAGATACAGACAATAACTCTAAGCTGATGCAAGGTAATAGGACTCCTAGTTAAAAGCATCGCTTCTGAGAAGCTGTTGTTTAGCCAGGCATCCGTTTTCCACTATTGTGTTCAACTTCTGAAGTTCGTAAGTGATCATTGTGACGATGAAAAGTGTTACACTGAATCACCATCTGAATGAAGAAATATGCTTGGCCAATTTTCCTTTACCACCTTCTTCCTACCTCCCTTAGGTTTTCCCACAGCCTTAAAACGTCCTTAAAGAAGAGGATGACAAAACCTACCTCTCGATAGCTCTGATGAGGGGCTGGGGCTGTGCATCTCCAGTGTTTTGGTTAGAGCAGTGCCAGCTCTGGTTTCCTTCTCTGGGTTACAGATTTTTGCTATAACGGATGTCTTTAGAGTCCAGAGCAGGGGAAAAAACCCCAACCAAACTATTTATCATTATTATAATTATCATTATTATTATTACTATTATTGTTATTAAATAGCTGCTGTGCAAGTAAAGGTCATATCACAGAGTGGCATTTTGCCAGTATATGACAACTCACTGATTGCGATTTTTCAACCATATTAATCTGGGGACACTGTGGTAATCGAAAACTATCCAGAACTAATGTATAAATAACTGCCTGCTACCCCTGTGCTAAGGCAGCCAAAGTCTCGTGTAGAGTGGAAGCCGTGTGCGGGTGTGAGAGGGAAGGCAAGGTCTTTGGCACGACATTTCTGTCGGTCAGGAGTGTTTATGTGTCGTGCCTCCGACTCCTCTGTAAGTTAGCGAAGGAGGAAAATCCTTTTGTTTGCACTCGAAGACAGCTCGAGTGTGTTCAAACTGTCAAATGTTGTAGCCTGCTCCTCTGCCAGAAATGTGATGTACTTCACACATTTTCTTTATAGAAATATTAATATAAAACTCAAATATTTACATGCGGTATTTGAGTAAGAGGAGAAATGTTGAACCATTACACAGAGCAGATTGTAGATTTTTCTCCAGAAAATTGTGTTACTGACGGAATGAATAATAAATAATATAATTTCCATCACATCCAGGAAAAACATACTGTATGTGCCATAGGGTGACTGTCAAAAACTTGGGTTATTTTTTGAGAGATTCAGCTGGTAATAACACTGGTTGTTGGGTGGGTTGTTGGTTCGGGGTTTTTTTTAATTAACGTGCTCTGTCGGAATAAAAGCAGGCAAGAATTTAGGCATGAGCGAAAAATTTATTCGAAATCTAAAGAAATGTTAATAGTACTCATTTGCAAGTGGTGATGAGGCTTTAATGTCTGAAATCGGAGCTGCAGCATATCATGTGGAAGCCGTGGAGTAAATAACATTTCTTCTTAAGGTACCGAAAACTCGGGCTGGCAAACCAAATTGCTAATTGTTCAAAGGATTCAGAAGCTGTTTATTAAAAGGGTGACTGTGCTAAACCAGAGTGCCAGACCCCCATGGAAGTCACTGTGCACACACTCTCTGGAGCACAAAAATGTCCAGCAGACAAAGTCACACGGGTTCGGTGCCTGTCTGTGCCTTGGGGGTCTCCGGAGAAGGCAGGAATACCCAAAATGCTGTAAAAATACCAAGGACCCAGGAGAAAGTGACCTCTTTCTCATTGGTCATTAGCACATTCTGGTTTTGTTTCAGCAGAAGACCCACATTTGCCTCTTTCAAGTCTCTTACGTGGCCCTCCGGTCTATTGTTAGTGCTGAGGTTCAGAGAGCTGCTCTCCAGCTCTGTACAATGGGCTGCACTTAGAAGTTTCTCTGCCACTCTGGCAACTTTTCTTTAAGAAAACCAGGGGAAAAAAATTACTAAAAAATCAAGCAAGCCTTTGCAAAAATAGAAGCATTAAAGCAATCTGTTATGCTGCTTGTTTACAACTCATCTGACATGAGGCTACTGCGGATTATTACATGTAACAATTATATTTTGATTAGGATAGAGATATGTACAAAAATATGAAAATACTTCTATTTCTACTTGGAAGGAAGGCACCTCATGATTTAATTTCCAAAACGTTGTGTAAATTTAAAGCGTCAGAAAATGGAGAATTTAAATTAATTTCTGTGTGTTTCGCAGTCTTAGTACTTACTACAGCTAAGAGCACGTTACTCTCCCAAACTTATAACCCTCTGAGAAGAAGGGGAGAGAGAAAACTGTTACTGGCTTTCTGACAATGGCAGGGAGTGTGTTAAACCAGTGTAAAATTCAATTAAACTGTCTAGCCAGGTTTTTGAAGCTGAAATGCAGACCCTTTCAGTTAAGCTTCTTATTTTCCTGTGACCGACACCGGTGGATACTGTGTTATGCCAAAACCAACAGGCTGTAAAGCACCTTGTTTCATGCTCCTAGCTGATCAATATTTTTATTTTCCAGGCTTGCCCAGAAATATGGAGGCAGTATCACCTAACAGTAAGTAGAAACACCTTTTTTATTTTCTTCTACACCCAGCCTATTTACTCTTCTGTGAACTGCTGACCATAAAATATAGACAAGCATCTTCTGCAAGAAGATAATAAACATCTGAAGAGTTTTCCAACTGAAGAATGCGATGTAACACTGTCACTATTTTTTAAACGTCTTTAGAACTTGTGATTTTGTTTTAATTCTGCAATCATTAAATGAGTGCCTTGCAGCACTCTCCTCTCAGTGACTACATTTACACATATAAGGAGGGTTAAATTTTAAGTTGAGATACATAGCAGAAGCAATAATCCCATCTCAAATATCCCAGATGCTGGTAATTAATCACTGTGTGTGACAAAGCTTTCTTTTTAAATGAGTAAAATAAGTCTCAGCTGGAGTGGGGACGTTAATTTCAGCAAATACACTTTACAAACTTCTGCAGCTAATTTATAACTGGTAAGGGTATCACCGTAACTTCTTCTTTGGCAGGCATTAGCTGATCTTTAATCATTCAAACAAGAAAATGAAACTTTGCAAACCATGCCAGTGTATTACTTAAAAGTTTTTCCTCATATGTAAAATAGAGACAAAAGTGAAACAGAATGCTGTGGCTGATACTGAAACCTGGAACAGCACTTGGCTGGTTAAGACAATATTCAGTGGATCAGTATCACAGATCTTGGATATATTAATTTATAAAATTATTACACATAAAAAACATCTTTAAAGATTAGGATGTGTGCTGTTCCTCTGAATCTTTGCTGTCATCGCTATCCAGCTCAACTTTGTATGTATTTAGCTGTTGTAGATAATTAATTACTGCTGTCCGTTCAAAACAAAGTAGAAAAGTTTGTCCACTACTTTTCTTGCAGGGTCTTTGGCGTGGGCTTTTTCCTTTGAGCAATAAGTGGGATATCATTTATAATTTGTTGCCTCCACCTCTTTGTGGTAGTGGAATGCGCTTTTTTTCTGGTTTTGCTTCTAAATTCAGTGAATAGGGTAAATCAGTGCTTAAATCCTCTTGCTTGTGTTTTCTGCATAATGATTTCAAAACAAAGATCAGCTTTGGAAATCCTCTCTCCTTTCTCAGCATTTACTTTTACCTTAAACAGAATTGCTAGAGAATTAAAAAAAAACAAAAACAAAGAAAAAACCAAACCAAACAACCAAACCCAAATATTATAAGCAAAATGTGCATTCAGTGAGTGTTTGCTTTTTTAAAATTGTGTGAAGGAGAAAGGTAAATGCTGTCTTTTATTACAACCCCTGTGGGTGCATGTAAAAATAATTTCTGAAATGTTTTAGGTGTTTGGAATCTAATAATCAAATGAGTATTTTAGATGCACTAATATGTTGGGTTCTGGTTTTTTACTGAGGTTTAAGATTTAATTTAATTTTAGTCTTGCTTGCCATTGAAATTTCCTCAAAAAGTGAGTGGCAGTCAACTCTTAGAAAATATTTATATTTATAAAAAACCATGGGGGAGCTTAAACCCAGGCAAGTGGTTACTAGGGCAGAATTTGAGGTATCTGAGGTAGAAAAAATTTATCTGTGAATTTTGTGGAAAGTGTTTGGAGTTTAGACCTTCCTCACTATAAAGCTGCCATTTGCCAAAAGTTGATCTTGTTAGAAAACGTAGTATTTATGAATACAAGTTTATTTTCAGAAATACCCATGTGGAAATTCGTGGTGCATTTTAGGGGCATTTTTAAATGTCAGATATGGGCACACAGAGAGAAATTAACATTGAGTCAGAGCCTGGCTTGCTGATAAATATTTTTTTTATTCTGCAGTGAACTGTAAATTATCTGCAAATAATCCACATTTCTGACACGTGGGGAATGCTCTGCACGTCCCCATGTTTTGCGTGGGAAGACTTGCTGCGACCTAGAGTTACGTTAGGAGTAAGATTAAGCCTCTCATTTCACAATTTGTGTGGTAAAAGACACGCTTAATATTTGAAATATGTTATATCTCAAGGAACTGCACTGTCTGAATTCTTTAGATGTAGGAGCCCCAGCTTTTATCACTGCATTTAAATATCCTCTTTTGCACCCAAAGCAGAGCAGGGGTAAATGGTGTTCTCACAAGAATCAAAACTTCTGTGTCAGATTAATGTATATTGTGTAAATATTTACAGAGGTGTAACTGAGGAGTGGAGATCTCTCACTCTCACACCAGCACAGTGCTATTGCACCACAGAAATTAGTTTAGAGTTCTCCCAGCTCAGAATAAATATTTCTGTGCAAACGGGGTAACTGTTTAAAGAAAAAATAATAGAAGTTTGAGGGTTTTTTAAAAGAAGTCCCAGTGTGTTTGCTGCTGTGCTGCAGAGGCTGTCTGAGCGTTAGCGCACAGGCTGAGGCCACAGTGAGTTTTTCCTGTGCTTCAGCCGCGGATGCAACCGCTAGATTTAAATTGATTTTGGTTAAATTGATCACAAGCATCACACATGCAGGTACACATAAGCACAAATAAAACAAGGCATTCAGTTTAGCAGTAAAAGACGGTTTTTATAACGTTGCTTACAGCCAGCCACTACAAAGTCTGTCTAAATGTTTTGCATCACATAAAGTATTCTTAGTTAATTACTGTGAATGCTTGTGAAAAAACACACAGCCTTCCACCTTTCTCTTTTGTGAAGCTTTTGGTGATTTTATTCATTATCTGGCTCTTTCCTAAGAGATGGACTGCCATCTATTGACTTCTTGCAGCCCCTGCACAGAGACGTGGATTGACTAGAACAATGACTAAATAATAAATCCTTTCTGCTGTTATGGATGGTGGTAGGTTTTTGTTTACATTAGCTGTGGTGACAAATTTTGGCACATTACAAATAATTTGTTGTATGGGCCGAAATGTCTTATTCCAACCAAAACAGACTGCCAGTGCAAGAAATCTTACGAGCAGCTGAAATAGCAAAAAGGATTATAAGCAGAATATTTTAATTTGCCTTTTGATAGAAAAAAAGATTATCATATTGTATTCAATGAAGCTTAAATTTAAAGGCTCTATGATAATCAAAGCTTTATAACTGGATGAAGTTAGTTTCTTTAAACTTGTTCTTTCAACTCTGTTAACTAAAATTATTCTGCAAAAAACCAATCAAAGTCAGCAGAACAATCCAATTCCCAATG
Organism: Laterallus jamaicensis coturniculus; assembly: GCA_022605575.1. Lineage (NCBI taxonomy): Eukaryota > Metazoa > Chordata > Aves > Gruiformes > Rallidae > Laterallus > Laterallus jamaicensis. The sequence continues at coordinate 1,026,634 of JAKCOX010000136.1, forward strand.
TGGTTTAAAATAATATTTAATAACCTCTTTAAAATGGTGATTTAAAACTTTTACAAATCATTTTCATTGTGCCTGCTCTCTGTGTATTTCGCCTTTATCAGAAAAGGGAAATTAACGTTTGTCAAAACATATTTTAGGTTTTTCTTCATATAGGTATCTATTTGCAATAAATAGGTCAGTTTTGATACCCACTTACCTTTATCAAAGGGGTTATTATCAATTCAAATAATAACATGAGGACTTCGTTGGCAGATCCAGGATGAACCATTTTGATCATAGCTTACTGAAGTAAATAATAATATGTGTAATTTTTTCGCAGACAAGGCATTTGCAGGTCTTGTAAAGCTCTTTATTTTAGATTATTAGGAAGCTTAGCTTACAATTTTGTCTTTCTAAATGCCAGATGCTCCACAATCCCAGAGAAATATGGCCTGTGTTCCAAAGGACATGCCATTACATCCCCTTTTCCCACATCTTAAGGATACTGGGGGTTCTCATAGCAAGGTTTTCTTGTCCTCAGTGTGCTTGGCTCTTCTTCACTCCCTTTCTCTTGTCGTTTCATATTTCGGCTGTATAGGTAGAGGCATTCATTAGGTACGTTGCACTGAAGTGGAGGCCAGTTTCTGGCCCTCTATTTAAAACCCAAAAAAAAATCAGTGGAAAAATTTTTGCAATTATGGGATTGAGGCACCCTCTGAGTTTCACTGGTTTTGTTTGGTTTTGCAGTTTATTCTCTGAAAAAAAGACAGGTTTGATGTGCTACCCAGCTGCCTAACCGCATGTCCAGCGGCAGCTCCAGTGGCACGGGGCTGGGCAGGGGACGAGAGGGACGATCCCACCGCGCCCCGGGCCCGGTGCAGGGTGCATGGCAGCACATGCTGTGGGGCGCAGCACGTGCTGTGAGGCATAGCACATGCTGTGGGGCGCAGAACATGCTGTGGGGTGCAGCACGTGCTGTGAGGGACAGCCCTTCTCCCCGAGTAGGGATCTATCCAAGTATTGGCAGCTTAGGGCTTCGGGCAGGCGGCAAGTCAGCGCTGGCCAGCCATGGGTATGGCCATGGAAGGACACCATTTGCTTGTCTTCTGTCCCAGGCCAGCGGATGGGACCTTGGGTCCAGACCCATTCCCATCCTGCAGCTCGGAGAGGCCTTTGCTGCTGGGGTGACCCAGTGAAACTGCAGGTTGGCACTGCTGTGAGCAGTCGCATCGCCACCCAGCAGATGACATCACTGGAGAAGAAAGAGGAGATTTATTTTCAGCACATAGTGGCCCATGTCCTGCTTCAGGCATGAGGCTGCACTTTTTCCATGTGAGCCCCTCAAGGTGTAAGTCAGCCCTGTCTGCACAGCGGGACCAGCCGGGACACCCAGGAGACGTGCGAATGGCCGTCCCGATGCTCGGTGAGAGATGAAGCGTGCGAGCTGCGTGTAGCTCTCCCCGGGTACGCTGTGCTGTTTCATTGTTCAGAGGGGCTGTAGTGCACAGGGACAAACATAGCCCGAGAATACGATAATTGGATGAGAACTAACACTACCAGTGGTAGTGTCTTCCTCAGGAAATACCATCAGAGTAATGAAATGCCATCCTTAAAGCTGCCAGAGCACAGTTTGTATTTTCCTCATGTGTTTCTCTCTATATGTGCCTACCTTAGAAACCGAGCCCGGCTTGGATTAGGTGTTTTCTTTCTGTAGGAATTGCTCATTTTTAATAACCTCTTCCTTCCCCTGTACTGCGCTGGCCGTGAAGACTCCTTCCCCCATTCCTTGCCTTCACCCGTCTCATTTATATGAAAGCTCCTAGGCCAAGATGGCCACCAACAGAGTTTTAGAACCATCAGAATTTTTAACTAGCAGAAGCTATCCTTTAACATGCTTTTTGACAGTTTGTTAATCTTACTTTTAATCCACTTACATAAAAGAAGGTGAACCAGGAATTGGCTGTTTTGGCCTCTGTGCGTAAAAGACATGAAGGGACAATGCATCTTTTGTGTTTAAATTTTGCGCTGGGATTTCTTTGTGTGCATTATTAAAATTCCTCGTGGCCTGACACTTTTTTCCTGAAATGAAAATGTAAGCAGTGTTGCTTAAAGTCAATTTGTGCCCTTTAAAATGTTACTTTCAGAAAGGGAAAAATTAAAATATGACCCTGGAAATAAAAAAACCCAAACCTTAAGCTTGACAGAGAGATCATTTGGTTTCCTGAGGAGCTTTGTGGGCTTTGTGCAGTGAGGGAAAAGATGGTGTACAAGTGTTTTCAGGAGGAGATTAAGCCTGACTTCTCTGCACGCAGGGATGGGGCTGCTGCAGTGGCTGCGAACATGGCTGCAGCGCCAGCTCCTCGGGCCTCATGCAGCCCAGGGCTGCTGGACACGGAGTGGCCCGCTTGCATTAGATGTTGCAGCATTGCGCCAGTTTCTCACCAGGTGTTCTACGGTTGTTTTATTAACTCTAGGAAAGATAACTGCTTTGTGTATGCTGTAGACGGTGTATTTTTTCATAATCTGGAGTCACAGAGCAGGCCCTTGCGTGTCAGTGCTTCAGCAGCCGTTGGGCAGGGCATTTCACCAGGGATGTCAATGTGGGGTAGGGCCGACTCTGCCTCCTGTGCACTGAGGGAAACACAGACACCTGCAGCATGCTGGGGTCCCCACACTGGCGCTGGTGGGGCGATCGGGGCCTCGCAGCGCTCGGTTCCTCCAGACTCCATGTCCTCTGAAAGTGTGTGCTGGCCTCCATCGCCGGGGAGGATGGAGGGCACGCCCTGGGCAGCAATCGGCAATATTTTGTCTTTAAATTACCTGCCGGCATTGCTCAGGCAATGTTCTGTTTCTGCAAGTGCTGCTCCGTGACAGGGATGCATCTGAAATGTCTGCCCGCCCTGCACGGCTGCTCTGGTGGAAATAAGTATGTTAGAGGTGGCTGGTATGCTTTCTAGAGGGTCTCCTGGATTTTATTTTACGTTCTGTTTAGTTTCTACAGCTAATTTAGAATTTGTCCTGTGTTACTGTTCTTTTCCAAGTCTCAGATGTTTTTTGAGACTCTCAGAAACCTACACCCAAAATTTGTTCCTGTTGCAGCAGAAGACAGTATTTTCTTACAGGTTGGGGTTTTGTTACAGAAAACGAAATTTAAGGTCCTGAAATAATTTTAGATTTATGAGCACAAAGCACATGCTATAGTACAAAAAGCTCAGTAGACAGACTCTTTCCCATTTTTTACTTTAAAACCGTACTTTAATTATTAGAGGAAAAGTAAGTAGCTTCAGTAACCTTACATAATTATGTAATATCTACAAAAAATACTCTTTAGAATTTGCCTTTTTGTGAAAATGTTGGTTTCTAACTAACACCCCTGGCTAGTTAGGAGTCCTGAATAATTAGAGGGGGGTTGTGTGTCACTGAAGTTGCAGTAGACAGTTCAGACTGGTTATCTGCAAAATGCCAACGTGCCTTTGCACTGGCACTTTCTTTCCTGGGGAAGAGTGGCAGTGTCCCGGTACCGCTGTAACACAGAGGACAGGTCCCTGGTTGTCCCAGGTCAGCACCTAGGCAGAGCAAAAAATTGCAGGCTCCTGCACGGGTGTTTTGGGTGGGCTGCATGCCCTTCCAGCAGCACTGTCATCGGCTGCCACTTAGCTTTGTCGTGTCAGCATCTTCAAGAGCACGCTTGCTTTTGCTAGCATTTGACTGTGTCCTGTTCATCCCCATCTGCCTCCCCAGAAAATAAAATAATAGAGGCTTTTAAATTGAGTGTTAGACACTGGTTACATCTGGACCAGAAGCTGGTGTTCCTGGAAGGGTCCAGGGTCGGGGGGAGGCAGATCTTGGCTGGCTGACCTGAACCATTTCTATTTCTCTCACTTGGGGCTCCAAATAACCTCATCGAACTGCTATGCTTTTGAGATGTGGCCTCCTTCAGAGACTCCCTGCGTTCAGTGTGCCTCTAACTGTTTTTTAAGGAGCTCTGTGATTTCTACAAAAGCAATGCCTCTCGGCCCTGCCTTGAAACGGGAACAGGAGAGCAGGGGCGGACATTACAGTGGATGCATTTTCATATTTTGAATGCTAAATCTGTGATACGCTAACCCCTGCGTGCCCAGGAAGCCCTGTGTGCAAGCTGTGACATTTCTGAGGTGCCGTGCCAGGGATCCGGTGGTGAGATGTCCTGGGGACTGGGGAAGGGTGGAGAGTGGCTCCCTCCTATGCAGACTCGTGGGCAGGGGCTGCTCTGTTCCCAGCGTGGAAACCGTCCCCTGCCTTGCTCCTCTGCCCAATGTCTGCCAAAGATTTTGTGCTACCTGTTTTTGTGATACACCAAAACTGCTGGATAAGTGATTAATTGTGCAGAAAACGGGATAATCATGAGATTTGTTGCTGAAATGCTGCACTTCTTTTAAGCAGAAGGATTAAGATGTTTAGTGCTTATGGGTTTGGTAAAAATGTTCACTTCTCTTCCCTTTAGTTTGAAGAAGTGAACCTATATGATCAATTAAATAAACGTTACTATTTCAGGTGTTAAGCATCTAAAAAGGGAAAACAGAATTTTCAAGCTATTTCCCGTGCATTTTAAAAACAGGCTTTTATTTGAGGGAGGGGAAAAAAACCCTTAAATATTTCTGTGCCCTCTTTCTGCAGTAAATTCTGTGTATGGGTATTCATATTTAAGTTCCCTGATTTAATATTCCTATTAAATACTCCTGAAAATCAATCCTCTGAACTTGACATGAAGGTGTTTTTTTCTCAGTTTTGTTAGATCTTTGAGACAATTTCAAAATTCCACCGGGAACAGAATATCTGGATCTAGCAGACATTCCAAAAGATATAAAAATTACACTCCTGTGCAGGTGATGTAGAGCACATTTTGGTACATTTTTATGTGGCAGAGCACAAAAAATGTGAAATGTCAGCATAGAGGAAATCCCCATGAAGTGTTTGCACTGACACACGAACTCGGGACAGCGTTCCGCTGGTCAAACTTCCACTCAGTTTTACAGCTGCTTGTAAATTATGTGCTTTCGTGGCAATAAAAAAATGTTGCCATTTATCATACAAATACTTTGCATGTTGAAACGTCTCAAATATTTAGCTACGTCAGTCTGTGGAGCTGTGCGCTGGCGGCAGCGTATGTGGTCGCCCATGGCGCTGCCAGAGCTGCTAGTTCATCTTGTCAAGGATCCGTGTGTTGGGAGCAGACAGGAAGCAGCTCAGGAGGGTTCGGCAGTAGCTTTCTCAAGCTATGCTTGATCATGTTAATAATCTATGGATTAGGGTTCCCTAAAAGTGTTCACTGATTTAATTCCGAGAGGGTCTGTCACGTCAGTAATATTAATACATCTTGTTTGGTCCTGCCACCTGCATAGAAAAGTTACTGTGCCCGTGGCAGAACTACCCCGATTTCGATTTCATGTTTTGAAGGAACAGGCATAAAGGGAAATAAAAGGGACCAAAGGCCTGAATAAAGCGGTGAGCATCGCAGAGCCGTGTGCCATAGGTGGGCATTGTGTTACCGCAGTGCTGGAGCGGTCTCAGAGCAGCGTGGCTGAACGGCACAATAGATGCTTCTGTACCCGACTACCTGTGTACAGCAAAGGAAGAAGTTACCCTCTGAGGCTTTGGTTCCAGAAGAGGTCTTCAGTTTTAACTTATTTTTGCATGTTAATTGTGGATTAAATTAACGTTTGACAAACATACTCCAAGGAAATATGACTCTGCATTGGGCATAAACAGTCACCCACAGACCACAACGGTCCCAGTGGCACTGAAACAGACCATGACAGTGCTGTGTTGTCTGGGCTTCCCACTGCCACCAGCTCATAAACTTCCACTTGCTGCTTCGTTAGGTGCTTTACCCTGCAGCCCGTCTGTGTCTGCCCTGATGCTGCCTTTTCACTGGTGGCTCCACAGCCTGGAGAGCTCAGTGTCGATGGTGCACGGTGTTGTGTAGCACCATTGCTGCCCCGCATGGCACCATGGCACCGATGCTGCCCTGAGTGGCATCATGACACCGATGCTGCCAATGCTGCCCTGTGTGGCACTGTGGCATCAGTGCTGCCCTGCATGGCACCATGGCACTGATGCTACCCTGTGTGGCACCATGGCACCAACACTGCCTTGCATGGCGCAGCAGCACTGCGGGCAGGGGCATGGCAGAGGCTTTGATGCTGCAGAGATAGGAGAGGGCAGCACTTGCAGCAAGAGGTACTCTCTTTAGAGCAGGCCAGATGATAGATTTGCAGGGAATGGACAGTCGCTGCCTGGGTTCGGAATTTCTCAGTCAGAGCTGAGTTCAAAACCTTTATTTGCTTGGGGTATTTTTTTCCTCCCCTCAAACTTAGAGTTTCTCTGCCTGTAGTAACTACTCATGTTGTAGTTAACAGACAGTACTTTCATGTTGTTTCTTGACGACACAGTTAGTTCTAATGGGTATTTGCAGCTTCCTTCAGCACTTAAAATCTGGAGCGGCAAGTGCCTGCTTGCAGGTATCCACGAGCACTGAAGGGTTCCTGTGGTCTCTGCAATAATAACCCTGAAGTATCTTCTCCTTTAAGATCAATTGCACTGCCTTTGCACTTGATACCCAGTTTCTGTCTGACTTATTTTGATGGCAGATGAGGCCCTGGTTAAATTAATTCTGCCTTTCTCACGATGGTAGTGTGAGGGGGGAAGGAGAGGGAAAATAATAGCACCGAGACAGTCAAAAGTTGTTTTGGAGAAAACAGTTGTGATCAGTGGCGTGTTCACGTGATGTGAGAGAGCAGAAATCTGAAACCTTTTCTCATGTTTTTAGATGCCATAGAGGATTCAGAAAGTCACAAGTCATACTAAAGTAAAAACATTTTATGGAATTGAGACCCATTTAAAAAAACAGACATGCAAGAAGGACATGGAAAGACATGTGTGTGTTAATGGCTGTATATAGGCTGTCAGACGTTTCTTCAAGGGCATATTCTGGCTGAATGTCACTTGTTATAAAGCCAGGTAAAAATAATTACTGTATTACTGAATATATATGATGCTTTTAAATGGAAAATGCATTAAAAAATTATGAGGGAATTTATAAACAGTAATGTGCATAGCTAAAGTGTTGGTAATGCAAGGAAAATATTCCTGTAAAACTGTCCATCAGTAAGGGATGGGGCAGATTGAAGCCCAGCTGCTAGGAAGTTTAAAGAAGTTTAAAGAAAAAAGCTTGAATTATTATTGACTGAGGATGTACCCTGGTGAAAACTCACTTCTCACACACTGACACACCAGTCGTCTTGGCATCTCGCATCCTGCAGCAGCACTGTATTTATTTATTTTATTGTTTACTTCAATTTTAGATGTGATCAGAAATCCTCTCCGAGTAAGTATCAATTAAGACTGCTCCCCAAGAAAGTTACTTCAAATGTGGGGCTTCCTCCTTTTGCATCTGACGGTGAAAGGTGATTAGTAGACAACATAAAGGTTAAACAGAGAGGGGAAGGAAGCTGTAAATCATCCAGAGTGACAGTAAAAATTAAAACCTTGGGGTTTATCAGGCTCCCCGGTGTATTAGTTAATAAATATAACCACGCTTTGGTTCTGTTCACCTTCTGATTTTAGGGACTTTGCCAATGTTTGTGTTCAGATTAATGTGTAGATGTGTGTGTCAGTATGCACACGCTCAGTGCGGCGAGTGTGCGTGCGGACTGCTCCTGCCCGCCCGCGCTCGGGGTGTGCGTATCCCTGGGCACACACAGGACAGCGCTGAGCCACTCTCCTCATAAACATTCACATAAAATATACGTGTCCCCATGCACGAGTCTCCTCCTCCTCTTCCTCCTTCCTGGCGCCCACCTCCCCCACCCCACTTCAAAGCTTGTGGTCCTTTCTCCATCCTTGTACTAAAAGGTTTCTTTGTAAGCCAGGCCATTTGTCCATCATTGTTTGGGGTCCAAACAGTGGTAAAATACCCTGTCACCGATCCAGAGTGCTGTGAATGGCAGCTTCTCTCCGGACAATTGGCGGTGGTGCCGAGAAATATTCCTGAGAGGATTATTTAACCTTTCAATTTAGGGGGCACAAAGCCTGGCTGATTAATGAACTTTCTGATGGGCGCTGATAAGCGGATCTATTTCTTTATTTCCTCTAAAAGTGATTCGTTCTCCTGTCCCATATTACTATAATCTTAAACATAAAATGTGGCAAATAGATTAAAAAACAGCACTAAAGAGTTTATCTGGCTGGCAAACTGAAGGAGCTAAATTAAAATTGGTAATGAAAGCAGTGGCTGAGCCCTGTATATGGTTTTTAAATGCGCTGTGTATTTTGAAGAGACTTATTCTCCAGCTTGCCTGGTAATGACTGCTTTTGGTGCACAGTCCGGGGCTGGCTTCTGTTATCCCCCCAAAAAAATGAGTTGTGTTATCTGGATGACTGCAGACACATATGCATCCCCCTTTCTCACTGCATGGGCAGACAAGGTCGATAGCATTACAAGGTATTTGTGGCAGTGCTTGTTTCAGTTTTCAGAGCTGCCAGTTTTCAGCCAGATTTGAATTACAAAAGAAGAAGCTGGCATGAAAATTGAAAGGGTTTATCGGCTAGTCTGAAGCCTCATAGCACATTGCTTATTTATGCAGTCCATTTGCACCAGGAAATGTAAAAAGGAAATACATTTTAAAAATAAGGTCATAAAGACCCAGATATGTTTAAGATGGCAAATAAAATATAGATACCTATAATATCTTTTCAGGAAACGATTTCACTTAATGTTGCACATTACTTCGGAGGAGCGTTTATGTTACTGTCATAAATTTGTGCGTTTGTGTCACTGTATAGATAGTCTCTGGGGATTAAGAAGGAAGTGTTTGCTAACTTACTTTAAAATTAAAATAGAAGAAAGATAGGTTTGTAGTTTGAGAGCTACGTCAGAAATAGTTGAAGTTTAATGCAGCGTCCTATTTAAATAACGTTCTGCATTCCGTGTAAAATTAGCCATGGACGACTGGATAGATGCCACCACCTTTGGAGAAAATTGGGATGCCTTTTAAACCATGAAGATTTTGAGGCATTCAGGGATTGTATTGTTGTTATCCTTACTATCTTGCATATATTCATTTTCTCTATGAACTTGAGATTTTTTTTTGTCCATTTTCCAGAAGACACTTTTTTTGAATTAATATTTTAGGTTTTTTTCCTCTGCTTGTACCAGTATCAAAAGATTACATTCATTTCTTTTAGATATATAATATTGTACTTTTTGTCTCTTCCTTTAACATTTTTGCACAGTCAGTTGTAGATGCTATTTGCATCTGTTTAAAATGCATTATATAAGTGTCTTATTTCTGTAGAAAATGACTGCTTCACAGTGCTTGTGCTGTGGACCGAACAAGTTAAATTCCTTATTCCAGGAAAGACTCTGGTTTTCCAGACTGTGCAATCAAAAAATAAAAATGTGCCCATCAATTTGTAATCTAACATGTATCGTGTGCATTTAAAAAACAAACAAACAAAACCCCAGACCAAACCACCAAACCAAAGAGATCTAAGTGCTTAGTTAGGTCAGACTTCTCTTGGTTGTTTTGCTGTGTTTTGTTGATACCCAGAAGGGTGGCAAGAATGTTGTGAGCACATTTAGTAAACTCGATTACAAGGGGTAATTTGTGGAGAGATATATAGGTGCGACCTCCACAACCCCAGCTGGAACAGCAAGGTTTTTTTAGATGGGTGAAAAAAATGAAGAAATTAAATTCAATAAAGAAATTACTATATAATTGGGGGGGGGGGCATTAACAGTCAAAATACTGAATTTGTATGTTTTTCATTTATTAGCATACATCAAGCTCAGTATGTTTCTGTCATGAATTTTCATAAGGATTTTTACTACGTAGCATGTGTGGTTTAATGATGCAATCACCTGATAGACTACGAAGACTCCAAAGGAGACGTTCCGGTCTGTTGTGTACATAATACATGTTTCAAAAATCTGCCTAATTAAGGAATTACCCAATGGAATGCAAGTCTACTGGGTGCATGACATGGTTAAAGAAAATAACAACAACAAAAACCCTTAGTATAATTACGATATTACATGATATCTTATATTGGCAATTTTGAATATAAGGGAATGATTCTAACCTGCCATTGTTTCAGCTGGTATGAATGTAGATTATGGTAATTTCTAAAAGGGAAAATAAATGTATATTTTTTCAGTGATAGAGCTGTTCTGACCATTTCCCTGTCCAACTCCAGCCTACAACCCACAGTGTGTAATGATTCACTTGATGATCATCTTTCAGCAGCTCAAGAAATTGATGAAACATCTCTGCTAATGAGTTTTACTCCCCATGTTATGTCTTGTTTTTCTCGGTGAGCTCCACCAACGCAGATCGTGTGGTACACAGGCCGTGTGCATTGGTTGTGGAGGGCATGTTGCTGGAAGGAAAGCCCCAGATCTGCTCTGGGTTGTCTGGGTGCCCTCCCCCTGGGCTTCTTACTTTAATCCACCATTTAATTACTTATCTTCACAGTGCAACAAGAAATAACAGTAAAAATTACCTGGTATGTTAAGTACAAGCAGAGCACTTGATCTCATGGATCAGAAGGAATAACTGTCTCCTCTCAGCACAAGAGAACAGTGCTGGATGGTTTGGAGTAGCTGGTGGTCTGAGTAGCTGTAGCTAGCCAGCCCTGGGGTGCACTCAGTGAAGGGTTTACGTTGCCCCCTCATGTTGCCCAAAGTGGGATTGAATGTAACCAAAACCACCCCCGTGCTACCTTTAGGCAGGGACAGCCTGGTGCTGATGAATCAGTGGACAGCAGCAGCTTCGTTTCACCTGATGAGGAGGCTCTGAGGCACCGGGAACTGTTCAAGGTTTATTTAGCTGCCAGACTGGTTCTACTGGCATATGAGGTGGGGTGGGAGGCTTCTCCTTCAGCGGGTACATTACCAATTTGGGTCTGGTACGTCCTGGTGAGTTAGAGAGATGGCTGGGCACAGGCTGGGCTCAAGCCACCCTCGGTGGTCGGTGGAGCTGGGTTTGTGTCGTCGCGCCAGTGGGAGCCAGGGAGCCTGCTGCAGCGCCCAACGCAGAGCTGCAGGAGCTTGGCACGGCTTGCCCTGAGATGGGGTGTCCAGCGTGTGCAGCTGGGGTGCACAAAAGGGTCTCGCTTCTGGTCCTCAGCACCGCTGGGGTCCGTGTGTCGCATAAAACGGAGGAGCAGAGACATACACAACAACAGGGGTCAGAAGATTTTCCTTAATTAGTGAGATTTAGTCAGATTGCAGATCCTAAGTAGTAATGAGCTTCACAAAAGCAAGCCCTCATTGGATCAAAGTCAGTGCAGATAAGGGGAGCTCAAGGTCACAGAGGGAGCTGCCCAGCAGGTCCATTTGCATAAAAAATTACTGTCAGAAATAGGCCAGAGAGGCAGCCCTGGCATTTTGATCTCTTGGCCTTTGTCATGGAGATTCCTGGTTGAGAAGGGAGGAAGGCCAGTGTCCCAGATAATGATTAACTGTTTTAATGGCATTCATTCATTCATTCCGCACTAACTACTCATGCAGAAAAAAGGGTTATGTAAAATGACATTAGAAGAAAAATCATTTGTAATCGTTGCATCAGGCTGCACTTTGAGGAGACATTAGGAGTAAATCCATGGCGTGGTAGGCTTATGCTTTATCTTCTGATATTTACTGAGTTTACTGGTGCATGAAAAGCTTTCAGCAAGAATAGCAGATGGGATGGACCTTTCATAGGTAATGCTATCTACCAGGTTATTACTTCTATATATTGATAGTGAAGTAATCTCCAAGATATCACCCTACAAATATAGATTATTTAAATGTTTGTAACAAAAAAAACTATAACATAAAGAAGCCACGTTCATGAATAGTTTATTTTGTACCCATATGGCTGGAGTCTTTGGATGCTTTTTTAAGCCCTAAATAATAAGAAAACAGAGGGTTCATACCACGCGGGGTTCCTTTTTGTTTGGCTTGGGAAAGGAGTAAAGTTTTGTAGAGTTGTAATCTGACCTGCAAGTACACAGTTTAATTTCTGTCCTTAAATGTGACCTTTTCTCTTGACAAAATGCAATGAAATGTGACAGGGGGAGCTGGTTCAGGAGAAGGTGTGCTGGGGTGGATGGGGTCGCAGGGGGGTCCATGCCTGGTGAACGGAGGAGAGCCCCAGCATATCTGTGTATGCCTGGTGTTCAGGCACACTGTCCCTGGGAGGGACGGCCCCTCTTCGGGGCTGGCGGCTGTGGGGGATGGTGGCACCCCGTGGGGCAGTGGCTGGACGCTGCGAGCCCTGGGCAGCGGCGACATTCCCACCAGCCTCATTTGCGCATCAGGTGAGATGCTGCGTGTTTAACCTGTGGATTATGCTGGGCACCCACTGCGGGTGTGCGCAAAGGTCCCCTGGGTGCTAATTGAGCCCTGTGGCACTCAGTGAGCAGACACCGTGTCTTGTCAGCATCCCCTTGGCTGGCATCGCTTCCCAACAGCCCTGTTCAGAACAGTGCAAGATCTTACCTGTCTTCCTTGTAAGAAGTGAGCATGTTGTGAGACCAAAATTGTAATTGTTTGGGGGGGAGTGGGGTGTGTGACCATTTGGGAGAGGAAAGCATCAGGCTCATCAGCGGGCATTGTAGCAGACAGCGTCTTGGCATGTAGAGGATGTGTCTCTGGAGTGATACCTGGGGTTTTGTGACTGTGTCTTATTGATACAGGGCTCCTTGCAATGACCAAGCAGAATAATCATGTCATTTTCAGGCTGGTGTTGTGGTTCATTTTAAGGTCCAGCTGACAGAAAGCAGGAGAATAATGTAACAGCCTTGACTTTATTTTTGATGGCTGTCCTGTACAAGTACTCTGGCCACAGAGCTCTCTGGCAGGCAGAAGGCACCTGTTGAGATTTTGTGGCAGCATCCCAGTGCAGGCCTCAGTGGGCATCAGCTTTGAAAACAGATGTAATATCAGTAGAACTCTGCATGGTGGGAAGGCAGAGGAAGGTATCACTCGTAGCATTTATTTCTGCTTTTTAAGGACCCCTTACCAAAGTGGAAGTGATTTCTGGGGCTACTCCTCACGCTGAAAACAGACTAGAATACAGGTGACTGGTCTAGTAAATGAAACCCACAGATCTTTCCTCAAGGATTATACAAACGTTTGCATTCAGGTTGGGTTGGGTTGTTTCTTTTCCTTGCCTGTTTTATGTATTTATGATAAAAGAATACCTGAAAAACTAAGCCGGCTTAGTAAGTCACTTACCCACTACTGTAAGCTGAAGAGCTCTTGCTGTAAGACATGGATGAGGAATATACAAATCACTTCACAGGTGGTGGGGGTTTCTCCTTCCCCTGTTTCCCCGCCTTTTGTCACAAATCACTGTTGGATGTGTCACTCTTCTTAGTCTTCCTTTAGCCTCCTTCTGGTGAGTGAATCTGAACTGAGGAACATGAATCTGAAATACACAATCAAACCCAAGGCTGAAGAGGTTCAAAATAAGGTGACCCTGCAAGTGTGATCAGATTCATAAAAAATGGCATTGGAAGATTTCTCTTGTTTCTGCCTATTTTACAAGCAGTGCTGTCATTCTTCTGGAGGCCATGCAGGAGAACACAGTGGCTCTAACAGCAGAAGTGCCTGGTGGTACAGATTCAGAGAAAAAATAAATACCTGTAATGAGCTTTACCCAGTAGCACTAATTTCTCTGAAATCTAGACCATCCCTTCTGTGCTGCTTTAGTGCCAGCAAGAAGGAGGTGAGTGCAGTGCCAGAAGCAATAAGGTTGCTCTCTTGCCCCACTGCTCTTCAGCCAGGCTTCCTTCACCCCCTGTTTTAACTTGTGCCAGCTCTTGCCAGGCATGGGCTCCACGGCAGTCACTTCTCCAGGGGATGAACATGCCTGAAAGTGTGTTTCCCTGTGCCTCGTGGGATGCTGAATGGAGAGGAGAAAAAGAGGTGCCTGCTCCCTTGAATGCTATGGCGCCTGCTGAGTCAGCCCCAGGAGCAGCTACAGACCATGGCAGGGTGTTTTTCTCTGCTGGGAGCAGCACCATTCCCAGGGAAGGACTGGGAGGTTCTCCTGCAGCGCGCCTGCTTCTGGGCATCTCTGTGGGAGCACAGCGGGTGATGGCCCCGCACCTCTGTCAGGTCTTTGCCATGTCGCTTTGAGCCAGACAACTCCAGCAATACATAAACGTCCCTGCCCCCTTGGTGGCTGCGGTACCTGATGGCCTGTCTGTCCCAGGGGTGGGTAGTGGGGCATCTGTGAGAGGGGGAGGGGGCTGGGAGACAAGGAGGAGGGGAGAGAGGTAGATCAGCAACCTCCTTTCATGTGTTTGAAGCTGAAATGACCCGGCCAGGTGGAGCAGATACTGGGGGTGCTTCTTCCCACCTCATTTCTGATGCTCAGGCTGAACCTCGCTCTGCAGAACTACAATAACAGGAGCCACTTCCTTCTTTGTCAGACTTACTGGTCCAACAGCAAGCAGGAATGTATCAGTTTAAGGAGATAAAATGATATGCGATTTAAATTTATTTTTATAACAGCCCTCAGATAGCCACCAGACCTAATTCTTACTTATTTCCACCTTTCAGACAAAGCCGGGACCAATCAAGGCAGCCTCCCGTCAGCCCAAGCGCTCCGCTCTGGTGTACTGCTACAACTGCTCCCGCAAGGGACACTTGGGATACGTAAGTCTCGGCGTCTCTGCCGCAGCGTTGCGGGAATGCTCGGGGTAGAGAACCATCTCTGTCACAGTGTGTGGCTGGAGAAGAGAGCTGGAGGAGCCAAGCTAAGGCTGTGTGAAGGGCTGCTCTAATAACATGTTTGTGACCTTGCAGCAGCACTGCAGTCAGCGGAGGCCGGTGCATAAAGCGTTCTCACCCATCTGGTTCAGAGAAGAAGAGAAAAGTTACTATCTCTTCTTGGCAGGTTTATTGATTTGTTTTCTTAAACCCTAAATCAAAACGCAACTGCCTGGGAGAGAGAACACTCATTGGGAAACAGACAGATGCTGAACAGAGCAGTGAGTTGGATTTTTTCCCCGTGGCTCATAGGATGAAATATTAGTGCCTTACTGCAATGTTCGGTGTCATGTAAAGTTTTTCTCCACTATCAGCCCAACAATTTGCATGCCTATTTTAAGAATTTTCCATTTCTGCCTGCTTTTGATGATCCTTATTTGTAGGGTCTTTTTCACCATCTGAGTGGAGTTTGGGATTGCTGTTCTGTAAGGTACTCGGCCTGCTGAAGGACATGATGAGCCTTGGGTAAAGACTGGAGCTCTGCAGCATCTTCTAGCATCACTTGCTGGTGTTTATCAGCTTTTTCAGCCCCCTGCCATGACAAGTGCAGCTCTCTGCCTGCACGATTCCACATCAAACAAATGTTAGTTCTTTTGTGGAATAAGTCCAAGAGCCATGAGTATTGTAGAAAATGAGTGTTACTCGTGCGTTGCATGGGTTGTTTATAGTTTCTACTGCTAAGAAGCAGAAAATTCCCATCAAATTCCTTCCTTCTCTCTCACATGCCCCCTGTGTGACTCCCACACTACTGAAGACAAGCTTGCTGCTGTTTTTGACTAAACAGTTGATCCCTGTGGGGAGCAGCGGGGCAGGTGGGGCAGGTTTTCGGGATCCTTTCACTGCAATGCTGCAGGGTAACTGGAGGGGTTTTAGTGCCAAGCTGCCTTGGAGCCAGGTGAAGACCTTCCTCTTTAGGTGGTGCACCGAGGCCATCGGTACATCCAGGGCACGCTGCTGCTGTGCAGGCGGGTGGCAGGAGTGGGAAGCCAGCAGCAGCCGCCAGCCAAGCTCCGCAAGAGACCAGCGTGTGCCAGCAGCCTGCTGCCACCCTGGCACGGCAGGCACAGGGCTTTGCCTTGGCTGTGGTACAGGCGGCCGACTCCTCAGCGTCACCTGCCAGACGTCTGCTCTCGACACCGGTACACATGCAGCAGCAGCGTGAGACCTCAGTGATACCGGCGTGCAAATGAGCGCCTGCTGCCTGCTCCTTGGGATGGGACTGGATAAAACCTATGACAGGAGCTCTGAAACTCCTCCTGCTAAACAGAGCCCCCCTGCCAGGAATGCAGACACTAAAAGGAGCCTCTGCAATAAGTGACAAGATGGAAGAGCTGAGACTGATTGCTGGCAGGGGATAAGGGACATTTGCTAAACTGTCAGAAATGGTGTTCGAGGGAGGCAGCCCTACATGGATACAAAAGGCTGCTATAACAAGAGTTTGTAAATATGTGGGAGGAACTGGCAGTAATTACTGGGATAGAAAACTATAAAATCAGCAAGGGAGTAAAGTGACTCAAGGAGAACACGCTATGGTGATCAAAGAGGATAAGATGGTATTTTTACTGGTGCACAATGAGCAGAAATAGCTTGAGCAATGGCAGAATGAAATCGGAGCAGTCGGCAGCGGCACGGAAGGCACAAACACCATCTCTTTCTGTGTGCACACAGAATATCATCCAGGACACACACCAGATTGTGTAACAATAGCTGAGTGTTGGCCCTCAATCGAGAAGGTTCTCTGCTGTAGTCCAAAGGAGCAGAGATTTGCTCCTTATAAGGGCATGCCCATCAGAGAGTTACAAGGGATGGCTCACTGAGGCTGCAGCAGGTTCTGCACTAGCAGGGGCAAGGACATGTATGACGCCTGCAGATGTGCCTTCCATTCACATCCCGGCGTGCCAGCCAGATGGGACGTTCCTCCTGCGGGTCGGCAGCAGGCTCTCCTTCCCATCCTCTGGACCATACCTCCCACTGTCCCAGGAATGCTCAGTAGTGCACAGTGCCTGGCAGCAGCAGCAGCTTTCCTGGAAGGGAAGGATGCAGCCAAGTGTTTGTCAGATGTTGCTGTGGAGATGGAGAAGAGCCGCGCCGGTGCCCAGGGTTCTCACTGAGGCTCCTCAGAAGAAGGGCAGAATGTGAGCACATGCGTGTGGAGCAGCCCTGGACTTGGTGTGGGCTCCAGAGCAGTGCATTTCATGGGTATCACACAGCCAGGGATGTGTCTTTGCACATACGAAGCCTTTATGAAGACAAGATGTTGTTTTCAGTAACCTCTGTGGCGATGGTTAGGTGTATTTTCTTTCATTTATTCTATTTATTGAGCACTGCCTGACGGCCACTCTTAGGTCTCACTCGTGCAACACAGGTATTTGAAGTGTCGTTTCGCTGTTGCGCTTCTTTCCCCTCTTAAACCTGAGGGAGGGAGGTGGAGGGCCTGGGAAAGGTGAGAAAGCAGGTTTCTCTGTGGAGTGATGGCGGGCTCTTTTAAGGTGTTCAGTGTGAAATCCGGTCCCTCTTGCAGGATATGCCTATCTTGGATGCATAGCTGCTGAGAACAGCCTCAGGTGATGAATGGACTTACCCCCTCCTAAGGTCCCTTTCAGCCTGATATTGCAGTGGGGTGAGGCTGACCTCAGATGTGGGTGGGCTTCAGCCTCGAGGTGCCATTGCCCACCTGCCCTCCTCTGCACGCACAAGACAGGCCCCTTGTTGCACAACCTATGGGTACCCTTTGGAGGGCACCACAGAGAATAACCTGTTGCAGCCAAGCAAAGGCAACTACCAGCTGAGCAATATGAAATGCATCGTTGATGAATTCTGCCTTTGAAAGAAAGGGAGGAGGAGGCCGGAGAACACAGAGCGGGTGCTAGAGGTGGCACAGAGTGACAGAAAGAGGAGACGTGGGAAGGAAAGCTGCTTAGCTGGTGGTGGAGAGACATCAGCCTGAGCAGAGCCTCTGGAGAGTTTCCTGAGAACGGCAAGGCCCAGAGTTGTTAGACTTCAGTGGTGTCCAAGAAGCAGACAGACAAAGCAAAGCACAACAGTTAACCAGCAGTTTACAAGGAGGAGAGAGCTCCAATTAGTATCTTGCAGGACCCTGAGAAGGAAAAGACAGACTGGCCAGAAGCATCCCAGTTATCCAGGCTCATTAAAACTGTGTGTGCAGGGGCGGAAAATTCACATTCTTGAGGCAAGCGTTTGACGTGCACGTGATGCAAGAACCAGCCCCTTCCTCACCTCCGCCGCCTGTTCAGGGCCCTGTTCCTCTTCCCTGTGGATCTAATGTGCTCACAGTGCAGAGGCTCCTGTGGGGTTTACTTTTGTTTTGTGTCTGTGGGAAAACTGCACCTGGTCAGACAGCCGGTGCCGACCACAGATGGGCTGTGTGGGGAGGGTGCTGTCCCCAGCCCCTCATCGCTGCCTGCTCCTTCCCTCCACACCCCACCCTGGGAGGCTGCCACAGGTCTGCTCCTGCTTCTGTCCCCTGACGTTAGAATTACGTGCCTTGTGAGGAGGCAGGGCCATCAGTCCCGTCTCCAGGCAGCACAGCCCTGCTGCCCGGGTCCAGCCATTCGCAGTACCCCTCCTGTCTGGTGTTACCCCACCCCAAGACCTCTGCCCCGCTCAGTGCTGTATGTGTAGGACCTGCAGGAAGACACGGGATTCCTCCTGTTCCCTGTGAAAGGCCTGCAGCTTGGTTGACATCTCACGTGTATTGCTGTGTGCACAGGGAGGGCTGCCAGGTGGCAAATAAACCATCAGTGTTTAAAGAATCACTGGCCACATCCCCCACAGGTACAGACCTGCGCCTCCTGAATCTTCTAGGAAAATTGCAGCTCAGCCCCAGGTAGTGACTTGCAATGTGTTTTGCAGGAGTGCTCGGAAAAGCGGATGCAGGGGAGCATGTTCCCTGCTTCTCCGTTCATCTACTACTATGACGATGAATGTGAAATCAAGAAGAGAGCGAGCAGATTAAAAAGAAAGGTTGCAGGTACAGTGTATTTTGGGAGATCCCTCCTGCCTTTCAGTTCTTTGAAATACTTTCTCTGTGCTTGCTGCTTTTAGAAATACTGTGGGATTATTCTCACGTGTTGGGAAAAGCTATAGGGATTTGAAGGAGTAGTCCAGCAGTAGTGAAAGATTTGTGACTTTATTCAGCCGTGTCCATCACAGAATTTATTGTGCCAAAGCTACTAGGTGGGTGTTGAGAGGTGTTTTAATTGTAAAGAATACACTGACATTAAAAATGCTATAAACTAGCATACAGAGAATTAAACTGATTTGTTATGATTTCAGTCTGTTGACAGGTATAAAAAATTTTTTAAAAACCTCCCATTTTTCTACTTGCTAACTTCACCCACACATTAGGAGAGTTGTGGTAGTGCAGGTACTAGGCCTCGGATTTTCTGCGTGATGTTAACACCACCATGAGTACTGTGTCCAGTTCTGGGCCCCTCACTACCAGAAGGACATGGAGGGCCTGGAGCGTGTCCAGAGAAGGGCAACCAGGCTGGGGAAGGGGCTGGAGGCCAAATCCTCTGAGGAGCAGCTGAGGGAGCTGGGGGTGTTGAGCCTGGAGAAGAGGAGGCTGAGGGGAGACCTTCTCCCCATCCACCTCCCCTGCCCTGCCAGGAGGGTGCAGAGAGGTGGGTGAGGGTCTCTTCAGCCAGGGGACAGGAGATGGGACAAGGGGCAATGGGCTCAAGCTGTGCCAGGGCAGGGTCAGCTCAGCTGGGAGGGAAAAGTTCTTCCCTGGCAGGGTTGTCAGGGTCTGGCCCAGGCTGCCCAGGGAGGGGGCTGAGTCCCCAGCCCTGGGGGTGTTTAACAGAGGGGAGATGAGGTGCTCAGGGAGATGGTTTAGCACAGGACAGGAATAGTTGGACTCCATGGGCTTAAAGGGCTTTTCCAACTCTGTGATGCTGTGATTCTGTGACATAAACTGCTGTGCTTTTCAGAACTGCAGGAAGCAGGCCTTCTGCCAGAACAGTCAGAGACACCACAGAGGGAACAGAAACACGGGCGCCACAGCCACCGGGCAAAGAGCAAGCCCTGGGAGGAGCACTGGAAGCACAGCAAACATGGCAAGCGTCAGAGAAAGATGGAGATGTCTCAGGCACACAGATCCAGAGAAGAGAAGCACAGAAGTGGTAGAGAACTCAGTCACAATCTGGAGGAGGACTTCCCCAGAGGGTGTAAAAGGCAGGTGCAAAAGAGCAGCAGAATCCATCGCAAGTCCATTTTCCAGGCGTTCTCAGGCAGCAAGACTGCATATGTGAAGGAGTCTCTGGAAGGGGCTAAAAGGAAGAAGGTATGGAAGAAACAGAAGAACGCTAGTCCTGATAGGAGTGATAATTTATTCCTCATTAAACAGAGGAGGAAGAAGTCTAAACAGAAGTCCTGGTGATGAGGAAATAGTCAGGTAGCACTGGCATTTACTGTCTCTGTCTCTGCCTTCCGTTTATTTTTGTCCCTCTCTTTGCACACTGGATGTGAGTCCGTCCAGAAACTGGGCGGGCATGCCCGGGCACCAGCACACATCCATCATCCAGGTCTGCTCCTGAAAGGGACCTGTCTGTCAACAGCCCGCTTGGCAGGCAGGACTCAGTGCTAGTGCCTGGCTGTACTTCTCAGCAGTCCCAGAACAGTCTAAGTTTATTTTCTGTGCTTGAGGTTGGGGATTTTGGGGGGGAGGTGGGGTAGGGGGATGGGGAAACATAGGTGGGGAAGGGGCCAGGTTTGGTAGGTTTGTTTCTTCACCAGTGAGATGTTGCTCTGCCTACCAGAACAGGATCTGCTGCTGGGGAGACAGCTGACACTGGGGATGCTCTCTCTTTAGGAGGAATGGGGATAGAGACCAGGGACATGGATGCACAGCGTGTTCCCCAGGGCCACTCAGTCTGCTCCGGAGTGCAGCTGGACACTGGTTCACTTCCATCCCTCCCAGAGGGTGCTGCAAGGTCCTTGCCATGCACTTTAGGACATGGCAGTCTCCCGGCTCGCACTCTGGACAGTGGCAGCCTGGATCCATCACCCTCCGTGCCATGGCTTTCAGTGCCTGGCACAGGGAACAGCCCGGTCTCTGTCTCTGCTGACGAGTCAGCAGGGCAGGAGAAAGCAGCTCAGGGTGGAACAGTTTGCATCAATGTCCTTGTTCTCCTTGATGTGGAAGTTGTTTCTATAGAAAAGATAGTGTTGTATGAAAAATGTGTTTGATTCCAGACATACTGTGCTAAAATTTAGTATTTTTTTTTAAAGACAAGTTATTTTTGTACACTGTAATTAAACAAGCACGTTGTTAAAAGCTTTGTAAGAATGAGTACTTCATCAAAGGCACAATCCAAATAAAAATTCTGCATTACCAAGCATAATCAGAAAGTGTTGACCTCCCTTTCCTGAGCTGAAACCATATCGAGACATTTTCTGGTTTTGAGAAAGAGATGATCTGTACTCTGCTGACTCGTGACTTGGTCTGTGCTACACCACAGGTA
The DNA here is from genome assembly GCA_022605575.1 of Laterallus jamaicensis coturniculus. Taxonomy (NCBI): domain Eukaryota; kingdom Metazoa; phylum Chordata; class Aves; order Gruiformes; family Rallidae; genus Laterallus; species Laterallus jamaicensis. The sequence continues at coordinate 1,047,904 of JAKCOX010000136.1, forward strand.
TTTGTATCCTGCGCTAAGGCAAGGGCATCAGAAGAGGGCAAGTGGGTATGTCAGAAAAAAATCAGGACAATCGTTCTGCCAATGGTGCTCCATGTGGGTACTGCCAAACTTCATCAACCTTCTGTTTGGCAAGGTGACCAGGAGAACAATGGTATTGTATTGTAGGGACTGTACCACCCCATTTCAGAGGTGTTTGGGGTACAGCTATGCCCACATAATACTTGGGAACCTAATGCCCAGTTTTGCTTACATTTGTCCTTCCTTGGCAACTGAAATTTGTTTTTGCTTAACCTCATTGATTACTTGATTGAAAAGTTCCTGATGGTACTCAAAATGTAATCACTTTTAGCTTTAAAAAAAAGACCACACATGAATTCAGCTCCTGAAAAGGATTGCCCTAACACCACAACGCGTCTTTTCTCATACGTTGGTTTTTACATCCTTTTCGTTTGTCAATACCCTGGCTCTGTGTGAACATACCTCTCTGGCAGCCTTTAGCTGAACCAGCCTGTACATTGGTTCATAGGGTTGTTTTAGATGTTGTATTAACATCAACTCCAGCTTTTCTGCTGCATTGATTGAGTTATCTGGCCAGCAAAGTTGTCACCAGGTGAGTAAACCTATTCTCTAGGAGCAGCAGTCTTCTTTAAAGACCTCTGCAGAATGCATTCTTGCTCTTATATTCCCTAAATATAATTTTTTATATATATCCCTAAATACATATTTATATATATGTGGTGGTTTGACCCTGGCTGGAGGCCAGACACCCACCAAATTCAGTCTATCACTCCCCTTTTCAGCTGGGCAGGGGGGAAAATAGATATTGAAAGGCTCAGGAGTGGAGATAAGGACAGGGAGAGATCACTCTGCAATCAGCATCACGGGCAGAACAGACTCAACACAAGGTGGTGCTTGGGTGCCTGGAACTCAGTACCGCACACCTCACCATAAGCATACTCCACTCCAGCTTCAACACCTTGCCTCAGAGTGGGTGCTGGAGCCACCTTCCACCTGGGAGCAGCGAGGTTCAGCCACACAAGACTCTGTCTTCTGCCACTCAGCTGGGCTGACGCAGGACCCTCGTTTGCAGGTGTGTTTCCAGCCCCAGAGATGGAGCCCCACGGTGTACACCCTGTCAGTGAACCTTGTCCCCGTGGGTCACTAAGCCCTGCGGGGAACAGCCAGGAAATCATCTTCCCCTTAGAGCTGGAGAAGCAGAACCAAGTCTCTGCTCCGTGTGCCCAGGCGGTGGGCTCCACTTCTGGGTCTCTCATGGGACGTTGAACCTCACTGGGCTGTGCACGGCGTCGTGGGGCTGTGCTGTCCTCAGTCCCTCCCAGCACTGCCAGTCAGGCCACGCTCAGGTCGGTGATGGATTCTGTGGAACGCAGTGCACAGCCAACACAAGAGAAGATTTTGCATGACGCAAGAAAGATGGGATCAGGAAGACGGCAGAAAGGGGTGATGCATTTTCCACCGGGAAAAGTATCGCCACATTAGGCACTAGTTAAAGGGAAGCATTGCAATAAAACCCTGTTTGGGACAAGGTGGATTACAGACTTAGCTACTTTCATCAAGCTCCATCTTATCCTATTGTCGTGGTTTTGCCCCAGCTGAGAGCGGAGCATCACACAAGTCTCTTGTTCTTTTAAGAGGAAGGGGGGGGGAGGGGGGCGGGGAAGGGAAGGGAAAGGGGGAAAAAAACCCCAAAACCAAGAAACCAAAACCCTGCAGGCTGGGATAAGGATAGTTTACTAGAATAGCAGAGAGATATAACAATGATAGCGGGACTTGAGAGCAAAAAATACACAGAACTGGTGATACACAATGCAGTTTCTGACTGAACCACACAGCTCAGGCTGTGCAGCCCAGAGCTGTCCGGAAAAACCGGATTGTCCCCAAAAACCTCACATCCTGGAGCTGTATGCTCCTCCTCCCACGAGCCCCGCCTCCCCCCCACCCCCCACCTTTTATGCTGAGCATGGTGTAATTGGCATGGAATACCCCCTCTGGCCAGGCTGTGTCCCCTCCTTTCTCGTGAGTAGGGAAATATGAACAACTGAAAAAGTCCTTGATTGCTTGGCACCAACTAGAAACATCAGGGTGCTATCAGCACTGCTTTCATCCTAACTCCCAAACACGGCATTCTATCCACTACTGGAAAAGAAAGTAACTCCACCCTAGCCAAAACCAGGACACCTATTAAACCAAAGTGTACTTCAGCCTGTCATTCCATCCACCTGCTTCACACACACACGCACACACACACCTGCTTTAAAGAACTGTCATTCTTTACTCCAGAGATGCCTGGGGCTGAACAACATGCTTATCCCAGGAGAGGACAGTGTCTCGAGGTCACAGTTGATGTGCACTGGTGAAGCAGCATGAGGAAACCTACATTGTGTGAATAAATAAAGGGCTGCAGCTCAGCCCAGGCTCTGTGGAGGAGACGAAATGGATAGATCAAAAGGTTAGAGTCTTGTTTGATAATGGGGGCAGTTGTCCCAGGAGTGAAGAGGAGAGAAGAGAGTATCTGGTCTATCATTTGTTGCAGCCACTACACAGCACAGCAAGGTTGAGGAAGGAAGGAATACTGTGATTTGAGGTGTACGTCTCCACAGCGTACTAGCATGCACTGGAAAGGAATTAAGCATGTCTATGTAGCACAGTGGAGCAGAGGGATTCCGCTTGGAAGCTCTCTTTTCCCTGAAGTCTGCCTAAAAATACCAATATTTCTCTTGAGACACACTAGCTATTGTAGAATCTACTGTGAAAGTCATTTAACCAAGTGAGTCTGAGCTACACAGTCACCCTGTACCACACCCCTGGGAGCAGTGACCAGTGTTTCTGACACTGAGAGCTGCCTGCACACCTCACAGAGCCAGTCATGCCTGGGGCACTGTGGCTGTGTCCCAGCACAGCCCCAAAGGTGAGGTCTGAAACCTGCAGCAGGAAGGGGATGTGCTCCAAGTCACCGAGGCTGTGCAGGTCTCCAGCCAGATCAACAGGGAAGCACTGGGCAGGAGCAGCATCCTGCAGATAGCAGGGCCGAAATTCATCCCCCTCCTCCCATCAGAGAGCTCTGCTACCAAGGTGCGGGGTCCCATGCTGGTCTGACTGGAGTGTGCTACCTCCTCCAGGCTGGCACCATTCCTCCAGCAGCAGCACTGGCCAGTCTGTCTTGCTCACCACTGCTCTCCAGGCTGCTGTCCAGTTTGTCAGCAATTGGTGATAACGTTTGCCCCAGGGACCCCGTGCAGCAAAGCTGTACAGAGCCATGTCCCAGTCTGCCCAGGCAGAGGCTGCAGTGGGAGAAGGTGGAGGGCGGTGTCCTGGTGCAAAGGGCACACAGGCTGGTGGACTCCGGAGTGATTATTGCCCCATTTGCTGGTGCACAGCCAAAGCCAGGACACAGATCCCAATACCTGCTGAACAGCCAGGAGCTGAGCACAGATGTGGCCCCCATCACCCTTAAAACCACCCGTCTTGCCTTGGTCCAGGAGCTGCAGCTATACCCCTGGCTCAGCGGAGCACACACAGCTTTCAAGCCCTTCATCTTGGCCAAGCAGTAGCATCATGCTGCAAGTCATTCACTGAGCATGACTAGGACTGGATTTGCTGCACTTTGCAACAGAGTGTCCTGGCTTTGGCTTATCCCTTAACCACAACTCAGAGGGCATAGTTGCCCCCAACTCTGGAAATCCTGATTTGTCTGACTGACACTTCATCTCGTTTTAAGGCAGGTCTCATCTGGGAAGATGAGTACCACCTCCAGTCTCCACTGGGTACACAGGAGCAGTAGCCACCAGCCATGGCCACCTGTAGCTTGAGCAGCCTCCACCTGCACTCCCTCCCCCTCATATCGCAAGTGTGGAAGCACAGGCTAAGGCACCAGCACAGGCATTTGCTGCCATAGGTACACATAGCCTGCCCCAGCAGAGGTGATGGCAGGGAGGGAGATGAGCAGGTAGATTGGCAGAGCTAGCAGGGTGGCATTGTGCCACCAAGCCAGGCTGCAGGAGAGCACATGCCTCCCCCAGCAGCTCTGGACCAGACCCAGCCCTGACCAGTCAAGTCCTGCCCATGGCAACCTTGCAGACCCCCAAGCCACAGGACAACCTCACTGCATCTGGTTCCACCTGCATGTCACTGGACAGCTCTTCCAAGAGTGCTGAGTTTGTGCCCTGTGAGCAAACCAGTGCAGAACCCAGTCCAAGGTTCACAAATGCTCCTTCCACCCACTCACTAGCAGGGCTGCAGAGGGCATGATCCCACACCTGCAAAAGGCCTTTTCCTGGTGGAAATGGGTTGCATCCAGCCCACAGCATGTGCATCAGTTTGGGAGATGATTTGAGTAGTGAACTTAAATGCTAAGTATGGATTATAGCGTGTCCCTTTCTCAGTGTCATGGCACATGTGTCACAGTACTGGTGTCCTCCAGGATGGAATCTCCTGCTCTGCAAGAGTGACTCAACAAGTGGTGGTTTAGCCCCAGGCGGCAGCTAAGCACCACATGCCACTCGCTCTGTTCCAGAGGAGAAACAGACAGAGCCTCCATGGCTTGGTATAAGGACAGTTTCCTGACAGAAACACCACCAAAGTAGAACAATAACAGGAAATGACTCTCACACCTGGTGATAACAATGAGTACCCTACCAACCCCCACGATTTCAGTGCGGCAGGGCACGAGGACCAACCCAGCGCTCCAGCCACACTGGGACTGCCCTGGAAAGCACCCAGCCCAGCCGGCCCGTTTGATGGGGGAGCGATGTCCGGCAGTGAGGAACCAGCCTGGGCTGACTCGCCTCACCTGGGCTGTCCACTTGGGGAGCTCTGGCCTGGACAGAACCAGGACAAGTAAAAAAATATGTCAGGCTGGCAAAGTGTGAGTGAAGGGATCTGCCTACGTGGACAAGGCGCTTGCTGGACCGCTGCTGTCAGTGGGTGCATTTCCCAAAGCAATGCCAGAGCAGGAGGACTAACATCTCCATGAAAGCCTGTCTCCAGCATTCTGACTTCCTAATGACTAGGTCCTGCAAAAACGCATTTTTATCCTGTTCTGTAGGGCTGAGACAGAACACAAGGCCTAAGAACTGTGCAGTGTGGGAGATTCAGCACATGCTGAACAGACTGGGCAAAGCTTTATGCTCCTCCTCTTCCTCTTAGCTTATGTGTTAAGAGGTTTCTATTGAACTCCTCCTGGATTTTCTATGCACTGTGGGTTTTCATTATGTCTTATAATTTCCCTTTAATTATTTACTTTAAATGAAAGAACAGAGTCAACAGCATGCTATAAAATATTTTTTAAACTACACACACACATTCTGAGGTTTTCTTAACTTAAAATTCATTAGCAAGGCTGCCTCAGTTAAAGCAGGAAGCACCACCTGAAGTGGATGTTGTACATGGATGACATCCATTCTCATCATCCTTTAGCATGGTGATTTGGTCTTCTGCTTTCCTGTCTGTCCTGGCTCCAGCCAGGCCGGAGCTCCCCTCTCAAGCACCCAGCACACGTGAGGCGAGTCAGCCCAGGCTGGTTCCTCACTGCCTGGCATCGCTCCCCCATCAAAGGGGCTGGACGGGGAAGGTCGCTCCTGGGTGCTTCCCTGACAGCCTGAGTGAGGCCGGGGCATGGGGTTGGGGCTGATGTCAGGGCAGTGCTCAGCATCGTTCCTGACTCCTCGGGCGGGTGAAGCGCTCTGTGTTCTCACCGGGGCTGTGCGCTTTGTCGGGGGTTCCTGTTCTAGGGGTGCTGGTCGGTTGCCATCCTGATCCCCGGCCCCGAAGGCTCCGGCTGCTGCTTCTCCTGCGGGAGCGAGTGAGTGGCCTGTGGTGCTTGGCCCCTGCTCAGGGCTGAACCGACACACTGTCTGCTACATGTGTGCAAGAAAGCCAAAGGAGTTGAGACTCAGGCCCAACCTGCATGTGCCCGAATACACGTATTAGCACCTCAGAGGAGCGTGGGGCCTGAGGAGCTCCCAGTGCTCAGCCTGGGCAGGAGCTTCAGGCAAGGAGACACAAGCTGGCAGCTGCCTGTCTCGTCCTCGCCACTGGCTTGGATGAGAACATCCTGGAGAGGGATGGAAAGCCTCATCACCTTCCCATGGCTTTTCCAAGCTTTTTGGGGAGCAGTCATTGACTATGGCAGCTGCCCAGCTCCTGCTGACAAGGCCCAGCAGCACAAGCAGCCACCTGGCCATGCTCCCCAGGTGATGGCAGAGACCTGGACTGTCCAGGAGAGCCATGGACCAGCTCGGCAGTGATGGCAGGACAGTGGTGTCCCAGCAGTGACGCAACACTGGCGCCACAGCAGTTTGTGGGAGCACCACCGCCGAGACGGACATCGAGGTGAGCCTGCAGTGTCTGCGACCAGAAGAGCCTGCAGCCACCCAGTGAGGCAACAGCGGCTGAGGGGCCCTGCTCACAGGATGCTCAGCGCTTCTCCCAGCCCTTGCCCTCCGCATGGAGAGATCCAGCGGTGCGTGGCACTGCTCACCGCTCCCTTCTCCCATCAGGGTTTGTCTCTGTGAGCCCGAGATGCTCCTGGCTGCCACACTGCGTCCACCAGTACCAGTGTGGGCTTCGAGACAGTGGCAGCCGGCTGTGGCACCGCATGGCACGCCACCCAGTAATTGCACTTTTTTGCATTGCAAAACGATTATTAGCACCTCAGTTCATTATCAAAGCAAATTTAATTTTTCAATGTAAAGGAGCCAGTTGTGTTTATAAAGGAAACGCTGTTGATACAGCCAGAAAAAATTAATTCAGGGCAAATGTAAGAAAAATTAATAGTCTTTAACCAGGGCAATATTTTACTGTGTCTAATTGTGCTTTGCCAGGTAAAGTACACTATCTTTGTAAAGTCCTGACAGAGATTCCTGCAGAAATGTTTTATGCTGCTTCTGATGAAACTGCATTTAAACACTGGGGGTTTTAATTAACCTTCTACCAGTCTGGCCAAATCGTATAAAAACTGTTGTGGAAACTCAATGTTCTCTCATGTATTTGGCAGAGGCATTGTGTACATTCAGGAAAACCTTGTCTAATCCAAACCTGCTCAGGCAGAAAAAAAGGCAAGGGAAAGGAGAAACCACGGAGGGGGAAAGGGCTGCAGAGAGCCCCTGGACCACAGGGCAGGTCCTCACTGGTAGGACGGTGGCATAGACATATAGACACCAGCCAGACTTGCCTGATGCCACATCCTAGTCAGGGCCTTTCCCCTGCCAGCCACCCTGGCATGGGTGGGGGTACTTGCTCCTGAAAAGCAGGACAGGGAGTAGGATACTGATGAGGAGCAGTGTTTCTGCACTTGTCTTTGAATGAGAAGACAAGGTACTAGGTCTGGTACTAGGCCTGCTGCTGACCCAACAGCCCTTGGCAGTGCCACGACTGTGCCCCCACCCCAGGAGGCCCCAGTCCCCAGTGACATAGCTGCTCTGGTTTGGCCGTGTTTCCAGCAGTGGGTCTGGCTGCAGTCTTAGGAACAATGCACTCCTACTGTATGGTACCAGATTGTACCAGATCACCACAGAGGGCTTCTCCCTGCCTCGGAGGACAGCCAAGTCCCTGCACCTTTCTGTGGGCACCAGCTGGGCCGTTGGCTTTCCCCTGGCAGACCAGCAGGAGAGCACCATCACACTGCAATGAAAGCCCAAAGGCTCCTTGCCAGACACATGCCCATGGTCACCCAGGACAGGGTACATCCCTGGGTGATCCCCACCAGGCAGAGTCTTCCATGGTAGGCCCCCCCTGCTAAGGATGACTGTGGCTGTGGAACCTGCAGACAATGGTGGCCACGGGAAGCCCCAAAGTGGAAGGTTCAGCAGGTATTCACTGCCCAGGGAGGTTGTGCAGTCTCCATCTCTGGAGATATTCACAACCCGTCTGGATGCTGACCTGTACAATATGAGCTGGGGAGCTGCTTTGGCAGGGGGTTGGACCCGATGAGCTCTCGAGGTCCATTCCAGCCCCTAGGATTCTGTGATTCTGTATTGAAGGGATTGATGTGGGAAAAGTCTTATGGATGCAGAGAGATCTGTGGTGCTCGTTAGGAGTTGTTTTCTGGCATGAACATGATGATGGAGGTGACGTTTTTAATGGTGGTCTGCTGGTGCATAGCAAGAACAGTTTCAGTAGAAGAGGCACAAGCCCAGCCAAGGATTAGGTGTCCCCTGGGTCCGAGTACCAGAGCTCTGTTTCCTCCTGGTTCTCTGAAGGTTTCCACATCCCAGCTAAGGCCCAGCCCCTCTACAGCACCAGCCGTCTCCACCACCTGGGCGCAAGTGCAGCTGCCCTGATGGAGAGCAAGAGGAGACCTGTGTCCTTTGTGTGAAGCAACCCCAGGTCCAGACCCGCCACACCCGGGGTATGGGCCTGGTACCACCTTCCCTGTTGCACTTGAGCAGAGGATTATCAAGGGTCTGATTCTGGTGCCAGTGCTCCCACCGCATTCATGGGACCTGTGTAGGTACCATGGCTTTACCCTGGATAGCAGCTGAGCACAAACCAGCCGCTTGCTTACCCTGATGGGATGGGGGAGAGAACCCCAAGAGTGAAAGAAAGAGAACCTGTGGGTTGAGGTAAACACAGTTTAATAGGACACACACGAAAAAGGAAATCCTAAATCCCAAACACAGCACTACACCTGCTGCCAGAAGGAAAACTCGCTCTATCCCTGCCAAAAACAGGACGCGCGGTCTTCTCCAGCACCCTCAGCAAAGGACACGCCAGACTCCTGCAGTGCCCAGTGGGCTGACGGTGACAGCTCTGAGCCAGACCCAGGTCAAAGTCTCATCTTGTCTGCACCCATGTTGCCTGCTGGCTGCAGACGGGGCAAGGGAGGTGCTGGCAGTGCTGCCTGCTGACGGTTTGATGCCTCCTGCTCTTGGCCAAGATTCAAAGCTTGTCCAAGTTTTGGAAGGGCAAACTGGAGGGCCTCAGCGCATGAAAGCACCAGGTGGGCAGAATGGGCCCCCTGTTCCTTGCAGAGGGAAGCTCTGCCCCCACAGCATCCTCCCCCAGCCCCGCGGACAGTTTCAGCCTCTCATCCTGCCATCACACTCAGCTCTCCTCAGGACAGCTTGGAGATGTGCCGTCTTCCCAACTCAGCCTGCCAACTTGAAGCCAATTTGCATTGGATAATTATTTTCAATTAAGTGATAACAATCCTGTTCTGAACAGAAATAATCTTGTCCAAAGGCCAAACAGTTTATCCTGTCTCAGAGATGAGGCTGCAGCTTTGTGCAGGCGCACATCAGTGTCAGTGCTGTTATCGGCTCCGCCGTGCTGAAGGGTACAGCTGGCGGCCAGGGTGGGCTGTGCACAGTCCCACGCACTCACTGACTCAGCCCCCTCAAAGCTGCCCACCCCAGCCACTGCTGCACCCCCTCCCCATCCTCACCAGCACCTGCCCCCTGCGCAGACCCACCAGCACTCCCTGTATCTTCCCGCTGCCAAGGTTTGCAACCCCGGCCATTACATTCCAGTCCCCAAGTGGGAGCCGAGCTATTTTTCCTCTGAGAATCTCAGCAGCACACCGGGTGTCTTCATCCTGCTGCAGCACCATGCGGAGCAGGGCACATGCTCGCCACACCAAGGTACTGTTGGAACAGAGACACATGTTGAGACATCCCCAAATTCCCTGGGTGCCCACCCCGACAGAGCGGACTCGAGCGTGGTTCTGACAAAGTGGCACCTTTCTGCTCAGCATCCTCCCCACTAAGGATATCTGGCCTCTGCAGGAGACATCCAGGTGCCCTTGTGAGCGCCTCGGCGCTGGTTGTTTGCAAGTGTCCATGAGCCGCCAAGGGTCCCCAACGCGCAGCGGGTGTCGCATGTGGGTTGGTGACTTTCCCTCGCTGAGTTTGGCCTATAAGCAGTCCATCTTCAGCTTGGCTGTCACAAGAAAAGGCGAGTGGGTCTGCGGCCACTGAAGTACTGAGCGGGCGGGCCCTTCCACCTTCCTTTCCTTGGTGGGACAGGACCCATCCCACCAAACCATGTGCCAATTTGACAGAAGCCATAGGAATTTGGTGCTGAAATCTGGAGACAGTGTCCAGCTCCAGCGTGAGAAGGGGGAAGGACTGTGGCATCGCTCCATCCCCAGCAGAAGGCCAGCATGGCTGCGCCAGGCGAGCAGGGTCTGTGCTGGGCAGATCTGCTTCCAGAGGCACAGCCCTCCGGCTGTGGCCACAGACCGTCCCGGGTGGCTGCCCTGCGGCTTCCTGCCCTTCATCCATCTCTGCCTGGTGCCAGAGCTGGCGAGGGGCAGCCAGCAGCCGCAGCAGAGGGCTGGTGCTCATCATTGTGCCTTGCACCCAGCCAGGAAGCTGAGCTGGACCAGCTGGGCGGTGGCAGTTGTACCCATGCAGATGTCTGCACCATGCTGTGCTGGGTGGAAGTTGGGGGAGTGTTGTTGGTTTCTTTTTTAATCCACCAAAGCCCAGTCAGTTGAGAAGATTGGACTCCGGAGCTCCTGCAAGTGAAAAATAGCAAATCCAATATCTTTTTAGTGGTGTTTTTATATTCAAATTAGACATAATCTCCATGAATAAAATTACTGTTCCCAAAGGGATCATGCCCAATTTAAATGTATAAAATGTCATTAAAAGGGCGCTGGCTTGCTATTAAAATTTAACTCCAGCAAACCCCCAATGTCATTTGTATTATAGTTTTACAATTAAGCCAGAGATGTTGGAAATAATAGTTTTGATGTACAATCTGGTACCATACAGTAGGAGTGCATTGTTCCTAAGACTGCAGCCGGACCCGCTGCTGGAAACACGGCCACACAGGAGCAGTCACTGGGGACTGGGGCCTCCTGGGGTGGGGGCACAGTCGTGGCACTGCCAAGGGCTGTTGGGTCAGCAGCAGGCCTAGTACCAGGCTGTTCCCTTGTCTCCTGCGTACAGTATAGTCCCACCTGAGATAACAGCTGTGGCAGGGACAGGGACAGCATAAGCTGACATCCCACTGGAAGGACCTCGTGCATGGGGCTGGGACCAGTCCCCTCTCAAGGCCATGAAAGCGGGCCCAGAACTGTGCCAGGCAAAGGATGGGCATCCCTCTCCTTGCAGTCTTAGTGTTTTAAAAGCAAAATGCTGGGAGCATGCCAGGGCTGGGGTGCAGCACCAGCCGGTTATGGCTGCAGAGGAGGGGCTGCTGGGCTTGTGTAATGGCTGCCAGCTGCCCGGACAGAAGGAGCACTGCCAAAGAGGAGGCAAGGGCATCCTCGGATGTCGGGATGGGAGCACACGTGTCACCCCATGCAGCTCCACTCCTGAAGCTGGGGTGCTGCTGAAGATGAGTGGCAATACCGGCTCTGGCTGGGCAGAAGTACATCCCTCTTTCCCTGCCCCTGGCACTGTAGCTCAGTGAGCTCCCAGGAGGGAAGATGCAGCTTCTGCAGGTGTTGGTGTGCCCATGCTGGCTGCCACATCCATGCCATGGATATGGCTCACCACAGCCATGGTGGCCCAAGATGAGGGGCAAGGCAGAGAGCAGCTTTGCCCTGCTCTCTTGTGCTGGTGCAGGGTGCCAAGGCCTGGATGCAGGCAGCTGCAGAGGAGCTCAGTGCTGCTGCCAGGGGCAGGAACCGCCCCCCACAGGGATCATCCTGCCAGTGGGTGCAGCTCAGGAAGTGGCGGCAGGGGAAGCAGGGCAGGCAGGGAGATGCCTGTGCTGGGAAGGTGGTGCAAGCTGTTTGCCCTCCTCTCCCCAGCTCATGCCCGGTCTTTGCTTTAACAGACCAGCTCAGCTGCTGGCTCTTTTCCCCCAAAGCAGTGGTAGGAAATGGGGGCCCTGCTGCAGGAGACAAAATATGGGCATACCTGAGAAAGGCGGGTGAGCTTTCAGACACACAGCGAGCCCCTTTGTTATAAAGTGACCGGAGGAAAGGTGCTTTCTCTCTCCCCAACAGACGGTGACTCTGCTGCGCCTTTGCTGTCACGGACTACAGTCCAAAACCAAAAAATATTGGGAGGCAATGGGCACCGTGACACTGATGGGCCCAAACATCCTGCTCCCCTTGCCTGGGCAGGCCTCAGCTTTCACTGACACAGATCAGCATCATGTACTGCCCCAGCATGACAGCAGAAAGGTTGCAAATGACATTTCCTAGAAATACTGACATCATGATGTGCCCAGCGGAGCCCCACCTCTGGCTCCACTGCATCTTCCTCTGCTGAGATCTGGAGGAGAACAAGGAACCTAAGAAGCTCTCTGGACCCCTCCAGCCAGTGCTCGCTGCCACACAAAGCACCCATGAGCTGCCACCCAATGCCACTGTGCTGGCAGGGTATCTGCCCCTTGCCCTGGGTCACACCGGGTCCTCTGGCTGTGTGTGGGCTGAGGCCAGGCTGGGGCACACTACCTGTCCCTCCTCTTCCTTCCACCCCCTGAGCACGATCCAGGGGTCAAGCGGAAAGGGTTGCAAGAGCCAGGACATGGGATCCACAGGCACAGCCCCAGGGGAGTAAGGCATCCTGGTCACCGGGAGCCGTGCTGGGGAAGGCTGCGGGCAGCAGGCACAAGCTCTGAAGGGCTGTGTCCATGCCAGCGGCACACGATGTGCGCCCGGGGCTGCGGCAGAGTGCCATGAGCTGAGGCAGTGCACACAGCCTGGAGAGTGCTGTGACCTCAGCAGACCTGACACGGTTTGCTTCCCAGAGTCGGCAGGAGACTGCGCACAGATACATCTACTCCCCTGTGAGGGACCGCCCAGAAAGAGACTTCACTCTCTACCAAATAATTACTATGCATTAAAAGGTATAATGCATATTTAAATATGCATTTAACTGTCAGAGTAAGCAGGTGAGTGAATACTCATAAAAAAAATTCATATTTAACTAATATGCAATTAATGGGGCAAAACATTCAAAAGTATTTATTACTTTGGGGAACAGAACACCTTCCCAAGCATTTTAATTACTGCAGTAATACTCTGAAAACAAAGATCACACTCAATCTTTCTCACTCTCCTTCTTCCCCAAAGAACAGGAAAACCATGTTAAAGCCCAGCAGTCCTGTGGGTGGAACAGAACTGTCCAGCCAAAATTCAGGCCCCTGGGAAGGTGTGATCAGCCAAACATCCACAACAGGAGAAAAGTAAATACCCCGGCATGGACTTTGACAAAACCAACCCAACTTCTGGCCTCCACTCCAGCAAGGCACAGCAGCAGTCCCCAGGGCACACAAGGGCAAATTGGTGCAAATGGTGCAAATGGAGGGGCTGCTCCAGCACAGGCAGACCCAGCAGCTGAACTTATCCTCCCTTCCAGGCCGTTGGCAACATCCAGTGAGTGAGAGGTCCTGGCCACACACACTCAGCAGCACCCATGGCAGCCAGCATCACAGCATCCTCAGCCAGCACATCGTGGCATCCTCAGCCAGCCTCTTCTCCTGTTGCCTGAATTACTGCTGGAGATCATAATGCACGTGCAAGCAGCCTGCAAAATGGGAAGCATTCATCTGAGACAGGCAACCCAAACGTCCTGCTCGCACTGCAGACGGATCACTTAGCCTTGTCACTGTGTTTATGAGGGTGAGAGAATTTTTCACTACCACGATATTTTTCCCATTAGCTATAACAAGGAGATGTTGCAGGAGGGAACAAGGAAAAGGCTTCTCCTATGCATGACTGAGCTGCAAAGGCCAAAGCAAAGGGACAGGTTGTGCCCTGGGTAATTCTTACCTTGATTTCCATGTTGAAGCATGATAAGCCATCTCATAAAAACCCCATTTCCTTCCTGCACCCTCATGTCTTGCTACCGGCACCAAGCCCGCAGTGATGAACGCAACCAAAATTTCAGCCTTCAGTCCCCAGGCTCGGCACACGCAGTGGACATCCCAACGCACCACTGCCTCCCGGTTCTCTGCAGAGCCTCTGGAACCGCTGCAGCCATGGCAAGGTGCAGAGGTGCAGCAAAAACTCAAGGCACAGCAGCACAGAGGAAAGGCGAGGCACAGGGACCGTGCTGCACATCAGCAGAAGGGACGGGTGGTTGACTCTGCTGCTCTGGACAGTGGGCAGTGCCAGGCGGTGCCCATGCTGTCCTCTCCGGGCTCCAGCCAGCATGTCCCCTGCTCATGGTTCTGATGTGCAGGCACACAGGGGTGGTGGGAGGGAAGAAGCAGCCGGCAGCAGCTCCTGTGAGCTGGCTCTCCCCAGCCCCACCATGGCCACAGTTCTGCGGCAGGCTCTGCTGCCATCTGACTCCCAGGGCCCCCGGGGATGGTGGCAAGCTGCACATGGGTGTCTGGGGGGACCCTTACCACACCAGAGCCAGCAGAGAGCATCCCAGAGCACCACTGTGCTTCTCTGCCCCTTGCTGCTTCTCCCCTGGATGGGGCAACACATGGCTTCACTGGCAGCAGCAGAACCCCCTGGGAGGGCCAACAGGAACCACAGCACTGGTGGTGGCAACTGTGGAGCGAAGCTGGCATCTCTACAGGCTTCTCCTGGGTAAAGCTGCACTGAACAGCTTGCTCCCGCACGCACAGGGAGACCAAGAGCCCCAGTGTGCTCCAGATACCCCATTGTTGATGCTGAGCAACCTCCCAGAGCACTTTCAGCAGTTCTTGCCGGAGGGAGGGAGTTTTGCTTTTATTGTCAGTGAGAAGCATCAACATAATGAAAAATACGCTTTTCTTTTAAAGGAGGTTTCCAAATTTATGCTAGTATCAGAATGCTTGAGTCATTAGGTGGCTGACAATGCACTGGGTCATATTTTGTGTTAAAATTCCAAAATGAAAATATGGTCAGATTTAGCATCCAGCGGTCCAGCAGGGAAATGCCCCCATCCGGGCATTTCCAACAATAGATTGCATCTAAAACAGTTCTGAGTTCAGTCCTGACCACTAATGCTCTGCACAATCACATGAAAAAAGTCCCTTTTAATTCTTAAAAGGAAAACAGTTTAATCATTGTAAGAAACTATACCTTCAGGGTATCGTTTCAAAAATACAGGCAGAGATTAGAAGGGATTTGCGAGATTGTGTTTATTCCCAATTTAGGTGCTTTCCATAAATTAATTATAAAAGCAAGCCCAAACCAGTCAGAAGTACACTGGGAAATTCTCAGAGTGTTAGTCATTTTCATGCACTAATATTCATGCCATCTGCCTGCCTTTTCTCTCTTTTCTCTAAATGCTCCATTGTTAACTGCAGCCTGCTTTCTCACGCGGTGTTTGGTCCCTCTCCCCCTCACCCTGCTGCAGGTAGTTACCCTGAGCACGCTGTTATATTTTTACTGAAAGAGCATTAAAAGGAGGAAGGCTTGTTTTGGTAATTGGCACTGATGCGTGGCAAACAGCGCCTCGTCGCAATGCGGACGTGAGCCCTCGTTTCGTTCCCCGTGAGAGGAACCACTCCCAGTTCTGCCCCTTGTCGCCTTTCTGGGCTCCCTGATGGAGCAGTTCGCAGAGGACAGGGGCTGGAGTCCTTCTCCCAGTATCTCCAGTGAGAAGGAGAGCATGGGATGGAGCTGGGCTTGCCCTTTGCCCTTCCCGCAGCACGGAGCAAGGTCATGGGAGAGTTGGGGAGCTGCAGCACTGCATCTGAACCCCGCAACGAAGCGGAGCAGGTTGCCCATTTCTCCAGGGCTGGTTTCCACATCATGTGAAGAGACTTCTGGGCCAGCCTGCAGTGGTGATGCAGGAGCCAAGTGTCCCCCAGACAAGTTTTCTCCAGCAGCTGTCACATCCCTGGAAAGCAACACCAGCGATGCGAAACCAGCAATGCTGCTTGGGATGCAAGCATCTAGTGAGACTGGGGAACAACAGGTCACCTTGAGACAGGACAAGATCTGACAAAAACTGGTCCCCATGCCATCAACACTACTGCAGCCTGCTAGGGAGGAGCTTGGGCAGGACGAATATTCTCCCATCTTGGAAGCCGCAGCACCCACTGACCCAACCCAGCCTCATCCAGCAGCTTCTGGCCATGGGAGGGGACCAGGTTAGAGAGGAGATTAAAGAAATCCTTCCCTACCGAATCCTCCAAAGATGCTGTAGAATAATCATGAGGTGATAGTCCAACAGCTGAAGTACCCATTCATCCTGTGGTAAAGGCAGACTTTGAGCTGGCCCACTGACTGCGGAATGTCACACAGCCTAACATGGCAGCGCGCTGCGCACTGTGCCCCACGTCCAAAACCTCTTGCTCTGCAGACTCACCCAAAAATCCAGCATTTATGGGATAAAGGTGCCAGAGGCCCTTGCTGATCAAATTAAGCCATAGGTTTGTGAGCATCTCATCCTTTCCACTGTCGCACCTGCACAGCTGCCACATCCAGTGATGGGACTGTGGTGCCCCTGGCACTGCTCAGAAGTCCCACAGCAGGTTTCTGTGATCCTGGGGCTTTATGTCTGTCTGCAGCTGGAGGAGACGCAGCCCTGGATGCAACAGCATGAAGGGCAGGAGCAGCAGGAGGCCGCCAGCTCCACTGATGCTGGGCTCGGCAGCAGTGGGGAGCTTCTACCCTCAAAGGGGTGTTGTTTGGTAAGGGATGCAACATCCTTGCAACAGGATGGTCGGTGAGCATGGATGCAGTGATGAGGATGACTGGCCAGATCTTGCTCTGCTGGAGACACATGATGGTGCATCCAGAATGGCCAGTGGTGCTGCTCGGGGCAGCCCCTTCCAGCCAGGGACTGCTGGTTTTGCCAGTAAACCCAGGCATGGGCTGCAAACACCACCGGGGCAGCTCCGGTGCTGGTGAGGGACTTCGGGAGAGATAGCCAGCCCAGCCCCACTCCCTGTGGGTGAGGGACATGCAGAGCAACTGGCACAGACCCACAGGTCACATTGCTCAGGTGTGCAGGCTTCCTTGTCCTCCACTGCTCCCCTCCGCCACTGCTGGTGTTCAGCTTTGTCCCTTGAGACACACAGTACATCGTGAAATGGGAGTGCAGACGTGCCCCGTGGCACAGTTATCAATTAACCAGCTGGATTCACCAAATAGGCTTTGCACTGAGAAGCAACCAATGAATTTGGTGGGTGTACACAGGGATGGAAGTCCACCACCAGCCCTCTGGCAACGGCTTTTCTAGTCCAGGCTGACATAAACCCCTGGGAAACTGGTTCTCACCGCAGCACTCCTTGGAGAGCCATGTCCAGGATACATGGATGGGATGGCATGGCATGGCATGGTGTGGCGTGAGCTGCCATAGGGGTGGTATTGGTAGTCAGAGACCCGGCCTTTCTCATAGATTTTTGCAAGCAGCTGCCACACCTACACAATCCTGTTTCCTCTGGAGACCTGCAAGCTTTGCCAGGGGTGACTTGTATTTCGAAGGACATCACCTTCATATAGTGAAAAGCCAGTGGTTGTTTTTGTCCTGCCTGGCACACACTCCTAAAATCCCATCAGACTTCAGCTGTAACCACAGGGGTGACATTTCCACCTGCTCCAGGGGAGCACTGCTCCACAGTCGCTGCTGGAAGTGGCCGCTCAGCTCACGGTTGGCAACAGCCTGCAGCTCACAGAGGCTGGGGCGAAGCTCAGGCACGTCTCCCACAGTTGCCTCCTGACTCAGATGGAAAGCCATCTCTCTTTGGGCTGAGCCTACTGGCAGGGGAAAATAAAAGCAAAGCCCTGGGAATAGAACAGTCTCGTGCAGGGGAAATGTGAAAGCGGTGTCCGGGCATGCTGTTCACAGGCTTTTCCTGGTGCGACAGCACTGGGGAGCTAGCTGCTAAGGCAAACCCTGCACAGGAGGAAAGAAAAGTTGTCCCTGGCCTTGGCTGGGATGTGCCCAGTGTCCCTGCTCTGCTGGCAGCAGCCCAGATGCCTGCCAGCAAGTGAAGGAAAACATTGAGCTCTCTCATTTCAGCTTTCAGCATGGTTTTGCAGAGCTTGGCAGAGTTTTCTGGGGTGAAATGGTCTGCAGGTCTGTCTAAAGCCAAATGGTAAAAGCAGAATTTACAGCTCAGTTTTCAGCATGGTGTCCAGATAACGGGAAAGATGCCGGGTCAGGGATGAGAGCCCAAGTAACTAATGATCTGAAACTCCAGGGTGAAGCAGTATGGCAGGGCAAGGAAAGGCCCCAGGGCATTCTCAGGCCCAGCGGACTGGCAGGCACCGTGCAGCCTATTTGAAGGAACCAGCCAAAGCATGTCAGCAGAAAGACACCGTGGTTGTAAAGCCGTGAGCCATGCCTGTGCTGGCCTTCATGCAGCCACTCCTCTTTGCAGCCTGCCACGGCCAAGAAGGCCACAGCTCAAACAGTGCAGGAAGGAGACTCAGAAGGAAAAGTTAGGAAGAGAATGCTCTGAAGGCTAAAGATGCTATGGCTAAGCCTGACACTGCCCGATGTGTTCACCTTCATGGCGTTCACAAGGGGTTGGAGACCTGGCCAGGGCGTGCTGCAGAGAGGCAACAAAGGCTGGAACATCACCAAAAGAAGGGAATTAGAGGAAATACAGAAAATATTAAATGTAAATTACATGAGAGTGTGCGCGTTCTCATACACACATACATGTATGTAGTATCTATAAAACTGAAATGGGAAAATGGGAATGTCTATTCAGTATGTCCCATGGGACAAGAAGTCTAAGTTGAATGGCATCCAGGGTAAAACCGAGGAGAGGAAATTGCTCCCTCTCTGCACCAGCTGTGGCATGTCTCACACTAGGCAACAAAGGGGTCATAGACAGACCCAGTGCTCCTTTAAAGACAGAGAAAGCTTAGGATGAGAAATAGACATGGCCCTTGTACGGTAACGGCACAATTTCTGCATGCAGGTGAAGTGATAAATGACAGGGGTTATTTTTTGGTGTGGCTTCCTGATATCCTCACTCTGAAAAGTCCAAAGGAACTGGGACAAGTGAGCTTTGGGAGCAAGCAGCAGGTCCGCAGCTCCCACTGCCAAGAGAGCTGGTACTCTCAGCTGAGGGACAAGCAGGCCAGCCCACTCAGCAATGGCTTCAACCTGCTGCAGTCCCTGCAGTGGCAGGACAGCTGGATGCCCCTCCAGATGTGCCGTATGGTCTCCTGTCTCACTTCCTATAGATTTACCCACCTCCCAACCACTGTCCCCATAAATCATAGAATCATAGAATCCCAGACTGTTCTGGGTTGGAAGGGACCCCAAGGATCATAGAGCTCCAACCCCTCTGCCACAGGCAGGGACACCAACCTTAGGCCTGGAGCTACATGAAACCTATGTCGCTTTCCCTCAGACTGAATCATGGTCCTGCCCCAGTCCCTCCAGTTCCCCCGCAGTGCTCTGTTTCCTCTTGCATCCATCAGGATCCCATCGCCCTTCCCAGCTGCCAAAGCCACTGCTGGCTCAGGGGGAGTTTCTCATCTACCAGAATCCCCAAGTACCTCTCAGCAGGGCTACCCCTCCATCCAGCCGAAAACAGTAGTGATAGAGGGATTTCGGTGGGCATCTGGCCTCCAGCCAAGGTCAAACCACCACAAGAAGGTACAAAAAAGGGCTATGGAGATTCCAAGGGGATGAGAACATCTCTCTTATGAAGAGAGGCTGAGGGACTTGGGGCTGTTTAGTCCAGAGAAGGGAAGACTGAGGGGAATCGTACCTGATAAATCCTTTGTGGGTAGGGTCAGGAGGATGGGTCAGGTTTTCTTCAGTGGTGTCAAGGGACAGGACAAGATGCAACAGGCATAAAGTGGAATATAGGAAGTTCCACCTAAACATGAGGAGGAACTTCTTTACCAGGACAGTGGCAGAGCAATGGAAGAGGCTGCCCAGAGAGGCTGGGGATTCTCCTTATCTGGAGAGATCCAAAACCCACCTGGAAACTGCCCTGTGCAGCCTGCTTGAGGTGATTCTGCTGGGACAGGGGGTTGGACTGGATGGTGTCCAGAGGTCCCTGCCAACCCTCACCAGTCTGTGAGTCTGTAAACTAAGGAAACAGTTTATCTGTGCATTTAAGTGTACCAGTAAAACCACACTTCCACCAGCCAGCATTGTGTGGGGTTTTCATAAATAAATCCCTCAGTTTTGCTCATGCTGGTGCCACTGGAGGAGCTGCAAGGCCTCCAGAACTTGCTACCTTGGAGCCACTGCACAAGATTAGCACAGATGTCATGCTGGAGAGCATATACTCCTGACACAAATCCTTGCATGATCAGGAGAGAGATGTCAGCTCTAATGATAACCCAGCTCAACGAAATAAAATAAACTTTCAAGCAATTATTAAAAAATAAAATGGATTCTGCTGGCATAATCTGACAAGATACTGATGGTGGGAGCAGACATGCATCGTGATAAAGGAAAATCCCACCAGGAGAGTACAATCCCATTAGATAAGGTGATACCTCACACAGCATGGATGATGCATGCCAGAGAAAAGTACTGTAAATCCTGGCATCCAAGTTTGCTATAAAACTCCTGTTAAGATCTTTGGCTCTCTCCATCCCTCTTGTTAAAGGTTCCATCAGATCACAAAGGCTCTTATCTCCCAGGGCAGCAACTGGTAAGAAGCCCTCTGGCAGTCAGACCCTTTGTTTTCCCAGCAGGATGAGCGCAGAGAACCAGGGTGACCCAGCCAGGCTCTGCCCTGCCACCACACGCAGCTAACTGACAGCTGGGAGACACGGGGCCTGAGCCTTTGCTTGCAGATCACCCGCTTTTTAAATCCAAACCCTGTGTGTGATGTGAACCATCCCCACCTCCTGTGTGGCACAAGCCTCTGGAGCACCTGCTGTGGAGCTGCAGAACCCATCCCAGGTAGATAACCTAGTGCGTTAAACTCCACTTTCACTCTGCCCACAGTCATGTTTTCTTTCCTGGTAACCCACATGTTGTTCCCCACATTCCCAAGCAAGCTCATGCCTTCTTTTTTATTGGGATTTTTTTCCCCCTCACAGTCCTATTCTGTGATCAAAAAGCAGACTCAGATCAGGTCTCCAGCATATTTAAAATTTAGGTCTGTCTAATTAATGAGCAAATCTGCTAAGCTCTGGAAGAGGCTTTGCCTATCTCTGGCTTTTGGAAACCTCCCAGAGTAGTCACTGGAAGTTCTGAGGTGGGAAGTCCATCCTAAAACACAACCCAATTCCTGCAGCATCAATTGCTGTGAGAGGTGGCAACCCTTCTCCATAAGTGAAAGCAGGGGCAACGTGTCAGAATAGGGCTGCTCCACAGCGTCTCTTCAAGCAGCTGAATAGAGGGACCTTTAGGAGATGAAGGGTGTTCATGGAGCTGTGAGTTGGGTGTCTTGTCCCTTGTGGCAAGAAGTTCTCATTTTTGCTTTGGAGTGGGTATGTGAGGCTTAGAGGTACAGGTTGGGTCCCAGAGGGTCCATCATCATGGCTCCGCTGTGCTCCCTTGGGCAGCAGAGAGAGAAGTGCTTGATTTATGCCTTGGGAGATTGAAATGAAAGACATCAGAGGTCAGAAAACACTTATGATCAGGGGCCAGTTTGGGTGACCACAGAAAATAGCGTGTGGGAGCGCCCATCAGCCTGTTGGTCCAGAAAATGACCACCTCCCAGCAAAAGTGATATAAGTCATTACCAACCCAACTTTAGTGACACTGGCACAAAGCCACATCTAAAAGCTGTTGTGCTTCCCAACTTGCTTGCTTAGCTCACCAGGCCCTCCACTGACTGCTGATGATACTGTATAGCATTACACATTACAGCATCTCAGCGGTACTTCGTGTCAAGAGGTAGGAAGTTATCACTGAGTGCTCAGTGTCGTAGTTTCAACCCTTGGTAGCTCTTGTGAGCTTGCATGGCAAGGTTTGGGAGAGAGGGGGCTGCAGGGGTGGCTTCTGCAAGAAGCTGCTAGAAGCTTCCCCCAGGCCCAACACAGTAAATAGCAGCTGGGCTCCAGGCCAGACCTGCTGCTGGCCAAGGCCAAGCCCATCAGCCCATCAGTGCCTCTGGGAATCACATTTAAGAGAAAAAAACATCAAGTGGCTGCTTTTTGCCCCCAGAGAAACAAGTGAGAAGATGTAAGAAACTCTGTAGACACCCAGGTCAGTGAAGAGGTGGGGGGGGGGATAATGCCAAGAAGTTGCAAGGAATTTGGAAAAAAAATGTCAAAGGGAATCCAAATAAATATATGCAAATATATATACACACAGGGTCTATATAGTGTGTGTGTGCGTATATAGCTCGTCCACACCAGGGTGGCTGCTTGGCCACCCACACTGGCATGTGTACCTACACGCACACGCACACACACACACACACACACACACGACTGACAGAGCAATGCACGCACACCGTTTGCCTGCTCTGATCTTGCAAGCCATGCTCTTACACTGGCACCTGTAAGAATCCAGCCAATTTGATTAAAACATCAAACATCTTGGGTTTAAAGAAGTATTTTTCAGGCCCGGCAGGGTTCTCTTAATTTGGTCCATGCCAGCTCCCAGGAAGGGGGCAGCCAGGCAGATCGGCAGCAGGTGAGCTCTGACTGTGGGTGTCTGCAGGCTGCACTGCAGTGGGTACATCTCCCCTATCATCCACCTGTACTCTGCTTCTTGGGAGCCATGAAACATCCAGTGGAGCTGCTCATCTCCCAACAGACTTATGGACAGTGCAGTCCATCTTTCCCCTCACCCATTCTAAGCAGTTTCCCATCATCAGCATCCCAGACAGGCTGCTGCTCCCACCCCGCAGGAAGCCCATCCGTGTGCTCTGCACTCCCAGCGCCAGAGACTCTCACTTCCCCAGGGTGCTGACCCAGCAGCCTTTCCCTCCTGCTGCCAGCTCTAGGGCTGGGGGACACCTGCCCTGCACCCATCAGAGGCTGTATGCGGAGCAGCTTCATTGAGGGACACCCACCACAAGCCCTCAAAGGATGTTGCCAGATCCTCCTGCCCCTGGGGTCCTGCCGCCCTGTACTGGCAGCAGCACCGAGGGTGGTGCCAGGAGTGGACACAGGAAGGGTTCCTGAGATGGGGGTGGGGGCATGGCACCGAGTGTCCACCTGCCCAAACGCACAGCTTAATCCAGAGAAGCAAAGGTGACTTTAGCGGGATGGAGGAGCCGCAGAGAGGCTGATGGGTGTCACCCGTGGGTTAGCAGCCAGGCCTCCTTGTCTTCTGCACCAGTCCACAGCATACGGGTTCCACGGGTGCACTGCACCCTGTCCTGCACAGGGCCCCACACTGCGTCCTGCCCTGCACAGGGCCCCATGGGTGTGCTACACTGCTCCCTGCCCCGCACAGGGCCCCCCACACTGCTCCCTGCCCCGCACAGGGCCCCACGGGCGCGCTGCTCCCTGCCCTGCGCAGGGCCCCCCGCACTGCGCCCTGCCCTGCGCAGGGCCCCCGCCGCGCTGCCCGGGTGCACGGGCTCCGCGCCCCCCCCGCCCGCCGGTGTCGGTGCCGGCGCTGCCCGGGGCGGGGCGGGGCGGGGCGGCCGCCCGGGGTCGCTGCGGCGGGGCGGGGCGGGGCGGTCGGCGGCGCGGCCATGGCGGTGTTCGTGACGCGGCGGATCCCGGCCGAGGGGCTGCGGGTCCTGTCGCAGGCTGGCGGGTGAGCGCCGGTCGGGGCCGGGGCCGGGGCCGGGGTCGCGGCGGGGGCCGGGCGGGGCGGGCCCGCTCCCCGCTCCCGGCCCCGCGGCGTGGTGACGGGTCGCGCTGCCGCTGCAGGTGCCGCGTCCAGCAGTGGGACTCGGAGGAGCCGGTGCCGCGGGCCGAGCTGCTGGCGGGCGTGGCGGGGAAGCGTGGGCTGCTCTGCCTGCTCTCCGACCGCATCGACCGCGAGGTGCTGGAGGCCGCCGGTGCGTGTGGGATGCGACCTCCTCCCGTCCCTTCCCCTTCCCCTTCCCCTTCCCCTTCCCCTTCCCCTTCCCCTTCCCCTTCCCCTTCCTCTTCCCCTTCCCCTTCCCCTTCCCCTTCCCCTCCCCTTCCCCTTCCCCCTCCCCCTCCCCCTCCCCCTTCCCCTTCCCCTTCTCATCCTGTCCCATTCCCTTCCCCTCCCCTGCCTCTTTCCCAACACCTTTCTTTCTCATCTCCTCCCCTTTCTTTTCCCTCCCCCTTCCCATCCTGTCCCGTTCTCTTCCCCTACCCTCCCCTTCTTCTTTCCTTCCCCTTCCTGTCCCCTGTCGTCCCCTTCCCTTTTCCTTCCCCTTTCCTTTCCCTTATCTTCCCTTTCCCCTCCCCCTTTCCTTCCTGTCCCATCCTGCCCCCTTCCCAACCCGGTCCCATGCCCCCCACAAGGGGGCTGCCCCAGTCAGCCGTGATGGTGGTGTCTTGCAGGGCCTGGCTTGAAAGTCATCAGCACCATGTCTGTGGGGTTTGACCACCTTGCCCTGGATGAAATTAAGAAGCGGTAAGGCCTGCTGGCCCTGCCGCACTGCAGGATGGGGCCCAGCTGGGGTGCAGCGGGGAAGGAGGGTGACCCTCAGTGCTGTCCCGCCTCTGACGTGGCAGAGCTGCTGGTCCCTTCGGCACAGGCCTGGCGGGTGGGCAGGCTTTGGTGCAGTGTGGGGCTGGATGGGGTTTGCAGCTTGCACCCCCCCTTTTGCTAGGGGATGGCTGGTGTAAACCCAGCTAGGGCCGGAGGAGCCCTCGGGTGCTAGGGCAAAGTGAGGATAAGCTGTGGCTGAAGGGTCTTTGGAGGAAGAGCTGAGGAGCCCAAAGGGATGTCCTCCTGCCTGCGGTTCTCAGGGTGCCTACCAGAGGTGTAAGCATCAGCCACTTGCCCAGCTGGTTGGAGGTAGCACCCCAGGGCTGGTGGTGTTACTCCGGAGACCTGTGCTTGCCTTGCAGAGGGATCCGTGTGGGATACACCCCCGACGTCCTGACTGATGCCACCGCAGAGCTCTCTGTAGCTTTGCTTCTGGCTGCGTGCCGCCGGCTGCCCGAGGCAGTGGAGCAGGTGAAAAAGTGAGTACTGAGGAGGGCTGCACTGGACCTGGCTTGCACCAAACATCTTGCAGGCCAAGGCCGAGTCCCCTGCAGTTCTGTGGCTCTTTGGAGACGTGCTGCTCAGGGGCAGTGAGAAGGTCACAACCCCCCTCTGTAGGTAGAGGACCCACAGAGAGAGCACCTAAGGTTGCCACAGCTCCCTCGAGAGGGGCGTGCATGGAAGGTCTGCCCACAGCTCCCTGACTGGCTGTGGTTAATGCTGCCTAAAGGAAATCAGTCCCAAGACTGCTGTGGCACACCCAAGGTCGAAGCAGGAGACCAAGGTTGAGTGGAGCAGGAACCTCGGAGTGTCTGGCTCTGAGATCATCTGTGTGTGCCAGCGGGGCTGGCCATCTGCAGTGTCCTGCTCTGCCATACTTGGCCAGATGCTGGACTGAGCTATGAGCACGCTCTCTCATGCTGCTGTCTGACGTCTGTTTCCATCTTGCTCTGCTAGTGGTGGCTGGACAACATGGAAGCCCTTGTGGATGTGTGGCTATGGTCTGTCTGACAGTACGGTGGGCATCATAGGTCTGGGGAGAATTGGTAAGTGCAGGTCAGGCACAGGGTTCATGTGTCTCTGGTGGTGGCAGGCTGATTTTGGAGGTTCAGCCAGGGTGATGTCCCTAATGGTCACCTTAAAATCTCAGCTGGGCAGAGCCTCTCTGAAGGGAAGTCTTAGACTGATCATGCCTAAGCCTTAAAGTACTCCCAGCACGTCCACCACATCCAAATGCTACAGCAAACTGGATATCATCTGTTTGATTTTCAGTTAAACAAATGCCCTGACAAAGTCCAAGATGACATGCTTGTCCTCCCTTCAGCTGTGGACTTTGCCAGCAGAGGCTGTTTCTGTACTTTTTGGTTTGCTCCCTAGGGTAGCCTCACATGCAGTGCCCCACAGCTCCCCTCCCACAGCTCCACTGTGGCTGGGAGTTCATTCCTGCTTATGTGAGCAGCAACAGAAGACACCCAGCTCAGCAGATGGACGGTCTTTTCTCTCACACCTAGGACAGGCAGTTGCCCGCCGCCTGAAGCCGTTTGGGGTCAGGAGGTTTCTGTACACTGGCAGCGGCCCAAAACCAGAGAGTGCTGCAGAGTTTGAAGCCGAATTCGGTAAGGAAGGCCCCTGGAGCAGGGGCAGCAGCCAGTTGCAGCTGGGTGGCTCTGGGAGGTGTCGCCCCATGGGGTGGCCCAGTGGGAGGCATGGGGGGGACTGAGCACAGGGGTTGGTTGCTGGAAACAAACATCAGCTTTAACCTCCTGCTTTAAAATGATTGTCACAGTCCAGCGAAGCCTGGAAGTGTTTGTCAGCTGCTGAACAGGACTTTTCTGTGTCACCTTTAGAGTGCTGAGACTGGTGTCAAATGCTGACGCCAGCACATTTCCGTCTGTACTTCTTTGCACAAAGACACTGGCAGATCTTGTCCTGTGCTTTTCTCTCACCTCTAGCAGTGAAAGCAGCACAAGGCATTGCCTGTAGACACTGTACAGAGAGATTTCATGCTGGGATCAACTGTTGCTGCCTTATTTTCCTGTCTAGACGTGACACACGTACCAGAACCTGCCTTGGGCCAGGTGGCTGAAGCATCACTAGATTCCCCTTTGGCTTGATTTTAATTCAGAATTGAAGCAAAGCACTGCAATAGTGTCTGCAGGGATGTGCATAGCTCTGGTGGGTGGTTGCTGGTCCCTTACGGAAACCTTACGGAGGAGAGGGCTGCTGACATGCGTTGGCAAGGTCCCCTAGCAGAGCTGTGACCTGCATTTCTCCGCTCAGTTCCGCTCACAAAGCTGGCCCAAGAGTCTGACTTTGTTGTGGTGACGTGTGCTCTGACACCAGCCACACAGGGAATGTGCAACAAGGACTTCTTCAGCAGAATGAAGAAGACCTCTGTATTCGTCAACACAAGCAGGTAATGGCAAACCAGTCTCCTGCACGGGGTGGGGGTGACTGTCACCCTGCGGACAGCTGTGGCTGCAGGTGGGATCTGTCAGGCTGTCAGACGTGCTTCCCCTCACGAGCCCAGGGCAACATGTACAACCAGCATGGCTGCAGCCAGTTTGCCCAGCATGTGGCCAGCTCCCTCCGGCCCAAGGTCTCTTGCAGTCAGGCTAAAGGCAGAATAAGTTATCCTGGGGACCACAGCTTCTGTCTCCTCCCCAGCACCCCACATCTCCTCCTGTGGGTGGATCAACAGGTGACTGCTGAGTGGTGGGAGGGTGAAACTGAGGGAGCGCCCCGGCGAGGGCTGTAGCTGCCAGCAGCCTTGCTCTTGGGATGGAGGTGGCTGCAATGGGGCTCCTTGGCCGAGTCCAGCACTTGCCTCCCATTCCTGCTGCTTTCTTGCCGCATACGGTGGCAGGGCAGACCCCACATGACATGGGACATGGTGTCCATCGGGCTGCCCAGGGCACCTCGACTTGCCTGTGAATCCCCCCATGGCTGACCTGGGGTTATCCTGTGCTCAGGCACACGGCTCTTTTCCTGCTGGTGATCAGCCTGGAGCAGGAGTAGCTCATTGTGCTGGAAGTTCAGGTTCATCCAGAGAGGGTCTGAGAGCTGTTCCAACAGCCCCAGGGACCCAGATGTCACCACCCAGGCCATCCCATGCAGCCTGTGCCCTGGCTGTGTGCCCCTGGGAGCCTATGGGACACTTCAGCAGCAGCATGGGCCTCTAATTCTGTGTTTGCCAGGGGTGCTGTGGTGAACCAGGAAGATTTGTATGATGCACTGGCCCATGGCCGGATTGCAGCAGCGGGCCTGGATGTCACAACACCGGAGCCACTGCCCACTGATCATCCCCTGCTCTCCCTCAAGAACTGTGGTAAGTGGTTGGCTGGGCAGCCAGACGCCACTGAGCTCTGGCAGCCTGCGCTTGGGGACCTTCATGTGCCCGCAGCTAGGGACCCGCTGGCTGGCATGACAGGGAATGCCCGTCCCCATGAGCATGCTGGTGCAAACGGGCCCTGAAACATGGGAGGACAGGGAGGTCAGGTGTATGTAAGCAGACTTTAGCTAGCCACTGTACAATGTGGGTAGCTGCTAGAGGGGAATAATAGAATAACTTAGCGTGTTAGGTTGAAAGGGACCTTCAGAGGCCATCTAGCTCAACCTCCCTGCAGTGAGCAGGGACATCTTCACTACATCAGGTCATTCAGAGCAACATCAAGCCTGACCTTGAATGTCTCCAGGGATGGGGCCTCCACCACCTGTCTGGGCAACCTGTTCCAGTAACACACCACCCTTGTATTGAAGAATCTTTTCCTAATATCCAACCTAAATCTCCCCGTTTCTAGTTTAAAACCATCACCCCTCATCCTAGTGCTCTATGCCCTCAGGAACAGTTCTTCCCCAGCTTTCCTATAGGCACCTCTCAGGGATTGGAAGGCTGCTGTAAGGTCCACCCAGTCTGGCTGCACAGGACAGGTGCTCCAAGCCCTTGGTTCATTTTTGAACCCTCTGGACCTCCTCCAGCAGGTCCATGTCCTTGTGCTGAGTGCTCCAGAGCTGGACCCAGCACTGCAGAGGGGTCTCAGCAGAGCAGAGCAGAGGGACCAAATCCCCTCTCTCCCCCTGCCCACGCTCCTGGGGATGCAGCCCAGGATGGGGTTGGCCTTCTGGACTGCAGATGCACGTTGGTGACTCATGTCCTGCTTCTCATCCATGAGTCCCACTCAAGTCCTTTTCCGCAGGGCTGCTCTCCAGCACATCATCTCCTAACCTGTGTGGATGATGAGGGTTGTCCTAACCCAGGTGCATGACCCTGCACTTGGCTTTGTGGAACCTCGTGAGGTTCCCCTGAACCCACTTCTCCAGCCTGTCCAGGTCCCTCTGGACGGCATGCCATCCCTCTGGCACCTTAACCTCACCATTCAGCTTGGTGTCATCAGCAAATTTACTGAGGGTGCATTCAGTCCCACTGTCATTATCATTAATGAAGATATAAAAAGCACTAGTCCCAGCACAGACCCTTGAGGAACTCTGGTTGTCACCATCTTCCATCTGGACATGGAGCCATTGACCTTCCCTCTGGAAGACCTCATTAACAGGATGTAAAACAGGTGTGGGAGATACTTTAATTCTCCAGAATGCAGTTGGGACCAGCTCATTCTGTCCTTCCTGACTGAACACCTTCCTGATAGATCTCCATTGCCAAGGCATGGTGTGAAATCAGAGGGGTCTGATACCACCAGGGTCTGAATGAGAAACAAAATTCCTGCTCCATGCCCTGCCAAGTTCTGGCAGTCTTTAAGCCTCTGTACATACACTCTGCTAGGAAACCTTCCTGTATGATTAAAAAAGCTGGATGCTGAGTCTGCCTAGAGGAACGTCTTGCTGCAGCTGCTGCAAGGCTGGCTGGCTGGCCCATTCACTGCAGGCTGCCAGGCACAAGGTGAGGCACATCTCGTGTCCCCGAGGCCATGTCCTGACACCCATGTTTCCCAGCGGATGGCAGCACATTGGCCCTTCCCAAGCTGCAGCAGCCAGCGAGTGCTAGTGCGGTGGGATGAGCAGAGGTTTCTTTGCAGATGGTCTAGCTGCACGCCCTGGGATGCCCAAGGCAACTTCCACAGGGAAGATATGGCCCAGGGAGCCCAGACAGCCTGTTTTCTGGCTGGTAGCTGGCATCAGGCAGGTAGGGAGGTGCTGGTCCCAGGAGGAATGCGAGTCTTTCTGGAGGTTAGGTCAGGTGAGGAAGGCCAGTGAGGAGGGGGCTTGCTCAGCTGCTCCTGCGCTCCAGCCTAGCCGGGCTGCTGGAGCGGAGGCAGCAGTGCCTGCAGCCGCAGGCAGGAGCTGATCACTGATCCTTCTGGCGCATTCCTAAAGGCTTTCCGAGGGCTGCTGTGTGGGGAAGGATGATGTGTTAGAGGAGGGTGTTAGCAGCTCTCGGTGCTTTCCTGGGATCCTGTTTGCGGACCTGTGGAGCCTGCGTGGGGCAGCTCCCCTTCGCCTTTTCACATGGATGGATCAAGATCCCTGCTGTGGCCATGCTGTTCAGCCGGGGCCATTGGCAATCACAGAACTGTTGGGGTTGGAAGGGGCCAGGGGTCTGTAAACCACAGTGTCTTGCAAGAGTCCTGAGGCTCCTGCCCCAGTACGTGTTGGTTCAGCACGTTGGTGAGCAGAATGTCCTAAAGTTGTCTGTCAGGCAGCAGCATTCCTCTGCCACGTGCTCCGTGCCTGGTGTTGGCTGCGGATGGAGCAGCGGCTGGGGCAGGGCCCTGGTTGTCTCCAGCAACAAGCAGGCAGTAAGGGGCCAGCGAACTGGTAAGAGGTGACCATGTAACCCTCCCTGTCCCCTGCAGTGGTTCTGCCACACGTCGGGAGTGCCACCTATGCCACGAGGAGCACGATGGCGGTGCTGGCAGCTGACAACCTGCTGGCTGGGCTGCGAGGGGATCCCATGCCCCATGAACTGCTGCTGTGATGGCCAGAGCCCCGCAGCAGGGCAAGGCCACACCTTCCCCCGGAGAAGCCTCACAGAGCCGTCCTGTGCCTCTGCAGCAGCCTGCCAGAGGTGCCTGCAGTGAGGGAACTGCACCACAGCCATTAAAGAGAAACAGTGAATGTGTCTTGCTTGCTTTGTTTGAGAATGGGGTGTCCCTGGGCGCATGGTGGAGCACACAGCACTGCGGGGGGGCTTCGGGTCCCACACTCAGGTCCCCACTGCACTCAGCAGGTGACGAATGATGTTCTGCCTCCATGCAGCAAGCATTGGCATTGTCTAGACCATCATGTGTTTTGCTAACCTAGTAACTATAGGCCAGTCAGCCTCACCTCTGTCCTGGGAAAGGTAATGGAACAGCTTGTTCTGGATGCCATCTCCAAGCAATTGGAAGAGAAGAAGGTCATGAGGAGTAGTCAGCATGGATTCACCAAGGGGAAATCGTGCTTGACCAATCTCATAGCCTTCTACGATCTCATAACAGGCTGGATGGATGGAGGCAGAGCAGTGGATGTCATCTACCTTGACTTCAGCAAGGCTTTCCATACTGTCTCCCATGATATCCTGATAGCAAAGCTGAGAGAGCATGGGATGGATGAGAGGACAGTGAGGTGGGTTGAGAACTGGCTGTCAGACCGGGCTCAGAGGGTCGTGATCAGTGGAGTAGAATCTGAATGGAGGCCTGTGACCAGTGGTGTCCCCAGGGCTCGGTGTTGGGTCCAGTCCTGTTCAATATCTTCATTGACACCTTGATGAGGGAATAGCATCCACCCTCAGCAAGTGCTGATGATACAAAGCTGGGAGGGGTGGCTTACACGCAGGAACACTGCGCTGCCATCCAGAGACCTGGACAGGCTGGAGAGCTGGGCAGGGAGAGACCAGATGAAATTCAACAAAAGCAAGTGGAGAGTCTGGCACCTGGGGAGGAACAACCACATGTATCAGTACAGGCTGGGGGATGACCTGTTGGAAAAGAGCTCTGTGGAGAAGGACCTGGGGGTGCTGGTGGGTGACAGGGTGGCCATGAGCCAGCAGTGTGCCCTGGGGCTGAGAGAGACAATGGGATCCTGGGGGCATCAGGAGGAGCGTAGCCATCAGGTCAAAGGAGGTGATTCTCCCCCTCTACTCTGCCCTGGTCAGGCCCCACCTGGAGTGTTGTGTCCAGTTCTGGGCTCCCTGGTGTAAAAAGGACAGGGATCTCCTGGAGAGAGTCCAGAGAAGGGCTATGAAGATGATTAGGGGCCTGGAGCATCTCCCCTATGAGGACAGGCTGAGTAAGTTGGGACTCTTCAGCCTTGAGAAGAGAAGACTAAGGGGGAACCTAATTAAAGTCTATAATTATCTGAAGCAGGGGATGCGGGGGGAATCGGCCAGCCCCTTCTCAGTGTCTGTGGGGACAAGACAAGGGTCAATGGCTGCAAGTTGGAGCGTAGGAAGTTCCACACCAACATGCAGAACTTTTCCCCAGTGAGGGTGAGGGAGCCCTGGGACAGGCTGCCCAGGGGGTGTGGAGTCTCCTTCTCTGGAGAGATTCAAGACCCATCTGGACGCCGACCTGTGCAATATGAGCTGGGGAGCTGCTTTGGCAGGGGGTTGGACCCCATGATCTCTTGAGGTCCCTTCCAACCGCTACAATTCTATGATTCTATGCTAGCCAGCATACGTTGCAACATAAGGGAGCTGCTGCTGCAGTGCCTGCTCTGGAAGCCTGGTTCCTGGGGTCCCAGTGAGGGTCCAGGCAGCTGCGGGGAGATAGAATTGTTTGATGGGCACAGGGCCGACTGCTGCTGCCAGCCTGCTCTTGAGCTCACACGCAAAGGTCCTGTGGAATCCATGCCAAGGTGTAGTGTCTTCAGGTGTCCAAAGACAAAAGGCTCATTTGGCTCCCCTGCATCACCGGTGCTGCCTTTAGTATGTGTCTAATCCTGTGCATGGCTCTGACGTGGGTCACAAACTGGAATTCACACAGGGAGGTTCTGCAGCCCCTCACCAATCCCAGTCTCAACTCCCCATTTCCTTTCTTCCCAGATGTGCAATGATGCGTGTCGGTGCGAAGGTAAACCTGAGTGGGGGTCCCAGGAGGGCCTGGGTGGGGGGCTGGGGGGGCTATGGCTCTCCTGCAGCAGCTGTCCTGCAAATGGGAGTGGGAACCCATCTCGCCCTTCCAACCCTGCTCCAGCAAGCTTCTGCTGCAGCTGGTGGAACAGTCAGTGAGGGGTGCTCCTTGGATCGTTTGTGCGTTCCCTGTTTGAGGGCAGTGTGCCCCGGTGATGTCATTTCCTTAAGGAAAAGGGAAAAGTAGCTCCAACATCGCACTGCAGCGAAAGAAGGAATTGAACACATTCAAAGCTTGTCAGTGAATCCGTGTTGTGATCCCCAAGCACCTTCTTCCTAGAGGTGGAAAGGGCCAAGGAGGATGTTTGCCCAGCAGATTTGCAGAGGGCATGCCCGTAAGCCATCCGCAGCAGGACCTGCACGGTGAGCACACAGCACTGCAGCATCCAGCTGTGTTGAGCGCAGGAGCAGCGTGTTCACAGTCTTTGGGGCAGGGGGCTTGGCTCTGGGCTCGCAAAGTTTCCTTCCCAAGAGTGCGGAATGAGCCAGCTCCTTTCCCATAGCTCCCTTTCCTGGGAGCTTGCTTGAAAGGGACAGCTTTCCATGGAGTCCCCTCAGCTGCAGCAGTCATTCCGACCATGCTGCAAGCAGCTTGTGTCAGGGGTCTGCTCTTCCTGAGGTGGGAACCTCTGGGGGCCCTGGAGAGGACTCTCTGATTGGGAGCCATGGTCACAGCTTCACGGTCTAGACCAGCAAGGTCCCCATCCCCCTGCACAGCCAGCACTGGGGAGCAGCTCTGTAAAGGTCACTATACAGCAAACACCCAAGTGGGAGTTTCAGAGTAAAACTCAAGGGTTTGATGTGGTGGATTGTTGCGTTTTGAAACTGACCCCACAGCATGTTAAACAAACACAGTCATGTCACTTTGCTGGAGTTGCACCAGAGACTTCTCTTTCACCCAGCCTTGCACAGTGATGCCATGCATGGGCTGCAGGGCTGGCTGGGCCTGTGCAAGGGCAAATGTGGGCTCAGAACAGGCCCCACTTGTGCCCCATCCCAAGCAGCAATGTGACGCTGCAGCCAGGCAGAGATCCCTGGGCTGAATGCATGATGGGCCTGCTGCCACCTCAGGGCAGAGCTTTACCCAGCCCCAACAAATGCCACCAACTTTGGCAGCAAGATGAGGCAAAGGTCCCCCTGCCCAGCAGCTCAGCCACCAGCCCCAGCCCTGCCTCCCCCCACCATCCTGGCCGTGCATCCTGGGGCACCTCCCAGGAGCAGCTACCCTGGCCCCACAGCATCGGCCTCGCCCACCCAGACACTCACCTACATCCAGCCCAGAGGGATGCAGCAGGCACAAGGTCTGAGCACCACAGCCAGCCCTCTCCTCCCCCGCCAGTCTGAACCCTTCAGATGGTACCAGCTCTGCACTGGTGCCTACTGGCCGTGCCTCTGGGGCCATGCTGTGTGCCCCAGGAGGGGAGAGCCTTCCTTGTGCATCCCAAAAGGCTTCCACTACTGCTTGGGTCCTGGTGAGAGCTCCTCTTGCCTGTAGGAAAACAGAAGTAACATGAAGCCTTGGCTGCTGGATGGACATACACCCGGTGCTTTTCTGAAATGACAGCCAAAGGTGAGGGGCGGAGGGGGTCTGCAATGGGCAGGAGAGAAGTGTCTCATTCCAGGTCAGTGCTGCCATCAGCCCCTCTCTGCTGAACTCCAGGTAGGCACTCTTGGTGCCATGGGCCAGGAGGAGGAAGAGCCTTGTGCTTCCTCCCACAGAGAGGCCACAACCCATCCAGACCTCTCCTGGACAGTGACCAAGCACCCAGTGCTGCTTCACTGCTCCCCTCACAGCAAGACAGGCACAAGGCAAGTAGTGCCTGGCCAGGGGCAGCTGAACCTGGAGACAGCCAGGGCTGTGTGGCAGCCAGACAGACGGACAGATGGAGAACAGCCTCTGGAGGAGAGCCTAGCACAGAAACTGTCTGTAATGCCCCAAAACTGCTCCATTCACTGCTCATTACTGTGCAGCACAGGAAGGTTTCTGGCAAGGGTAAAAGAAAGGGCACAAGTCTGAACCTCTGAGAGCTGCAGTGTACTGTGTCCTCAATTCTCATCCTGTATAAAAGCAGAGCAGGGTGCTGCATAATAATCTGAAACATTTCTTAAGAGATGAGAAGGGAGGGCAGCAGCTGGCAGCTTCATAAGCCTGGTGCAGGGAGGGAACTGAGACACAGAGAGAAGCCAGTGTTTGGGAACTGAAGTTCATCTCGTACATTCTGTACTTCTTTTTCTGCCCCATGACAAGTATTCTTCATGCTGAATTCTCTGCTTGAATTTCTCTTCATGTTAAATGAACCGTACTCTCATAGCAATAATAGCTATTGGAAGATGTTCATTAATTAGTTATTGGTGCTGGGTAGTTAAAGGAGAACCTTTGCTTCATGCCTCAGAGAGTATCTGACATGTTTATCAATATGTTTTGATTCCCAAGCCTTTCTGATTACTGCATGCTTGCCCATCAGACGCAGAAAGTGTTTGGGAAGTTTCTAATGAGACCTCTGCTGATCAAGGAAAGGTTTTGTAGCTGCTGAACTGGCTGCAAAGTTTGACAGAACTCAGAAGGATTTACTTCAGTGTGAAAACCTTGGCTGCATTACATGGGTACAAGTCCATCAGGTTAGTTTGCTCATCTGTATGACTTTTTGAGTTTTGACACTAAAGATTTTGGTGTTGGTGAAGTTAATGTAATGCTGAAGGATTTTAACTAAAAACTTGAGAGGTTACTCTGACCTCTTACAATGTGAGAAATAATTAGGTGTAAATGAACTCTGAGCACTTGCATTAGATTCCCTGAGTGTATTAAGAAACAGAAGGCCCTCCATACCAAAAATGACCAGTCAAAATTTTGTGCCACCAACAGCTAAATAGCCAGCATGGGGAGCAACAGCAGGCTATTGGGCAGAGCTCTGCTGGGCCTCCTCCATGGCATCGAAGCCTTCCCACAAGCAGCTCCCTGCTCTGGCAGGAGGGCTGGACTAGCTGATCTGTCAAGGTTCCTTCCGACCCTTCACATTCTGTGATTCTGTGATGATTCCATGTGAATTCAAAAAGCAGTGACAACGGATCATGGATTTTACAGACGTCACAAAGATATTGGCATTATTTCAGTAACAATTGTAATAAGTTCTTGCAAAGACTAGGTTCTACCAGACACAGCAGCTGACTTGGTAAGTACCAGTTTTCTAGTTACTTTTTGCTAAGAACAGTTTGCTCACAGTCTGTAACTTTGCAGGTGCCTTTCAAGTGGCCCATTTTGGCTAACGGCACTGCTGCAAACAAGACTTGTGCTCACCGTGCTGCATTTCACCCCAGCCATGCGATTTCCCCACTCGCCCACTGCCTGTGCCACCCAAGGAAGAGCCTGGCACACGGCAAGGGGAGGTGCAGGGACACTGTTCCCCAGGATGGGCGGCTGGTGCCTGCTGAGTCTTTTCAGGTGCTTGCAAGCGTCAGCCCCATCACGCCACACACGAGCAGTAAAAGGCAGTAAAGCTGCCACAGCAGCCAGAGTGTTGCTGCAGCAGTCAGGACTTGATGTTTAAAAAAATATGGCCAGGTACAGACCTCTCCTGAGCAGAGCTATTCCTCTTGTGGCTTGGCAGTGTGTTACAGTCCGATAGTGAGCATGATGGCCTGTGGGCCACCCCAGTGAGATGACAATGCCCTGCTAGAAGCCACTGATGCGAGGGAGCTGCAGCAGCAGCACCCGGCAGAGGACTGAGCACATGGCCTCACCTTGGTGCGTGTTTTCCTGCAGGAAACTTTACCAGTCTTTCCAAGACTGTTTTCTCTGGCAGAAGCAGCAGGCCTTTGGCAGTGGTTCCACTGCGCCCATGGGCACGAGGCTTCAGCCAGCACGCGCTCCTAGAGTGTTGCACAGATGTAGTATTAGTGTATGGCTTCTACCAGCTGACATCTTACAGTGGTTTGGCCATTCCCTTTTACAGGAAGCTCCAGACTGAACATATTTTTCTGTATTATTAATAAAAATTACGAGAGCGTAACATTTCAACTACAGATCGCTGCTTTTAGTTTTAAAAATCTATTTTAAAATCTATTTAACTATTCTAGTGTCTATTCAAGACATGAATTACGCTATCGGGTCATGCAGTCTATTGGGCACTAATACATTTCATTCAGCAAGTAACCAAAGCAGCCTTTGTTAGCTGCCTGTGCCAGACCTGAAAGGTCAATAATGGGCATTCAGATGTTTCTCTGAAATAATTGTGCCGTTACCCAGCCCCTTACCCTTGCTCCCTTACCAGCATAGCAATCAGCAGTCACAAAGTGAACTTGCCAAGCAACTGACACAACTGAAAAAAATGTCAGTATTGTCCATGCACAAGTGTGGATGGTCCCAGAACCCCAAGGCTTTCCAGCCTTCATCTGATGAGGGAGATACAGGCAACACATCCCGGCCGGCCCATCAGCGCGGCAGCAGGAGCATGTAGGTCAGCCAGCAGCAGTGCATCTCAAATGAAACATCTTAAATGTGGCCTCCAGAGCAGGGAGCCCACCTCACTGAGGCAGCAGCTCCATGAGACACTAAATCACCCCAAAACTGATGAAAACCACGATGGTGAGCTCCAGCCACGCTACGCCAGTTCAAACTGGCTTGCAAAGCACTGATGGGACAACATAGCCCTTCAGGACTTCATACTGGCCCCAATATGGGCCCGCTTGCTGATTAGATACTACAAGTCTTCTCAAAATTGGCAAAGCCTCAGTGTGAAGCAGGAGGCTGTCCATGGGCAGCACCATCTGCCTGTCCTCATTTGACAGAAATGCCTATGTGTGTGCCCGGAGTTCAGGGGAATTGTGTTGCACTGCCACACAAAGAGCCTGATCAGCTTGCACGAGCATTACTTGTTTAGTCAATCCATAACATGCTGTTGGTAGACACCAGGGTAACAAACAAGTAAACCGAGTCAGACACAGCAGCACAAAAATGCAGGGTTTTATTTTCAGATGTTTCATCATTCTAACACACTGACATCTTCACACGAGATTTCACTGTAGCACTTGTAAAGTTAAACTTCAAACAAAAGCCAGGGTGATAAGCTTTCTGACAACACAACCAGGCTTTGAGACGAGACGCTCTCATTTTACCGTAGGGGACGGCCAAGTGGAGACCCCATTCTGAGATATTGCTTCATACTGGAAGACAAGGGAAGCAGCACGCTGGCCAGAGGCTCCCGGGTTTGCAGTGCGCTCTTCCAGATGTATGAGATGTCAGTGAGAAATGAACTCTGGAGTTGCCATTTCAAAAATGCTCCAAGTTGATCTTTTTCTTAACGACAGAAGACAGAAGTCCTCTGGCACAAGGTCAAGTATTTCACAATGACACTAAAATTTTTATAAAAACAGATTAAAATTACAGTTAAATGTTTATCTGCTCATATTAGTTCTTAATTACTCAAATCCCCTTACATAAATGCTTCATTACTATGCATTGTAAGAATCTGAGGAATTTGGGTGTGCTATAGGAAACATACAAAATGTAAAAAACTCCCTATTTTTAAAACAAAACACTAGAAATGCGAGGAGGATGAAACAGTAGGAACATTACTAATAAGGCAACACAAGAAAATATTAAAGTACAAAATACTGCATTTTATTGATGTTTCAGTAAGATTGTTTAGTATAGCTCAACGCTGTTAGTCCCCTGCTATCAAAATTATTAACAAAATGTGGCATATCCTAATGCTTTTTAAAAAATGCAGCACATTTCCTTAATGCTTATAAAATCAGGAGCCAGAAATACAACCATAACATGAGCCCTGCAACAAAAAATATTTTAAAGGAATTAACCTAACCATTTCCTGTGTTTCTGTTCACCTTGGATGACTTTTCTTTTTTCCTCACCACGTGAAGCAGCATCGTTACAGATGAAGACCACTTCTTCATTAGCTAACTACTGCTGCCACAGAGCCCAGTACAGAAAGATTTCCATGTTTTCTATGGTCTGCCAGCACCTGTTTCGTTTCTGTTCTTCAACAGCTCCGATAGTTCATCCTGCTGAACGACCTGGAGGGCTGTGGGTTTGGATTTTCAGTTGATCCAAATACAAGTCCAGGATGTTTTAGAAGGCCCTAAGGTAGCACAAACTCCACAGCACTGCTGAATGTTGTCATACAGGATACATTTGCAATAGAGAGTAAAATTAAGAGGGGAAGGTTTGTGATTTTTTTTTTTATAATATTAATGGAAAGCTGTTGCTCTGTGGCTTGGATATCAGGAAATGCAAATTCTCTGTCTCTGCTGAGCAGAACGGACGTGCTGGAGCCCTAACCCCGCTCCTATACGATAGAGCAATATTTATCAGAAGTGCTTCGAAATTTTATTTAGAAACCTAATACACTGAACACCAGTAGTTAGTTCATGTGCATCTTTAACAAAGAAGAAAAAAGAGACCGCAGACAGTACTGACTACAATGGTCTCAAAGAAGAGGAAATTAAACCAAGATTCACATGATTCACTTGAAGAATAGCAATCACTGAATTCCTGCTATGCAAAGTGTACAGTGCTACTTTTTAAAAATAAAATTTATGCTAGCTTTTTAAAATTTCTGTGGAAAAGTACATCTATGACACTACTTTAGGTAGAAGGACTGGATTTGACAACTACATTTTAGAGAGAGAGAGAGAAATAAAAATGGCAAGCGAGAATAATTCCTGACTGGTTTGATCTGGAGAACAATCCACAGTTGTGAAGTAAAGTGAACAGAGGAGGAAATTAAAGCCTGAAGATAAGAGTGTCAGGAAAGGACAATATGCTTATGCAATAATGGGGATCAGATTGACTATCAGCATCTGAAAACAGCAAGAGACTATCTTACACAGTAAAAATGGCCATCACAAATTAACTCTCTCCTTCAAAATAACAAAGCAGACAAAGACAAGCTCTTTTCAGACTTCTGTGTATATCGAATTTTAACATAGGAGATACAAATTGGTTAAAATACTGCTAAGAATAGCACGAACAAGAAACAGTACTTCACTTATCACTTAATACGAGCTTCTACGGAAAAAAAAAACCAAAACAACTTCCAGATCTTGCTGTATTCAAAGTACACATACATCTGGCAGTCCAAAAGTTACTTGTCTTGGATTTAATTTAAGCACCTTCATTACACAGTGTCCTTTACTACGAAACAGCCAAACATACATTCATAATCCTAAAACTATTTTAATAATTAGCATATTTTAAAGCATTACATCAGACAGGTGCATCCAAAGGTGTTTTTCTCTTTTAAGGATACACAGTCTGCATTAGTTACAGTGAACCTGTGTAACTGTCCACACGTAATGCAGCAACTTGTTTTACAGGTAATTTATTTAAATGCTTTCACTTTTACAAAATACTTTAGAAAAAAAAAAAAGAGGAAATTTGCACTTCAGTTTCTCATTCTTGAAACGTGCTACTTCATCAGATAACTATGGTGTCACCCCTCTGCCCTGCAAAGGAACTGCTTAGCTTTAAGGATCGTATCCCCATGAGCCCAAGGCCTGAACATAGATCATAGTATCACCTGATGCATCTATAGTGCGACTTCCAAAGATCTCCAAGTTCTTTGCTTACAGCTGTTTAAGCCTCACAACACCCCTGTGAGGTAGGTACAGTAATATCCCCAATTAACAGAACCAAGACTTTTGTGCGTATGGCACAATCACATCTAAGTGTTCACTGACCAACAAGAGCAGCCTCTGAGCCTGCAGCCTTGAAGGAAATAGTGTTCACGTTCCTGCGGCGCTCCAGAGAACCCGACATCGGCACTGGCATTCTCCTTCTGGCCGGGGTGGAGAAGGTTAAAGCAAAGTGCTGGGCAGATTGCTGCTCTGCCACCTCAGGCAGGTTGTCTTGGAGTGTTTGTACAGGTGGCTGGACTGGCTGAACCGCTTGCCACACTTGAGGCAGGCGTAAGGCTTCTCTCCCGTGTGCACACGGATGTGTTTCTTGCAGTCCGTCAAGGTCAGGAACGTCTTGCAGCAGATCTTGCA
This sequence comes from Laterallus jamaicensis coturniculus, assembly GCA_022605575.1. Lineage (NCBI taxonomy): Eukaryota > Metazoa > Chordata > Aves > Gruiformes > Rallidae > Laterallus > Laterallus jamaicensis. Next base: position 1,088,311 of record JAKCOX010000136.1, read on the forward strand.
GGCATACTTGCGCGCGCCTTCTACGACCAAGACGTTGTGCTCAGATAAGGCCTTCTTGCATTTCGACAGGACATCTGCAGATGCCCTCGTCAGCTGTGGCGGACCAGGTTGCGATGGATGACCATTTTCAAAAGATGTGGTCCCATTCATGATCAGCTGGGAGCTGGATGAGTTATCCTGCAGCTGGGAGCTCCTGACAGAGGTCACCACAGGCATTTTGGGGGCGATGCGGCGGTAGCCAGGAAAGCTGCTAGCCCCACCTCTCACTGAGCCCATCATTGCCCTTGACAGAGAGTGCAAGCCCAAGCCTGACCGTGGAAAATCCATGCCAAACTGTTCTGCCGCCCGGTATCCAGAGGTCTGCACACAAGGGAGAGCCATCACGTCCTGCATTGGTCTAACAAAATGAGAGTCTGCGGGCTCACTGAACGGATTCTCAACGTGAGAGACGGTGGCAGATGAATGGCCACCAGCAGGCCCTGACTCTGGACTCATCAGGTAAGAGGCATCACTGTCCATTCTGCAGTCACTGGTGGTATTTGGAATGTTGTCATCACTGTTTTGACTAGCACCAAAGCCACCACCTCTGCTTTTATTGAGAAAATTAGAGATACTGAAAGTAGACTTGTGTTCCAGGTTATTTGACACCTCCATAATATGGATGTCTCCCACCCTATCAGTACTGGACTGTGGGTCAGAAAAGCTACGATCGCTGCTTTCGGGACTCAGTTCTATCTTCTCTGTGCTCACAACTCCTCCTTCCACTTCAACAGACTCACTGCCCTCCGCTTGGGAAGTGACATCACTCACCTCGTCTTGAGGCTCTGGTGAACTCAAGGGCTCAGACTTCACCACCACCCTCATGTGCTCTTTTTCATTCAGACTGACCTCCGGATTCTCACAAGGGAAGTTGTTCTTCTCAGAAGCAGCCTCCTGGTCAAAGCTGGTTTCCACCTGTGTTGCCTGGCTTGCCATGGACATCTGTGAAATGTTTCCTCCACTGTTGTCAGACTGGCTGGGCACTTGAGCGTCTTCCTGAGTGCTGAAAGACTGATCAAACATAATCGTATTGTCCTCCTGGTTATCAGCAACAGCATCAGCCTTGGAGTTGTCCACAATCTTCAGTGAATCAGGTGAGAAGAAATCTTCCCGTGAATGAACTCCTGCCTGCCCGCTCTCGGCCGTCACGTCAGACACAGCCTCGTCCATGGCAGGCCTGATGCGCTGCCTGGCCCGATCCTCAGAAGTCTGCTTACGCTTGTGGAGGCGACGGATGGGAAACGTAGTGCGCTGTTCAATGTTACCTCTCATCGAGGAGCTCATGGTGTTGGGCTGTTCCTCTGCGCTCTGGGTGGAATTTAAGGCAGAGCTCACAATGCTCAGTCCAAGCTGCTGGAGCATGAACGACCTCTGCATGCGCGCATTTTGCTCTTGAACTCTGTCGCTCGGCGGGGACATGGGCAGCGTCCTGGTAGTAAGGTAGTGTTTGCATGCTTTAACAACAGAGTTCAAATGTAAGTGAGAAGCAGCCAGCAAGACATCCATAACATTGCTCTCCCCAAGCATTAGTGTAGAAGTATACATCATGTCTATCAGAGCAGCAAAAGCTTCTGCTGTCACCACTTCGCTGTCCAGCTGAATCATGTTCATAGTCTGATCTCCTTCTGCTACAGTAAACAGAGCTCGGAAATGAGTGCTACATGCTGCCAAAACAGAGCGATGAGCTTTGAAATGCCTGTTTCCCACCACAATGACACAGTCACAAAGCTGGCCATGAAGCCTCTGGTAGTTGAGCTGCTGAAAGATTTGCTCAAAGTGTCCTGGAAAATCCATGGTCCTACAAAACAAAACAGAAGAAACAGTAAGATTAAAAATGCCTGAAGTCCCATTCAGAGCCCAGCGAGCCTGTGCTTAGAAAGGAAAGATGCTGGCTGAAAGACAGATGAAAAATAACTCATCTTAATTTACCACTGCCACGTTGGCAATGTATCAAACCTGACAATGGTGAGGAGGAGGATGAGAAAGAAAACACAGGTTCTGCCATGGGGCTGACCTAGGATAACAGCTGCCTCAGCAGCAGACATGTCACAGGCAGCACTGCTGCAAACTGAGCAACGCAGCTCACTGCACCTCTGCTACCTCCTGTCCAAACTAAAATACACTCTTCAGGAACAACATTTAATACTGGGTTGGTTTGTGGTTTTTTTAAAAAATCTAATTGTTAATAATCTACTGCAACCTTTGATACGGAGCTCACATTAGATGACCTCCCACTGAAAACTCTGAACTTTAATTTTGATCTCATTTAATCCAGCTTCACCCTCTGGAAATGACTTTCCGCAGTTTCTCAGCTGCTGTGCAGAACGGTCATCTGCTTTTCACAGAGGAACACAAAGAAGAGAACTCGTGGAAAAGAGAAACTTCAAGTGGTCAGCTTTTATCTCAAACTGCTACTTTTAGCTATCAGAAGTCATGGTGGGTTGATCCCCATTTCTCTCGCTCCTCTCCCCCAGAGTCACAGGGGGATGAGGAGTGGGGGTTGGCGTCAGTCCATCAGGAGTTGTCTCTGCCATTCCTTCCTCCTCAGGAGAGGACTCCTCCCCTGCTCCAGCGTGGGCTCCCTCTCACAGCAGACAGTGCTCCACAAACGTCTCCAACATGGGTCCCTTCCATGGGATGCAGGCCTTCAGGAACAGACTGCTCCAGCCTGGTCCCCCACGGAGTCACAAGCTCCCCCTGCAAACCTGCTCTGGCGTGGGCCCCTCTCTCCATGGGCTACAGGTCCTGCCAGGAGCTTGCTCCAGTACAGGCTTCCCATGTGATCACAGCATCCTTCCCGTGTCTCCACCTGCTCCACAGTGGGGCCCCCCAGGTGGGATCTCTGCTCCAGGGCCAGGAGCACCTCCTGCCCCTCCTTCTGCAATGACCTTGCTGTCTGCAAAGATGTTTCTCTCACATCGTCTCTCTCTGGCTGCAAAAACTGCTCCGAACTTGTTGGGTTTTTTCTTAACTGTGTTACTACAGAGGTGCTGCTGCTGTTGCTGATGGGCTCAGCATTGATCAGTGGCAGGTCCATCCTTGAGCTGCTGTCGGCTCTGTCAGACCTAGGGGAGGCTTCTGCAGCTTCTCACAGAAGCCACCCCTGCAGCACCCCCACCACGACCAAAACCTTGCCAAGCAAGCCCACCACAAAAGTGGCCAACATACACACATAATCCACCCCTCACCCCTTCACCACAATTAGAACAGAAATTCTCCACAATTATTTCAGTCTCTAGCTATGTTCAGTCCATGTTTTGCCCATTACCTCTTGCCATTACTATTCTCATCTCAAATTCCCCATGCCTCACATTGGGCACCAAAAGGACTGAGATGGGTTGACCCCAGCTGGAGGCCAGGTGCCCTCCAAATCCACCCTGTCATTCCCCTCCTCACCTGGACAGGGGAGAGAAGATAAAACAAAAGGCTTGTGGGTCGAGATTAAGGACAGGGATAAATCATTCAGCAATTACTGGCATGGACAAAGCAGACTCAAGTTCAAAAAAATTAATTTGATTTCACAGAATCACAGAGTTGTAGGGGTTGGAAGGGACCTCAAGAGATCATCAGGTCCAACCCCCCTGCCAAAGCAGCTCCCCAGCTCATACTGCACAGATAGGCGTCCAGACGAGTCTTGAATATCTCCAGAGAAGGAGACGCCACCACCTCCCTGGGCAGCCTATTCCAGTGCTCTTTTATTACAAAGCAAACCAGAGTAGAGTAATGAGAAGTAAAACCCAAACTTAAAACACATCCCTCCCAACCCCATCCTACCCCCCTTCCCATCTTCCTGGGCTAAACTGACCTGTTTCCCCCCCCAGCAGGACGGGGAGATGGGAAATGGGGGCTGAAGCCAGTTCATCACACATTGTCTTTGCCACTCCTTCCCCCTCAAGCTCTGACCCTGCTCTGGCGTGGGGTCCTCCAGGGGCTGCAGGGGAATCTCCCTCAGTGCCTGGAGCATCTCCTGCCCCCTTTCTGCACTGACCTGGGGTCTGCAAAGCTTCTTACATCTTCTCTCTCTGCCTGCAAAATCTGCTTCTAAGTGGTTGGGTTTTTTCCTTCTTACCTGTGTTATCACAGAGGCACTACCACCATCGCTGACTGGCTCGGCCCATCTTGGAGCCAGCTGGTATTCCCTCAGTCGGACATTGAGGAGGCTTCTAGCAGCTTCTCAGATAAGCCACCCCTGCAGCCCGGCCCCACCCCACTGCTACCAGAACCTTGCCACAGCACCCAAATAGAAGTGCAATATGTTTTCTTAATCACTATAGTTCCTCAGCTGGAAGGTACTGAAACTTCTGGTTTTGCCACAAAATAAATAAAACAGTTAAGATAGCACTCAGCGTTGGCAGACTCTTCCTAACTCCATACTCTCAGCAGCCCCAAGGAAAAGGACTTGGGGGGACTCGTGGATGAGAAGCAGGACACAAACCACCAACGTGCATCTGCAGTCCAGAAGGCCATCCCCATCCTGGGCTGCATCCCCAGGAGCGTGGGCAGGGGGAGAGAGGGGATTCAGCCCCTCTGCTCTGCTCTGCTGAGACCCCTCTGCAGTGCTGGGCCCAGCTCTGGAGCTCTCAGCACAAGGAAGACAGGGACCTCATGGAGTGGGGCCAGAGGAGAGTTCAAAAATGATCCAAGGGCTGGAGCAGCTCTCCTGTGAAGCCAGGCTGGGAGAGCTGGGCTGGCTCAGCCCGGAGAAGAGAAGGCTGTAAGGGGACCTTACACCCCTTCCCGTCCCTGAAAGGTGCCTGTAGGAGCTGGGGAAGAACTGTTCCTGAGGGCCTGGAGCACGAGGATGAGGGGTGATGGTTTTAAACTAGAAATGGGGAGATTTAGGTTGGATATTAGGAAAAAGTTCTTCACTCTGAGGGTGGTGGATCCCTGTCACAGGTTGTTCACAGAGATGGTGGATGCCCCATCCCTGGAGGCGTTCAAGCTCAGGTGTGATGGAGCGCTGAGCGACCTGATCTAGTGAAGATGTCCCTGCTCACTGCAGGGTGGGACTGGGTGGCCTGTGAAGGTCCCTTCCAACCCAACACATTCAGTGATTCTGTAATTCCTTAAGAACCCTCCTGGCCCATAAAGAATTTATGCCAAGCTTCTGACAAAATGATGCACTACTCAGCCAGACAACTAGACAAACTCAGAGATGGCTTTTTCCTTACATTTCCAGTCATAGAACCTAAGTCAAATCTTAGTAGATTCACCTTAAGACTAACTAAGTGACTTTCAGTGATATCTCTACTTTTTCTCAAGCCAAATCAACAAAGTATAAGATGTGAGGAACAGAAAGGTTGCCTGTGTGGGGCACACACACACATTTGTCTTTGCATTTGTTTTTCAACAGCAATACCACAGGACCACATGACACAAAAAGATTGCAAAGCAGCTAAAATAAAAGGCCGTACAAAGAATCACACGTTTGAATAGGGATCAAGTGTGAGCCTGCCAATTCAGACATTCTCTCCTCAAATGCATACATGGGAACAAACCATACGCTGCATTGGCATACCTGCATGGTCGCAAGCTATCTGAGTGGACTGCATACAAGCTTCCCACAGTTACCTTTAACCCCTAATGTTTGTATTTCAAACTCTCCACTGGTGCTTCACTTGACATAATTGCATTGCGTAGGCCAGAAATGGGGGCTGCCAAGTACACCCGTTCACTCAGAGAAAAAGAGGTACAGCTCTTGATGTAGATGATTAAATATTTTGCACTTTCGCCCACTCGGATGGCTAGAGATTAACTATTCACTTGGAAGGACCATCAGGAAAAGCAAAGACTCAGAAATGCTAAGAGCAACTGCAAAGGTTGCAGGCATGGAGCAACAGCCAGAGGTGGGCACAAAGGCTGCAGTGGCTCCAAGCTCTGTGCTCTCCTTCACTGTAAGGCAGACTGGGGAGCATCACTTTCAAGATGCACACTGCTCTACGACCATGCTAGTAAAGGTCAAAGGCCAACAATATGGATTTACACACTTATGCATGTGTAAGCAGGCAGCTGTAGAATCTGAAACATCCATGGGCTTCTGGCAGCAACTTGGCTGAGCATTCCCCACCCTTGGACTGTCACCATCAACACGTTAAGGCAAAGTGGAACAGTTCCTGACCCTCTTTTGTACAGGGCATACATCTTTTGAACTACTCCTGGAGTGGTTTTGCCAGCAGCACCAAATTAAATTTCTCCTTAGGAAATTAAGTTAATACATGACCTGTACAACACTCCCAGCTTGCTCCCATGCCACATCCCACCAGAACAGTCTCCTCCCACCCACAAAAAGCTCAGGCTGGTGCTGGATGAAGTTTCCCAGTCACACTGTGTACTGGCAGAGTGAACAAGCACAAGCTGAACAAACATTAGGTCCCCCATCCATGGGACAATGACAGGCTTCCCTTTCTACAAGGTCCACAGCTATAAATTGGATTGGACCTAGATACTAGTCTCCTTGGTCAAAGCCTGCCTGTGGCCCCAGCAGCTACAGAAGGGATGGGCAGAGTGACAGAGCACTCTCTAACACTTCTCAGCACTAAATATAGCCCTGTGTTGTCACATCTGGGTACCACAGGCACCCATGGGGTGCAGTTTTAGCCTGTTTTGAGGCAAATACAGACACAACTAGCATTTTCTGATTCTCCGGCTTATGAAATCCCTTAGGGGCAACCTGTACAGACAGACGGACCTGCTCAAGTTTACTGCACTGCAACCAACATCAGGCTACATAAAATTGAGGAACCAGTAATATAGCAGGCTAAGAGACCAGAATTCATGCCAGAAGAGGTGGTAAGCTACCATAAAAACACAAAGAGTAAATCCATTATCTCATGGAACAGCCCCTGCGTGCCTCAGCTGCCAGAGAGCTAACATGAGAGCAGCTGCTGCTCCCCAGCCGAGAGGCAGCTGCAGGCACCACCTCCTCCTCTTCGGCACACGACACACGCTTCGCAGGTTTTCGCTGGAGAAAGATTTCACTGCTTAGTCTACTGGACAAAGAACCTCGTCCTTCTCCAAAGAGGAGAGGTTTGCAAAGAACCACAGTTCTACCTGAACAATGAAAAGTTGAAAGTTCTGCTGGCAAAAAGCTGTTGCCTCCAACTGTAACTGGTTCCTGTGTATATTAAAAACAAGCAAGAAATAAATTACACTTTATGCCTTCCAGCAAGGGTGAGGGTCCAGGCCTACTGCAGCATCAAAAATCACCCTGACAGCACTAAAGCCATTATGCCTGAAATAAATAAGCACCCTGAGATTTAAAGTGGCGTGTCACAGTCTCTCACATCTATAAAGAAAATTATGTATTAAAACAGAAGAATTTGAGTTTGACGCTTTATAATAAAAATATAACTAGCTATATAGATAATAGGTGATTTTATTTATCTGTCACTGACAATGTGCTCTTGGCAGTAAGATGACATTTAAACATGACCAACGCTGGAAGTGCAGGGGTTTTATTTCTATACATTTTGTCTGACAGAATCGCAGCATGAGGGAAAGTGAGGAGATGGGGGCTGTAAGAGGTGGGAGGAACAAAAGAGCAGACCCTGAAACTCGCTGACCTTGGGGCAGCAAGACAAAAGGCAGAGTCATGGCAGCAAGTGTGTGCAACACGGCTGAGGCCAGGGCTGCTCTGCGAGCTGAGCTGCATGCAAGTGCTGTGCGGGGACCATCTCCTCCCCAAGGAAAGCTGCCCCCAGACAGGTGTCTCTGGGAAGCCAAGAGGAAACTGAAAAACTACTCTTCTTCACCTTCTATCACTCACCTCTGAGGCAGGGCAAGTGTCAGGCAGACATAATGCTCTGTCCCTGGCTTCATGGACTCAAATACAGGATCCAGAGGGAATTTGGACAAAGGTGATGATGGTGGAGGAAGCAACAATTGCCAGAGGCACAAAGAAACTTTGCTCCATTTTGAGAAGCAACCCTACAACACCAGTACGCCCTTGAGGGGCCTGGATGGTGGTTGACTTTTCACTTTGCTCCTCAGTCGAGAGTGACCTCTCCAAGAAACCATTTCACAGTTGCACCGCTACACGTAGGGCTCATCTGCACAGCACACAATGCTGTGTGAAACGGAATTCTGCTGAATCAGAACCAGCCAGTGGCGACTCAGGGGAGCACCGGTGGTACCAGCAGCAGACACTGACTCCAGCAGCCCTTTGGAGAACAGCAGGAAAGGCAACAGCTTAGTTCTATAATCAAACAAATACCCACAACCGAAAAGAAACTACACCAAATTGTTTAGCTAAAGGTAGTTTTACTATAAATATGTTAGAACCAGGAATATTTTATAGGGAAGCAATGAAGAGACATCTATGAAATCCTGACTGGAGAAAGATTATTTTGCCTGTCCCTGGGCGAAGGCCTATGAAATGTAACCAGCTGAGGGGGTCAGAACCAAAGAAACACTCCTTCACACAGTGCAGTAAAGCTACATGTAAATTCAACAGCCATGACACAGATTCATCAAAGAAAAATCAACCGAGAGCTATTCAATATTCAGATGCTACCTGTCTGGGGAAGGTACTAAATCACAGATCACAAAAGGGATAGTTTTACGTACGCTTGCCTCTCTGGCTTTTAATTTTACAGCCTGTCTTGGTATTTTTGGAAGGGTCTTAGGAGAGAACCATTAATTTCTTCAGTGTAAGACTGATTTGGTAAAAATGAGTAAGGAAGCATTTTGTTGTTAGCATTTTTATTATATGCTAAAAAAGATAATTAACCTTTGATAAGTGCACTCTGTAGATACTGAGATACCTGGCCCTTCCCCATCAGAGGAAAACACGACAGCAGATTCAGCAGCCAAAGAGGTGAGGCTGCTGCTGCTACGTATCTGCAGGTCCCACAAGGAGAGTGGGAGAAGATGCATTCCCAGCAGGTACGAACACACAGCGCACTCATACATGCCACAAGAGGTGATTGGCACTGCACTGAGGCAGCATCTGATGCCCCATCCCACTCCCCTCCCTGGCTGGGCAGGGTGGGAGCCCACCTGAGAACAACTGTGCTAATCTGGTGCAGGGCACAGCTGGGCAAGCACACCCAGCAACTGGCTGCCTACATGCAACCCACCTTCTTCCTACCTTCCCTCTCCTGTATTTCTCACTTGTTCTTCCCCACCCCCCTAAACTCCTGCTTCCCTCCACTTCTGATCCCTCCCCATAACATGCCATAATAAGTCCCATGGGAACCCAAACTGGTTTTCCCTGCAGCCCATGTGTCCCGGGGTGGGCAGCAACCTCCTTGGTCTGACAGAGCTGTTCTGCAACTCACCATGATACCAGGCAGACACTGCTGGGACTGCCCTGGCAGGGGCCTGGACACAGTGCTCCTTCCTTGAGGTCCTCAATTTGGGGTCCTGCCTGAGCCCCTCTAGACCTGCAATGGGCTGGCTCCAGAGATGCGCCTGGGAGCAGCCCCCCCCAGGGCACTGTTTGTGCTCCCCCTCCTGCCACTGCCTCTCCAAGCTCCCACAGAGCTGTGCGGATGAGCTTGATCATGTCATCAAACATTTGTGGTGGCACATAGTAAAATTTTCCTCATATATGTGGATGAAGATAAGGCTTACACTTCTAACACTAAGCCTTTCACATTAAGAAAGCATCTGGATTAAAAATACCTAATTTGGAAGATGATGTACAAATGTTTTGAAATTCTATGAAAAAAAGACCTACAATTTACAACTATACAGCTTGTGTATTAATCTCCCACTAGTCATAAACCTCGTCAACTCCAACAAAATCTAACAAAGCAAAGATACTGAATTCCCACATTTTTGTTGAAGATGGTATCTGGTTATGGAAGCAGCCCAGTTTATAAGGACTGCTACTCAGAGAGTCATAATTAATTCCCTTATTCTCTTAAACACAAAGCACCCCAGAAGGGCCAGCTGGCCATTTTGCACACACAGCCAGAAGAGGGGCCCTTGCCCAGCCATCTGCCCAGCCAGGCAGGTAGGAAACACAAGGGACTGCTGGTGACACAAGCAGACAGTAGAAGAAAGGACACTGTAAGATTCTTCCATAGGAATTCAAGTTTTATTAGCACATCTTTCTCCTGCTTCTAATGGCAAGAAATGTCCTTCATGTGGTTTCTTTCTGTTTCTTGATTTATTAACATTGATACATTTATGTAGACTTATAGCCACTTTTTTTCCATCAAAACCTTACGATCTAACACTTAAGCTGCAGCAAGATGGTACAAGACAAGGAGGGGTAAGGCAAGTATTTAAGTACACCTGCACTGAAACCAGAGCAGAATCCAAAACTTTTCTGGGGGGCATCAGGAGGAGTGTGGGCAGCAGGTCACAGGAGGGGATCCTCCCCCTCTGCTCTGCCCTGCTCAGGCCCCACCTGCAGTGTTGTGTCCAGTGCTGGGCTCCCTGGGATCAAACAGCCAGGGATCTCCTGGAGAGAGTCCAGAGGAGGCTACGAAGGGGATGAAGGGCCTGGAGCATCTCCCCTGTGAGGAAAGGCTGAGTGAGCTGGGGCTGTTCAGCCTGGAGAGAAGCAGCCTGAGAGGGGATCTGATCAATGGGGATCAATAGCTGAAGGGTGGGACCCAGGGGGACATGGGCAGCCTCTTCTCAGTGTCTGTGGGGACAGGACAAGGGGTGATGGCCTCAAGTTGGAGCCCAGGGAGTTCCCCCTCAGTGTGGGGAAGAACTTCTTCCCAGTGAGGGTGAGGGAGCCCTGGGACAGGCTGCCCAGGGGGTGTGGAGTCTCCTTCTCTGGAGAGATTCCAGCCCCATCTGGACACCGACCTGTGTGCCCTGTCCTAGGGACCCTGCTTTGGCAGGGGGTGGGACCCCATGGGCTCTGGAGGGCCCTTCCAACCCCTACAACTCTGTGATTCTGTGATTCTCTGGCTTCTTAAAAAAATAAGTTGAAGTTAACTTTCTATAAAGTAGTGTGAAAAATAACTCTGAATTATCTATTTAAAATTTTATTGCTGTGCCCTGTTGTATTGCCCCTCATCGTTTGGGCTTCAAAGGCAGGTACCACAGCTTCCACAGGTATCAGTCTTGCTCTAGAGAGCTGAGATATGCTTTTTCTGGCTGACACAAGCACAGTGTCTTCCAGGTATCGGTAAGAAAGAGGGGGGAAAAAATGGATTCTGTTCTTGACCTTACAAAGCTAAAAACCTGTATCCAGATCTGAGAAAACAGCTGTTCCCAAGAGCACAACTGGCTTTTAGGCACTGCGCTGTAAAACACATGAAGAAAGCTATTTGGGCAGTATGGCGATTTGCTTTAGTTACAAAGGGAATAGCAGAGGGCTGCTACACAGAACTGGAAATACAGCCATGTAGGGGCATGAGAGGACAAACTGCCACCAACGAGGAGTGATCTGAACTCGAAGTTACCCTGTAAATTCGGAAAACCTCTCCTGAGGTGCATGGTGCCACGTCCATCTCCATCACTGTCCTCTGACAAGAACACCCAGTGCTGCAGAGGAAATTCAGTTGCTGGCTTCTCCCGTAGCATCACCCCCACTTCATGAATCGAACCACAAACAACGCAGACAATCAAAGGTCTGCAGGGAAGGACCCCAAAGGAAAAAGCAGCCACAGACAGTTTGGCACCAGCACAATGTCATCTTGCTCAACAGAGCAGTAACTTCTAAATCTAGCTCTTCAACTTCACTGTTTCACAGAGATTAAAGAACTTTAAAGAACCTTGTCCTGTCTAAAGTTTAAAACAGGTTAAAACCTTCTCTGGCAATTCTAATCTAGGTGATCCTGATTAGATCCCTTGAGATCCCTTCCAAGCCCTGACATTGTGTTTCCTTTGCCTAAGCTTTTAACCCCAAGTGAAACTAGGGCTAACTGCATAATGAATGAATCTATTTTTGCCAGGAAGTGGTTTATATCCAAGTAACAAAGATGAGTGTGCCACCACTACAGTGGATTCATTAGTGTTACTTCAGCTTAAGCAAATAACTATACCCATGTAACCGATCCAACAGATTACTACTGCATTTCAAGTGAGAACTGCTGAAAGAGAAAAACAAATCTAAAACACCTCCCTCACCACCCTTCCTCATTATTCCCAGGCTCAGCTTCACTCCCAACTCTTCTGTCTCCTCCTCCTCAGCAGCACAGGGGTCGGGGAATGAGGGTTGCCGTCAGTTAGTAATACTTTGACTCAGTGCTCCTTCTTCCTCATGTTCATCCCCTGCTCCAGCACAGTGTCCCTCCCACAGGACAGTCTTCTGGAAACCTCTCAAGCATGGCTCCTTCCCACAGGGTGCAGGCATTCAGGAATGGACTGCTCAGGCATGGGTCTCCCATGGGGTCAGATGTCCTGCCAGAAGACCTGCTCCAGCACGGACTCCTCTCCACAGGGCCACAGCTCCTGCCAGGACCTTGTTCCTATACAGGCTCTCCACAGGCTGCAGCTTACTCCACAACAGGTCTGCCTGCTCAAAGACGGAGCTCTGCGGGCTGCAGAGGGACAGCCTGCCTCACCAGGTCTTCTCCGTGGGGTGCAGAGGAATCTTCTGCATTGACCGTGGTGCAGGGCTGTTGCTCTCACCTTCTCACAGTCTCTCTGCTGCTGCTGTTGAGAAGCAGTTTTGAGGCCAGCGGTGGGTCCATCTTGGAGCTGGCTGGTGTTGGCTTTGTCACACCTTGGGGAAGGTTCTGGCAGCTTCTTGTAGAAGCCACCCCTGCAGCCCCCTGTTACTAAAACCTTGCAACACAAACCCAATACAGGCATGTACTAATGAAGACTTCAGAAAGAAAATAAAGCTTTAATCATGGTTTAAAGGTCACCCTAGTGGGTAAAAATTTACCTGGCTTTAATATATTTGCTGACTTTTTTACTAAAATCCTACTGAGTAATTTTTGAAATGTGTGAGAAGAAATTAAGCTGCATTTTGTCAGTTCAAAGACAGTAACTTCCTTCCCTTGTTTTCACACAGGCGCCACTCCGGATCTGCTTTTCCTTCATAACATGCAGACTTACAGTCAGTTAACAGCTTGAATGCTGCGGTTTGCCTTCCTTAGCAGGACCATGAGAAGAAAAACAGCCGCTGATTAGGACACTGCTACCAGGACAGACTGTACGTTCCGGAGAAGCAAACAGCATGCACCCGACTCCTGTACCCAACATTAGGTAGGCCAGCCTTCGCAAGGTGAACTAGGATGCAATAGTTCCATCAAGCACAGGAAAAGAAAACCTAATTTATAACATGTCATCCAAAGAGACGTTTCTTTCAGATTAACAGAGCATTAAATGAATGGGCAGGTGAGCAAAGACAGGTTGTTCCCACTGTGCTCTCTCCTGAACACACCGGAAGGCACCACACATACCCTAAATATGGAACATTTCAAACAGAAATGAAAGTATTTTAATGTCTCTAACTTTACAAACTTGGTTTATAACCTATAAACTACAACTACCTGACAGGAGGGTGCAGAGAGGTGGGCGAGGGTCTGTTCAGCCAGGGGACAGGAGATGGGACAAGGGGCAATGGGCTCAAGCTGTGCCAGGGCAGGGTCAGCTCAGCTGGGAGGGAAAAGTTCTTCCCTGGCAGAGTTGTCAGGGCCTGGCCCAGGCTGCCCAGGGAGGGGGCTGAGTCACCGACCCGGGCTGTGTTTAAATAGAGAGTAGATCGGGTACTTAGGGATATAGTTTAGAATAGGATGGGAATGGTCGGACTTGATGATGCTAAAGGTCTTTTTCAGCCTGGTGTTCCAGGACAGAACACATTTCAATGCTGGCTGTGAGAGCATGGTTTAGGATATGCAAAAGAAGAAAGCTCAGGTGCTCCCAGTCCCCTTGCATAGCTCTGCAGTGACAACCAAGCACTTCTGGCAAGGATGTCGCGTGTCTGATGACAGCCCTGAGGTCACCTCTTGCTAAAACCGAGGGGTTAGGCAAACCAGGCTGCTGGCAGACCTGCTGAGCAGAGCTAAAGGCTGCCAACATGGAGAGGGGGAGACACACCACCCTGAGCACACTCCATGCCTATTGTCAGAACAGACATCATTAGTACTCACAGTATGATCTGTGGATTGCACCTTTGCTTGTCGTATTTTACTTTTATCTAGGTTCCCTACAAGTTCCCCTAATTTCCTGCTCATTTTCTTTCATGTAACACTAAAGATGTACAGCCTTATGGCAACAGTTCTGTCACCAAAATTCTCTACAGGAGATTCACAACAATCCAGGCCTTTTTTTTTTTTGTCTTGTTCTTTAAATACTAATGAAATCAGCCTGTTTACTTTATAGGGAGAGCCACGGTATTTGCATATTACTTTTCATATCACGGTATGACCAATCTGAATTAACCTAAAGGTCAGGGGTCTTCCACTGAGATCTGTTCATGAAGAGCCTCAAGACGTTAGCCAAAGATGTCCTTGAAAGTTTAGAGGCTGAAATGCAAAATTAGATGATGCTGATGCTAAGTGTGTTTTTGTGAGGATGACAGAACTGGGCTGATCACAGGCTCTGCTAAGAGACTTTTTTATTTCCAGCAACTCTCTCTTCCTATCAGTCTCCAGAGACAACAGCAAAAATCAGTCCTTCAAACAAACAATTAAAAAAAACCCCAAACACCCCACAAAACCTTCAAGTTGCCACCACCAGCCCAAGGAACCAGCTCTTCCAAGACCTGTTGCCCAAACTGCCTGTTATCTCAAAAGCAATGGTAGCTGGCGACGGGCGATTCCGAAGTACACTGCGAGAGCTACGAAACATGGAGGCTGCCCAGCGCGAGGCAGGAACGGGCATTACCACCTTCTCCTCACAGGTGGGGCCACTGCGAGAGGTTAACTGCCCCACACGCCTCTGGACAGCAGCGAACACCGCCCGGAAGGATTCTAACGCAGCACCTCACCCCACCGCCGCCGCTCAGCGTCAGAAGACCCCGCGGCGACCCCCGCGCGGCTTTCCGCGCCCCGGCCGGGCCGGGCTCCTTCGGGGGCGCCGCAGCCTCGTCCCATCGGATCGCGCAAGAGCGACGGGCCTCCGCCGGGCTCCGCGACCCCGCCGCCGCGAACAGCCCCGCGGCAGCCCCGAGTGCCCAGCGGGCAGACACCGGGGGGACAGGCGGGACGCGCGGCGCCCGCCGGCCTTCCCCCGCAGCACAGCGGAACCGCGGCCCCCGCCGCCCGCAGCCCCCCGCCCCGCCCCGCCAAGCGCCGCGGGACCTCCTTCCTGCGCTCCCCGCCGGCCGCCCCTTCCCGCGGGCAGCGGGGACGCCCGACCGGAGGTCGCCGCCCTCCCGGGCAGCTCCGCCTCCCGCGGAGCCTGCCGCCGGCCTAGCGGGGCTGCGCGGGGCGGCACGGCCGAGGCCACGACGAGGCGGCCCCGCTCCGCAGACGCGCTCCCCGCTCCGCCCGGGCCCAGCCCGGCCGCACACGGCCCCCGCCGGCCCCCGCTCACCTACAGTCCCTGCCCCTCCCGCTGCCGTCCGGCGGGAAGGGCCGCGGCGGGGCGTCCCGGGAGGCGGGAAGGGCCGGGCGCGACCGTCGCCCTCGTCCCTGCGATCCCCGCGGCTCCGCCCCCCAGGGCCCGACGCTGCGGCGGCTGCCCCGGCGCCGGAAGTGACGCCACCGCGCAGAGGGGGCCCCCCCCCTCCCCCGGCACGTGGCAGCGGCACGAACCCACCTGCCCAGCCACCAACCAATCAGGATTCTCGTTATTCTCAGGTGACGTACTCCCCGCCCCCGCCTCGGGTTCTGCAGTACGCGCGGCCGTGATTGGGCGAGTCGCGCTGCTCGGCGCGCGTGGAGCGGCGCGGCCGGCGGCGGAGGCAGCGAGCCGCCTCCTGCCTGGGCCCCGCGTAGCGCCCCCGGGACGGGCCCCGCCGCTCGCCGCCCCTCGCTATGGCCGCCGCGACATGGCGCTACCGCGGGGATCCCCAGGCGGAGCAGCCGGCGGTGCTGGGTGAGGGGGGCGCGGGGGGTGGGGGGGGGTGAGGGGGGGCACGGGGGGGGTGAGGGGGGGGCGCGGGGCGGGGGGGGGTGAGGGGGGGGCGCGGGGCGGGGTGTGAGGGGGGGAGCACGGGGGGGGTGAGGGGGGGGGCGCGGGGGGTGGGGGTGGTGAGGGGGGGCACGGGGGGGGTGAGGGGGGGGCGCGGGGCGGGGTGTGAGGGGGGGGAGCACGAGGGGGGTGAGGGGGGTGAGGGGGCGGGGGGGGGTGAGGGGGGGGGGCGCGGGGCGGGGGCGCCGCCCGGGCTGACGGCCTCTCCCCGCCCCGCAGTGCGGTTCGCCAACGGCAGGCTGCAGCGACCCGGCGCCGTGCGGTTCACCGTGTACCGAAACAAGGACAGGGCCCATCCCCGGAAGAAGCACCGGAGGATCCTGGTAAGGGCCCGCTCGGGGGCGGGCGGCGCCCGCAGCCGGCCCTCGTGTGTGCGGACACTGCGGCTGTGGGGGCTGGAGGCCGCGGCGGCCGCTCTGACGCCGCCCTCCCGCCCCTGCTCGGGTCGCGGCTCGCCCAGGGCAGCCGCGGGGCCCAGCGGCGCGTCTGGCGGCCGGGGTGCCGCCGCGCCCGTTGGAGATCGGGGCGGGAGCTGCAGCCGGACTCGGGCCGAGCGGTCCCGGCCTCAGAAGGCGGCGGCGGGTTCTCCCCTCGCGGCAGCTCCCGCAAGTCGGAAATGGGACTATCCGTCAGACACGCGGTCCCTGCGGCCCTGTTTCACAGCATCACAGAATCTTAGGGGTTGGAAGGGACCTCAAGAGGTCATCGGGTCCAACCCCCCTGCCAAAGCAGTTCCCTATCTCATATTACATAGATAGGCGTCCTGACGGGACTTGAATATCTCCAGAGAAGGAGACTCCACCACCTCCCTGGGCAGCCTATTCCAGTGCTCCCTCACCCTCACTGTGAAAAAGTTCTTCCCCATGTTGGTGCGGAACTCCCTGTGCTCCAGCTTACAGCCATTGCCCCTAGTCCTGTCCCCACAGACACTGAAAAGGGGCTGGCCAATTCCCCCTGGGACACAGCTGCTCCTCTCCAGGCTCCAGCCGCTGCCCTGCTCCAGCTGCTGTCGTTAAGGTGTAGCGAGCAGGACTCAGGGAACCGCCAGGGAGCAAATCTTAGAAGAAATGGAAGAATCAGAGTTTAGCGCCAGCCTGTGCGGGAGAGAGGAACCCTTTTCCAAATTTCACAGAGTCTCTGGGATTTCAGAGGGAGTTCTGGTTTTCTGTGATGGAGGTGGCTGTAATGGGGGGCGCGACAGAGGGGGGAAGTGTTTTGGGAGCATTCAGGGAAGACCCGTGCAGCAGCAAGCAGGAGGAGAGCTGTTCCCATATCCTGTAAGTAACAATGCTGGCAAGGCATGCCTCTCCCCACCAGGGCTGCCCGCACTTCTGTGGAGACCCATGAGGTCTCCTTGAACCTCAGAGGAGCGGACGGGGGGGTCCTGTAGTCTTGCTGTGCCAAGGCGCAGCGGTTTCGGTGGTGCATGCCAGGGTAAGACCATGCCTCCCCAGGCTCGGCAGTGTGGGTTGGTTCTCGGGACAGAAAGGAACTGGAGTAACGTCATGTGGGACATTTTGGTTCATGATACTGAGAGTGATGAGTGAGATCTAGTAACCTTTCAACTGGAACTGAAGGTGTATGTAATTTGAAAAACGTTGATGGATCACACGTGTGCTCTCAGGCAGAGGTTGATTTACTGAAGTTCTGTGTGTGTACATCTTTATGGCTCATTTGAATAATCCAAAGGGAAATCAAGTTTAAGAATGAAAAGCTGTTGCTTGAAAGCTAGTCTTGTCCCTTCGGTCACAAAATCTGTTCTGTTGTTTGTAGTCCACTTGGACTTCTGTAAAGACGATGACACCATTTCACGCAGCATTCTGACTGAGAAACTGGCTGCCACTGGCTTGGACAGGGGGACCCTCAGCTGGGTTCAAAACTGGCTGGATGGCCGGGCCCAAAGGATGGTGCAGAGAGGTGGGCGAGGGTCTCTTCAGCCAGGGGACAGGAGATGGGACAAGGGGCAATGGGCTCAAGCTGCCCCAGGGCAGGGTCAGCTCAGATGGGAGGGAAAAGTTCTTCCCTGGCAGAGTTGTCAGGGCCTGGCCCAGGCTGCCCAGGGAGGGGGCTGAGTCCCCAGCCCTGGGTGTGTTTAACAGAGGGGAGATGAGGTGCTCAGGGAGATGGTTTAGCACAGCACAGGGGCAGTTGGACTTCAGGAGCTTAAAGGGCTTTTCCAACTCTGTGATTCTGTTTACACTGTGAATTCTTTACTGAAATTGGTTTTGCTGATGTTGTTGAAATACACTCTAAGGACATACCTGTCTCTTTCTTTGAAGAGAGAACCGATCTTAAAGTGAGAAGGTGCTTTCTGCCGCTGTTGTTGAGTTTCACAGGTGCTTGCATGCACGTTTCACTCAAGGACAACATGACTTTTTGGCCAAAAATCCTCAGGGGAAGTGCAGATACAAACAGGTTGAAACATAGGACCATAGGATCTCCTGGGCTGGGAGGGACCCATACGGGCCATCAAGCCCAACTCCTGGCTCCACATAGGCCCAACCAAGTCAGAGCAGGGCACTGAGGGCATTGTCCAGATGCTTCTTGCCCTCAACCCATCTCGGGGCTGTGACCCCTTCCCTGGGGAGCCTGTGTCAGTGCCCGACCCCCCTCTCAGTAAAGGTCTTTACATGGTTGGGCTGTTCCCAGTAGTGTGAGATTTGTTTTTTTAAGCCAGCTAGTTACAGTCCTTTGGCAGTGTTACAGCTTGAACTAGATCATTGAAAAATACGTTTTGAACTTAGTTCCCTTTACATAGAGTCCTGGCTGCACTCAGTGTGTCCCACTGGCCTAGTCTTGTAAGGTTTGCCCTGGCTGGAAGCTTAGAGAGGCTTTGAGCAGCTGTGTTAAGGACAACAAAGCATTGGAATACTATCTTAGAGAGTCCTGGTCCCTCTTCTCTACTGACTGGTGACACCCAAGTTTGCCACATTGACTCTAAATTGCTATTCTGTTTCCTTGCTATGGTTCCTCATCTTCTGGCCTAGTGAAAGCTGAGGTAGAATTGTGTATCATGGGTAATATTCAAGGAATGTCTGCTTCCTAAAGATTTCTGATCTGATGCAAAATATACCTAAAATGGGCAAAGTGAAGTTTTCCATAAGTTTCCATGTGAACATAAGGAGAGGTTGTGGAGTCTCCTTCTCTGGAGACGTTCAAACCCTGCCTGGATGCGTTCTGTGTGACCTCATTGGGTGATCCTGCTCTGGCAGCAGGGTTGAGTAGATGATCTTATGACGTCCCAACCTCTCACGGTCTGTGATTCCTATGCGCAACTAGTGTCTGATGCCTGGGAGTACAGAGCCCTGTGACACCAGGGGAAATAGAGCAGATGCAGAGGAGGTTTCTCACAGCCCTGCATTCAAGTAATTTTTCTTTGTTTTTCAGGTCTCAGAAACTGAAAGGCTTTCCTACGTGGGGAATAACTTCAGCAGCAGACCTACGAACTCCCTGTGCAGGTATGGGTTGCTGGCAGAACTGTGGAGGTGGAAGTAGAGGATTTGCTGAAATACAAAGTTCCCACCAAGGCTGGGATTTGAATCAAGAGGATTTTGATAGGATACTCCAGCGCCTGGCAGCTGTGGTGTTTGTGCAGGACGACTCTGTGCAAGCTGTCACAGCACATTCAGGCAGAGGTTATTTGAAAAGGTTTTGTGGAGGAAGGGGTGAGGAGATGATTTGATGTAGCTGAAACCCATGAGTAACAGCTTTTGTTATTAAGTAACTAAACGATTAAGAAATTGCTAAGATCATCTGCTGCTGCCCAGGAAACCCCTGGGTCATTAACTGCCGTTTGACTTCAGAGCCGTAGCATGATACTGGCTGTGGCATGCAATGTCAAAGGAAGCATTGGTGAATTCTCCAGCCCTCGCTGGTCCTGGTTTCAGAAGTGACCTTTGTTAGCATCGGGGCAGAACCTACTGGCTGCCTGAGAAGTACCATGTGCGGGATCTCCTCGTCCTAAAAGGAGAACCACCAAATGGGTGGAGAGTCAATGTGAAATAACCTTGCCTTGTTATAACCAAAGCTGTTTCTTTTCTCCGTTGCTGAGGAGCAGCACGTGCCATTTCGGCTTGCCCTTCTGAAATGTGGGATGAAAAGGAATTTACCAAAGAGAAATTAGCTGATATTAATAGTTAGCAAAGTCACACTTCTGAGAAGCTCTGAGGGTGGTTGATTGCCCCACAAAGCACCTCTGTCATTCCCCCACCTCAGCTGGAGGGGAAAAAGATACAAGGAGAGGCTTGTTGGTCAAGATCAGGACAGGGAGATATCACTCAGCAGTTACCATCATGGGCAAAACAGACTCAACTTAGAAAATTAATGTCATTTATTACCAAACAAAACAAAGCCAAGAGAAATTAAATCTTAAAGCATCTCCCACCCACCCCTCCCTTCCTTCCAAGGCTTGACTTTATTCTGATTTTCTCTCCCTCCTCTCCCTCATCACAAGGGAATGAGGAGTGGGGGTTGGCGTCAGTTCATCACATTGTCCCTGCCACTCCTTCCTCTTCAGGGGAGGACTCCTCCCCTGCTCCAGCGTGGGCTCCCTCTCACAGCAGACAGTCCTCCACAAACTTCTCCAACATGGGTCCCTTCCATGAGATACAGGCCTTCAGGAACAGACTGCTCCAGCCTGGTCCCCCACGGAGTTACAAGTCCCCCCTGCTATCCTGCTCTGGCGTGGGCTACAGGTCCTGCCAGGAGCTTACTCCAGTACAGGCTTCCCATGGGGTCAGAGCCTACTTTGGGTGCCTCTACCTACTCTGGCGTGGGGCCCTTCATGGACTGTAGGTGGGACCTCTGCTCTGCTCCGTGGGTTGTAGGGTCGCATCCTGCCTCACCATGGGCTGCTGCAGGGGAATCACTGCCCTAGTGCCAGAAATACCTCCTGCACTGACCTTGCTGTCTGCAAAGATGTTTCTCTCGCATCTCTCTCTGGTTCCAAAAACTTCTCCTAGCCTGTTGGGTTTTTTCTTAACTGTTACTACAGAGGTGCCACTACTGTTCCTGATGCTCTCAGCCTTGGCAGCATCGGGTCCATCTTGGAGCTGGCTGGTGTTGGCTGTGTTGGACCTTGGGGAGACTTCTGTGAGCTCCTTGCAGAAGCCACCCCTGCAGTCCCTGGCAACCAAAACCTTGCCACACAAGCCCAAAACACCGGATTTTAAAAGCACCAGATACTGCATAGAAGCACTGAGAAAATGTGGGTCTTGATGCGTTAAAAACCCAAAAGCTAATAGCAATTAGCACTCTGCCTCATAGTCTTTTTGTATTTCTGGAGCTGCTTTAGTTGTCTTAAAACTTTGGCATTTACTTAGATCAGCAAGTCCATGTATATTACATACATAGTTGTATGTCTTGTATTTGTGACGCAAAAGAAGTGGTGGGGGTGGGGAGTACACATGGCTCTGTGCCGGGTGTTTGAAAACTTTTCCACTGGACTGCCTGTCGCTAACTGCCTGCCCCTGTTCTTCCCAGGTATTTTGTTGGTGTGTTAGACAAGGACTCTGGGCAAATGGATGTGTATAACGCTGAAATATTCAACGTGCAGCCCTTGCTCTCAGGTAGGAAGACAGTTTGCTTAACCCCAGCACCAGTCACCGAATGCTGGGTCTGTGTCTGCCTCCAGCTTTGACTGCTCGGTTGCTGCCGGCAGGGCTCATCTGTCTCTCTGGCAGCTCGCTCTTCTCATTGCTGCCTTATTCCTTTGGCGTGGAGGAAGGAGGATACATTGAACCTTCCTTTAAGGCATTACACGATATGGAAAACAGAGGGAAGGAAGCAAGGTGAAGTTTAGGGTGAAGGTTAAGCAGAGAGCATTACAGGTAGGAGAGTGGAAGTGCTGGAGTCAGTACCAAAGCTCTCACTGCTGAAAATAAGTGCAGCCCTGACTAGGTAAGCTCTACTGAGGGAAGCCTGGAAATTGCCAGGTCAAGAGATTGCATCACTGAAAAGCAAAAGAGCCTTTCTTCAGCAGAACTGCTTTTTCTTACTGAACCCAGGAGCATAACCTGGAGGTTATTTATTGCCTGTCCAGCAAGACCTGGGTATTGCTGCAGTCCCTGCGCTAATGTCCTTAAAACCCCAATCCCAACAGAAATTCTCAATTATTACAATAATTTCTGCACTTTATAGCAGAATTTTTTTTCCTTCTTTTTTTTTTTTTGCTAGGTATGTGCCCTTACTTTCAGCGTGTCTTTTAATTGACAAAGTCCCATGGAGGACGTCTTAAAGCATTGTGCCAAGTCTTTCAGCAGTGGGATAGAGCTAAAAGGATACTGAGTACGAATGCTGCCCTGCATGCCACAAGCAAAGCATGTTAACTTTTGTTCTTTTATAGATAACTTAATACCTGATGACACAAAGGATTATCAGAATAAATCCTACAGGGAAAAGGTAAAGTTGAAGCCTGGAGCATCTGCCCTACAAGGAAAGGCTGAATGAACTGGGGCTGTTCAGCCTGGAGAGAAGCAGCCTGAGAGGGGATCTGATCAATGGGGATCAATAGCTGAAGGGTGGGACACAGGGGGACATGGGCAGCCTCTTCTCAGTGTCTGTGGGGACAGGACAAGGGGCCATGGCCTCAAGTTGGAGCACAGGGAGTTCCCCCCCCAATCTGGGGAAGAACTTTTTCCGGGTGAGGGTGAGTGAGCCCTGGGACAGGCTGCCCAGGGGGTGTGGAGTCTCCTTCTCTGGAGAGATTCCAGCCCTATCTGGATGCTGACCTGTGTGCCCTGTCCTAGGGACGCTGCTTTGGCAGGGGGTGGGACCCCATGGGCTCTGGAGGGCCCTTCCAACTGCTGCAAGTCAGTGATTCTGTATCATATTCTACTGTGATTATCCAGCCAACGGTGGCAAGTGATGCTTGTCTGAGACTGGGATGTTTGGTTTACTGCAGGGTAAACCTGTGTGGGTTTGATGCGTGCTCTGTGCCCTGGAGGTCGATCTGGGCAGTATTTTCATAATCATTTCAGACTCAGTTACAATCCCAGTTACTTCCTGTCCCCTCACAGATGAGTGCTTGTTGCATGGTTGGGTTGTGTCCAGTGAAGTTTCCATAGAATGTGAATGTGGAAGAAGGGATGGGTCGCTGACTTTTCCTCTTAGATGCAAAGTGTCTTCAGTTCAGCACTGTGTTCTAATTTATGTCTCTCTTGCACAGATGGAGTTGTGCATTGAGGCCTTTGGTACCAGCAAGCAGAAGCGAGCTCTGAACTCTCGGCGAATGAATGCAGTGGGCAGTGATATTCTGAATACTGCTGTGACAAAAGCAGCAGCAAACATTATAGATGCAAAGGGTGTAACAGGTGAGAATATTGTCTCAGAGTTCAGTGACGGCAGTCAGAAGTGCTGTGTGGTAGGAAGAAGAAAGGGGTTTTCCTCACGTGACCAAGGAAGCAGCTGGTCTAACAGCTGAAAGATGTGTGCAGGAACTCACAGGTCTTTCTGTTGGAAGAGGAACTGCTTCCTTCTGATTCTGCTAGATAACGTGTGGGAGTTGCCTGAATGAGAGAAGGTCCCTGTGACATCAAGATTCATCCCTGTCCATTGCTGGCACCTTCTCTGTGAGCCCCTGAATATCAGTTTGCTGGGATAAAGACAGTGTATTCACCTGATCTGAACTGAGATGCTGAATGGTGAGCTGTACCCTGGTATCACAGTGGCATGTCTGTGGAAGATGGTCCATGCCCTGTTGAGTGCCATCCCCAGTGCTCCTGTGAGTCAGGATGGACTGAGGCTTCTGCTACAGAGGAACTTGCAGCAAAGATGAGTCTGTCCTGGCCTTAGTTATTGTCACTGCTGCAGGGGAGGTTCATTCATTCTCAAAAACAGCACTGTAGTGATGTTTCCAGGAGAGCTGCTAACCTTGCTCTCAAGTGCTGTTGAGGCTGCATCTGTGTTATGTTGTCTGGCCTGTGTCATGCCCCTGCCCTGATGCAGAAGGAGGTGGAGAAATGACACAGCATGGCAGGCAACAGGAATGGACAGGGACCTGGAGCACACCAGGAAGAGGCTAAGGGAGCTAGGCTTGGTTAGTCTGGAGGCCAGGGAGGATCTCACAGCATCTGCATGAAGGGTAGTCAGAGACAAGCCCTTCTCAGCAGTGCCAACAAGGGTCAGCAGCATAATTTTGCAATGGTCCTTGGACCTTGAGAGGTCCAGTTTAGAGACTGGGGGACTCTTCTCGCCTTGGAGAGTAGTGTAGCAGCCTTGGAACAGGTCACAGAGAGGTGTAAAGTCATCATCCTCAGGGGTTTCCAATCCTTGGCAGGACAGAGCCAGGGCTACCCTCATATAGTGCTGTAGACTAGTGTGTCCTACTCAGAGCAGGAGGTTGGACCGGAGAGCTCCACAGCTCCTTTCCACCAGTGCTTCTGGGATTCTGGGCTTCATTGACAGACACAAGTGTTGATGACCAGAACCTGTCTCACAGTCAGCATCTAACCTAGAACAGGTTAGGTGCTTTCAGAAGCGCTTTGTGCCAAGTGGAACCCAGGGTGTCAAAACCATGTTCTGACCACCCTGCAGGCAAGAGGGGCAGCACCAGCAACCAGCTTCCTCAGTGCACTTCTTTCCTAGATGCTCCTCTAGTTTGGAGTGGCTTTTCTAAATTACAGGGAGCGTGAAGTTCTTGGTAGAAGTGATGACACTAATCATAACCCTATAATGCTCAATATATAGCAAGGACATCACAAGCTCTTGTCCTTTTTGTGCCTACTGGAATGCTTTCTGTACAGCCAGCACCTGCACGTGGCAGTAGTGAAGCAAAATAGGGAAGAGCTGTAGCCTTACTGCTGACCTGCGTGAGATGAACTGAGTGTTAAACTTTGAAAGGTCAAGCTGTGACTCATCTGGCATTGGCCCAAGAGCCACCATTAAAGAGACATGCTTAAGGGAGGGATTTGAAGTGTGGTCACATTCTCTGTTTCTTTGCATGATCCAAATCTTGTCCTTTTTTTCCTGCTTCCCTCCAAAGCTTTGATCCAGGACATGGCCCAAGATGACACACAGAACATCTCCGTCTTCCTCCCACCGTGTAATGAAGATGCTGACAAACCAGAGAACGTTTACAAGTTTGAGGATAGTATCTTTTTTCTGCAGAGGAGTGGTTTCCCATGCTTGTAAGACTTGATGTCAGTGGTCTGGCAGGTTGGAGGGAGTACTGCCAGGCGTGTGAATGAGCTGAGCCTTGCCCCCCTCACAGACCAAAAGCTGAGAGCAGGGATATACTGTATTGAGATCTTGAGCCTGCAAGTTCCTTGTCCTGCCTCTTTCCTACAGGGAGCAGGAAGCTGTGCCTCCCCGTGGGAATAGTAGTGAGGTCAGCCATGCAGGAGAAGTGACCTGTGGTCAAACCACAGTCCTTTAGAGACATCTCTTGCTGGCCAGCTTCCTCAGCTTGTCGCTATCCACCTATTTATAATTTCCTTTACCTGCCCCACATCTCCTGAAGCAGGGGTGGATAGAGCTTATCTCACCACAGGCTGTTCAGATCAAAAGGGAGAACAAAGGCATGTGTGTTCTTTTCTTTAAAATCCTTCCAGTTCTGTCCCCAGCAGAGTATGAAGCGTTGCGGGTTCCAGCAGCGGTTTTTGTAAATATCACTCCAGAAGAAATCACTAAGAAAGTGGATGACAGAAGGTAATGCTGCTGGCAACAGCCTTGTAGTAGAATCACAGAATGGTCTGGGTTGGAAGGGACCCCAAGGATCACAGAGCTCCAACCCCCTGCCACAGGCAGGGACACCAACCTCAGGCCTGGAGCTACACAAGGTTGCCCAGGGCCCCATCCAACCTGGCCTTGAACACCCCCAGGGATGGGACACCCACCCCCTCTCTGGGCAGCCTGTTCCAGCCCCTCACCACTCTCTGTAAAAAAATTTCCCCCTAATACCTAATTTAAACCTTCCCTCTTTTAGCTTTAATCCATTCCTCCTTGGCAAGACAAGGGGATATCAGTTTGGCAGGACAAGGGGGGGGAATGTATTAAAGCTAAAGGAAGGAAGGTAATAGTTGAGGTCAGCCCTGCAAAACTGAGTAGTGTTTCTCTGGGTCAGTGTGGCTAGTGCTGTGAGCTCCACAGTGTGCAGGCTGATCTTTTCAGTGCTGAGGGAGGATATCTGAGTGACATCTACCTTGGGGAACGTGGGTCATAGTCTTACAGGTTGAGGGAGTTGTGTGCACAGAAGCACAGCTGCCCTTCAGGGAACTGACTGCAGAGGAAGAGTGGAGAAGGCCAAACTGGGGTCTGAAGGCAGGTTCCTAGAAGGGGGACCACAGAGCTGGGCTGAGCATGGTATGCCTGTGGCTGAGCAGCGTCCCAGCCAAGTGCTCATTTGCTGTGGAAGTTGCTGTGGCTTGGGAAGTGATGTAAACGTATACTTAGAGCTGGTAAGCCTTGATGCTGTGGGGCTGAAAGCACTGACAGTGTGCTCACAAAGCAGCCTTTATAGGTGTCCTGGGAATGCTTCTCAAACAGGTGAGCATTGAATTACAGGTGTGGCCTGCCCTCCTGAAATGTAAACTGGTTCCTGGTTCTCTGAGCCTCATCCTCCCCATCTCTGTCTTCCAGCCACTGCTCCTTTGTTTTAGAAGAGCTGAAGTTCCTGTCTACTGATGAGAGGTGCAGAGATCACAAAGCCCGATGTCTCTGGTTCCTGGACACCCTTATTAAGTTCAGTCACTTAAAAGTGATCAAGAAGAAGCGTAAGAGAGTTTTCACTTCCTCTGCTTTTAATCATCTCCTGAGACTTGATTTGTAATCCTGTGGTAGAAAATAGTAAAGCTGTCAAGAATGAGCCATGTGGTCAAACAGCCGGCTGTAGCAGTTGCTTTCTGTCTGTTACATGCTGAGGTTGATGATCTACATGGTTCTGAGGGTTGTTAGGTCTCCATCTGCCAGGGAGGTGTGTGTCTAGCCCTTTTCCATTCCCTTTGTAACTGCCATGGGTGAGGATGGCAACAGGAGATCCTCTGTAGTAACCAGGGTAGCTTAGATTGGAAATCCTGAGGTTGTTTCTGGTTTGTAAGTAATTCCATACTTAGAAACACTTCGTCAAGAGGCTGAAAACTGTCAGCTCTCTTCCCTCTTCCAGCCTTAGTATTCCAGGTGCTGGAGGCATACAGGAAACAATACAGCCTTGATATGTCTTTGTGGTTTTGACAGTCAAGAATGTAGTTGTCATCCTTTGCTTAATGTGTGGATCACAGCAGTCATACCTCTGTTGTCTTCATGATCTTGCTTTTCAAATGTTAGGAACTGCTGTTCCAAAAGCACTGCACAAAATCTTTTGGTTGAGATTCTCGAGACTTCTGCTCTTCCTGTGTTTCTGGGTCTCCTTGTAGGTGTTGAAAATGTCACTGTTAGCACTTTCAGTGGCAGGGGGCTGAGGGAGGAGGAAACGGCATGCCGAGCTCCATTACTGCAGGCAGAGGAGTCGCCCTATAGGTCTTAGGGAAGATGTGAAAATAGTCATGGTGCTAATAGAGATTTATTAGTGCTGTTTCAGTTTTAATAGTATACTGCAACAGAACTACCTTTTAAAAGAAATAGATGTAGAGGCACACATGTATGCATTTTAGACTTTCATCGACTCTTCTGGGTTCTCTGTGTTCCTGGGAGGATGCAGTAAGTGCTGTGGAATAAATGTGCTGTGGTGGCTGGAGATGGGCAGTACGAGGATGAGTACGTGTTTCTCATTCCACTGCAAAACCCCTTTCTGCCCTAGATCCCATGGGTCCCGACTGCCCGCAAGTTATTAGCAGGAAACTCATGAAGAATTTTACATCGCTGACCTACAACAATGGCAGGTAAGGAACTAAGTTTGCTTTTAAGTTCTTGAGGTAGAGGTACAGTAGAGGTCACCTTGAAGGGCCACAGACGTGTTATCAGGAAACCTACCAAACTAGAAGGCTGGTAGCTGCACTGGTGAGGTGGTTTAGCCTTGGCTAGAGGACAAATGTTCACCAAAGCTGCTCTATCTCCCCTTTTCAGCTGGAAAGGGGAGAAAATGTATATTGGGAGGCTTAGGATTCGAGATGAGGACAGAGAGGGATCACTCTGCAATTAATGTCAGGCGCAAAACAGACTCAATGCAGACCAAAGAAAAGAAAACTAATGTATTACAACTGCACCACACACCCAGTGAAACTAGAGTCGAGTAATGAGAAGTACATCCAGATCTTAAAGCACCTTCCCTCACCCCTCCCTTCTTAGCAGACTTAAGTCAGGATTTTGCTCCCTTCTTCCCTCCCGTTGTGGCACAGGGGGGCCAGGGAATGGGGAAATGGGGCTCTTGGTAGCACCTTTCCCCCACCCCTCCCTTCTTAGCAGACTTCACTTTAGTTATGATTTCACTCCCTTCTTCCCCCCTCATTGTGGCACAGGGAGGGGCAGGGACTGGGAAATGGGGGCTTCCGTCAGTTCATGCAAGTTGGTTTCCTTCTTGGATGGGGCAGGGGGCATTCATCCCTCACCCCCTCCCCCTCGTGCACTGTGGGGTCCCACCCATGGCAGACAGTCCTCCACGAACTTCTCCAGTGTGAGTCCTTTCCCAGGGGGCTTCAGCTCCTCCCCAGCTGCCCTGGCGTGGGTCACTGCTGTGGGTGCAGTCATCAGTCACAGTGTCTCTCAGTCCCAGTCCTCCACGGGGTCACCAGCCGCCCCTTAGCAAACCTGTTCCGGCATGAATCTCTTGCTTATCTCTGTGTCTCTGTCTCTCTCCGTGGGCTGCAAGTGCTGGCAGGGGCTTGCTCCAGCGTGGGTCACAGCATCTCCTGTCTGTCTCCCCCTGCCCCAGCGTGGGGCCTCTCCAGGGGCTGCAGGTGGGGGGGTCTAGGCCTTTTCCATGGGCTGTGGGGGAACACCCGCTCCACCATGGGTTTCTCCAGGGGCTGCAAGGGCATCATTGTCTCTGGCACCTGGGGTGCCTCCTCCCTGCCTCTCCCCAGCCTTGGTGTCTGCACAGCTTGTTAGATCTTCTTACTCCCCTCTCTGGGGGCAAAATGCACGTGCCTGGGGTTTTTTTCTCCTAAATGTGATTCCCAGAGGCACTGTGACCATCGCCAGTTGGCTCGGCCTTGGACAACAGCAACTCTGGCCTTGAGTCAGCTGATGTTTACTCTCTGGGGCCTGCAGAGAGCTTGTGGCTGCTTCTTGCAGGAGCCATCTCTGCAGCCCCCCTCCTTCTCTACCAGCACCCAGCTATGCAAAACTGTGACACCTGGGTCATGGCTGGTGGTAATCCCTGTTAGACAGCGAGGTCTGACTCGTGATGGAACAAGCAGGGTTGTGTGCCAAAAGCCAGCCCATGCCCGCAGTTCTAGCCAGCGCATCCCGTGTGTGCCTGCCACAGCCGCTTGCTGTGCTGCTGGCTCTTGGCTGCGCAGCTCAACAGGCAGCTGGCTGCATGGCTGGTTCACTTGAACCAAGGCAGATGGGTGCATTGGCTCTTCTGCCATCCCAGGGCAGGTCAGGAAGGAGGTAGTCAAATGGCTAAACAATGGTGCTGGGTTTGCACTTACATAGTTTCATTAGTGCTGCAAGTGCTTTACATGAACCTACACCTGACGTGACTGACTTCTCCACTGAAACCTATGCAGCCAAAACTGTAAGGGTTCGCACAGGTTACCCTGCCCTTCGCTGACATCTGCTCTGTGGCAGCCATAGTGTGCAGGCCCAAGAGTTCACTGAAGCTCTGCCCAGCACTGCCCCACCAGCGGTGGCAATGTTTAGTATTTGGGCTGGCCCTACTGTGGAGGTCAGCCAGGAGGAACCGCAGCCCCATGACTGGAGGAGAGGCTCGGAAGCTTCCGCACTGTCCTTTACAGCAGTCGGAGCTGCTTGTGTTGTGCCAGGTGCTGTCTTGCTTCAGGGAGGGCCTCAGGCAGCTGTTGGAGGTGCCTTTGACCAGGTGGCTCTTGGCTGCAGCCTTACAAGGCTGTTATGTACAGCAAAGCAGTTATAAATCTGGGTAAATGCTTTCAACGATCCTCTTGAGTGGAAGCACTGAAATATAGGCAAGATTGAGTAGTATCTTACTCATGCCACAGTGGCCTTCCCTGCACTCAGGGAGCCAACAGCCCTGGAATAGACAGTGCTCAGCTATTGCACAGCTGTGGTGCTGCTGTTTCTTGGATGTGGGCAGAGAGGTTGAGTCCAGGTGGACCAGGTTCTCTCTGAGGGCTCAAGTGAGTGACAAGCAGTCATGTCCTCTCCCACAATTGCCGGTTGGGGATCTGCTTTGCGTGGGTTGTGCATCTGAGGTGCTGTTAGTAGTTACACTGAATGCCCTCAGAACCAGCTTCCCTTTGCTATCCAGCCTGCCAAAGAGACTCAAGTCATGAGGTGGTTTTGTTGAGGCTGCATAATGATGAACAACCCCAGGAGCCTGCACTTCTGAACAGAAACGGGTATGCGAGGATGAAGAAGCCTGTTGGGCCCCTGTGATCAGAGGTCTCTGTTGTTTTGAGGTTGTGTGTCTTAACTGGGGCTCCAGTTCTGTCTGTACCTCATGGGGCCTTTATTTGAGGTTCATGCCCACGTCTCGTGTTCTCTCTCTTGCTGTGCAGTGTACAGAACTTAGTCTCTGCATCAATGAAGACTAAAATCGCAGCATATGTCATCGCATTGGCTCTGCACATTAACAACTTCCAAACAGACCTCACTGTCCTGCAGAATGACATGAAGCTCCAAGAAAGCAGGTGAGTCATGTTTGTTCACATACAGGTTTGCATTGCAACAGGAAAGCTAGAAATGTAGGGGGGTTTCCTCCCAGTTGCAAGGTGTGCATGTAGTTGGTGTCTACCTGGAGGAATCCCAGGTCCCTGAAATTTGCCCACTCTGGGCTTTTCACTGAGATGGTCTTTGCTTCTGAAATAATGATGGGATTTTTCAGCTAAGCATCAAGAGGTTGTAGCCAGAACTGCTAATCATAGTAGTTGAAACAAAGATTAGCCAAATCAGGGTTAATGTGTCATGGTTTTGTCCCAGCTAAGAGCTGGGCACCACGCAACTACTTATTCTTTAGCGGGGCTGGGGGCAGAATTGAGGATGGGGGAGAGGAAGGGAGAAGAAAACCCAAGGAACCAAAATCTCACAGGCTGGGATAAGGATAGTTTACTGGGATAACAGAGAGGTAAATATAATAACAAGAACAGAACTTCATAGCAAAATATACAAGACTCGTGATACACAGTGCAGTGCCTCACCAAACCATACAACTTGGGCTGTACAGCTCAGAGCCATCCCAAAACTGGATTGTCCACAAAACCACGTGTCCTGGAGCTGCCTGCTCCTCCTGCCACCAGCCCCCTTTATGCTGAGCATGGTGTAATTGGCATGGAATACCCTGTTTGGCCAGTTTGGGTCACCTGTCCCAGCTGTGTCTCCTCTCTTCTCATCAGCAGGGAAATATGAAAAACTGGAAAGTCCTTGATTGCTTTGCAACAACTTGAAACATCCCTGTGTTACCAGCACTGCTCTCATCCCAGCTCCCAAACACAGCACCACTCTAGCTACTAGAAAGACATTAACTCTATCCTGGCCAAAACCAGGACAAATGAATGGGTTGAAAACAGCTCTCAGAGCAAGCTCAGGGCCCACCACTTTTGCTGTGTTAGCTTCCCAGGAGCAATTATCTAAATCTATTTTTCTTTAGAAGAATACACAAGTGCCAGGCACCTGCTGCAAGACCTGCGTTTCCCAGCAGGTGTCAGCCAGAGCCTGCTGCCATCCTTTCTGTTCAGGAGGCCTCGCAGAATAAACCAGGAATTGAGCAGATGAGCTCAGCAGGAGCTTGTTACTGCTGCCTTGCAGGGGTGAGGCGGCGCTGGTGTCGACTGTGCTCATCAGTATTGCTCTCCCACCACATCCATGCCCTATTGGTAGTGGTGACACCAAAGATTGGCGTTTCCAAACGAGCTCACATCTGTTTTAGCAGGATTGCTTGGATGTCGTGCAGCTGGGCAGGAACCATGGAGACATAGCCTGCATTCTCTGTAGCTGAGAAACATGTTGAGGACTATCCTGGGGTTTCTGGCTGAGTGATGTAGTGTTAACATCCTGAAACAGCTGGAAGTTACCAAAGCCCTTCATCACCTTTTGGTTTTGTAAGCTCTCTAGTCAGCTTTGATGCAGCGGCTTCTGATTTTGCCCCGGGTTCTGCTCTTTATTCTTTGGGTAGTGGTGGGTTAAACACTGGCATTTGCCATTGGGATATTTTTTGGTTGGGAGGGGGGTGTGTGTGTGTGTGTGTGTGTGTGTGTGTGTTTAACTGAACTGGTTTTTGCAGTTGACAGTCACTTTTGTTCTTAACTGCTGTACTTGAGCTGGGAACACAGGGCATGGAATGCTGTTGAGAAAAGGGTAGAGAAGGCTGGGATCTGTTGACATCCTTTCCAGGAAAGATCTACCTTGTAGTCTTTGAATGCTTTCAGCTTCTGTTTCCATGGTATCTTGAGATGCAGAGAACTCATCCTGCTCACTGGAACCTCCTGGCTCCTTCCCTGAGGCAAAAGGCTGTAGATACTCTCTGCAGTGTCATGGCACAGAAGATGTGTGCACTCCACTGACACAGTATTGCTCTGGTATTTTCCAGGATGATGGACATTGCAAAGGCCATGCGGTTGAAGATCTCCAAAGCAAAGGGGCTGCCAGGACTTGAGAATGATCAGAGCCACAAGCTGGGCACTCTCTCTCTTCCCTTGCCTGTGCAGAAGGTGTCAGACAACCAACGTAAGCGCAAGAAAATGAACTAAGATGTCTGGGTGGTCTGAGCAGGGACTGTCTCAGCTGCTGCTCTGCGCACAGAGCATCATGGGGATGCTTTTGTCTATTGCACTTGGCTGTCCAGCATCAGCATGTGACCCTAACAAAATGTTGTCTTGAGGCTGGGGTGGAGCAGATGAGATTGCCTCAGTAATCTGCTGCTTTTTTCTATTTGTGTAGAAAAGGCTGTAATAAAACATGTGTCTCTTTTTTCCATCTGTGTGAGGTGAGAAGGATGTAGGTTGTGCTGGAGCAAGAGAACAGAGTTGGAAGCTGCAGGTCTTCCCCTGACTACTGCCTGGTTGGTTCTTGCAGTGACCTTTCAGCTTATGGCCCATTTTGCCCCATTTTTATGCATGTAGAGTAGAAAGTATGGAAGGAGATGGACTAAGCAAAGCACTACTTATGTTTGACTCTGTGTTTGCTTCTCTAGAGTTTCAGTGTAATTCTGTGTTGAAAAAAGCATAAAGATGCAACACAGACAAAATATTTCTACCATTTGCCCCATGCTGGTTTCTTGCCTGGAGGAGGGAAAATTCCACTGACTGGAGCTAGTGTTATCTTCAGCAAGGTTGATTTAAATCCACAGCTATGGATTCCCAGCCCTTGGGAGAAAAGCTTCTGGGTTGGTTTCTCAGCCCAAGTCCTGGGCTGCTGGGCTGTCTCCTTGCACATGTTCCTTAAGCAAGGTTACAGGAATCCAGGGCTTGTGAAAAGCTGAGGATCACCTCAAACAGAAAAAGCTTATGTCAAATGGGGCCTGTGGGATGTCAGCACCCGTCTTCTCTTTGAGATGTCTTTACTTCAAGCAGTAATTTGGGGTTAATACATAATTTTGAGCTTTAAAGGTAACTCATTATGTGCCTTAATAACCCAATATTCACAACTCTCATTAGAAATGTCACAAGGGTTTGATTATCTGAGTAGAGGGTAATTAATGCCATGGGAATTGCAGGCTGCACATAATAAATATGAATGTACAGAATGGGTCAGGTCGGAAGGGACCTCTGGAGGTTACTTTCTCCACCCCCTCAAACAGGGCCACCCAGAGCCACTTGCCCAGGACCATTTCCACCTGACTTGAATATCTCCAGTGATGGAGATTCTGTGGGCAGCCCCTGCCAGTGCTTGGTCTCCTGATCTTCAGGAGTCTCCTGCATTTTGGTGTGTGCCCACTGCCTCTGGTCCTGCCACTGGGCAGCACTGGGAAAAGCCTGTCTCCCTCATCTTCCTTCCTCCCAGGAGGTTCTTGTACCCATGGCTGAGATCCCCTGAGACGTCCCTCCTCTGGGCTGAGCAGCCCCAGCTCTCTCAGCCTTTCCTCATAGGGGGGATGCTCCAGGCCTTTCAGCTTATTAGCTGCCCTTTGCTGGACTCTCTCCAGTGCTTCTTGTCCTGGAGAGCCCAGAACAGGACACAGGGCAGCAGGGGTGACCTCACCAGTGCCGAGCAGAGTGAAAGGATCATCTTCCTTCACCTGCTGCAGGTGGTTCTAATGCCATCCAGTACACCATTAGCCTCTGATGCAGGGGCAGGTTTCTGGCTCACATTCAGTGCAGTGTCTGTCAGGACCCCCAGGTCCCTCTCTGCAAGTTGCTTTCCAGCTGGCAGCCCTCCACTATGTCCTAGTGCATGGGCTGCTCCTCCCCAGGTGCAGGACTGCACTTCCCTGTGCCTATCTGTGGAAGCTGCTTGGGGAGCTTATATAACTGAAACCCCTTTGTTTCTCATCTGTTAATTCTCCTTAGGATCTGGTCTTCTGCACATCAGAGCCAATAGCTCTGACTTGGACTGGAAAGAAGCTATTATGAGATAAAGCATACACATTTTATCTAATTCTGGCTCACTGCTGCTCTGCGTCAGGTGGTTGATACGGGCATGAGAAGGGACACAGACGTGGATCACTGACAGCGCCATGGGTCTTGGATGAAAAATTAGCTGCTGATGCAAAGCTGCACCTACGTGCCAAAGCAGAGAGCAGAGGTGGTTGCCTGACCAACTGAGCAAGAAATGATGCTCTTGTCCATGGTTTGGAACCACTTAGAGCAGAGATGAGGATGTTAATAGGCTCTCTTAACATCACGGCTGTGTGCAGCAGAGCCTGTTCTGACCATCCCTGAGAGCAGAATGCCCAATTTGGGGAAAATGAGTGCCAATTTAATCCGAATGGCATAATGGCTCACCTGAAGCGCGCCTCACTACTGACCGCTGTACTTCCAAAAGCAGCTATTCACCTTCCCCTTTGAAGGGGTTCCTTGCTTTAGAGAAAGAAGTGCCAAGGCAGGGACGTGGCAGTAAGGGAAGAGGACCCAAGATGCCCCAGTGACAGGCAGCCCCCACTGCAGCTGGTAGGAGGTCCCACATAGGTGACTCTGACAGCTGTGACCCAGAGGAGATGGAGGTAGGCTATGGAGTCTCCGAGCCCCCAGCTGAGTAGTCTTGTCTCTGTCCACATTGCAGAGAGGGGAGTGTAAGTAGACATGTTGATTCTTGGGAGACAACAGGAAGAGCTGAGAAACCCAGCAGTGGTGGGGAGAGATGCTTTGGTGGAAATGGAGAGAGTTTTTTTAATGCTCTGCTCAACTTTCTAGGGTGACCTTACTCGAGAGCAAGTCAAGTACAGGAGAGGCTGGGAGAGAGGCCGTTTGCTCTGCTCCAGAGGCAGATGTCCAGGCTGCACTGTAGGGGACCGATGGATGTGGCAGCTGCAAGTTATAGAATACCAACCCTCACCAGACCCCAGTGCTGCCTGGACAGACTGCTGGGAGCAGGAGGGCATTGCTTGTGCCACCAA
Source organism: Laterallus jamaicensis coturniculus (assembly GCA_022605575.1). NCBI lineage: Eukaryota > Metazoa > Chordata > Aves > Gruiformes > Rallidae > Laterallus > Laterallus jamaicensis. Next base: position 1,123,910 of record JAKCOX010000136.1, read on the forward strand.
ACGGCTTGGAGCCCCTTCTGCAAAACCCCCGCTCCAGCCCACAGCTAGTGCCTTAGCAAGCATGTGCTGTAGCCATAAGGTACTGGCACACCTGAGCCAGCAGAAGAGAAGATGAGGCAGGACCTACAACAGGTCACAGTGTCTTCCTTGTCTGAGTTAGGAGAATGTTCCCATGGGAGCAGGGAGGCTCTCGTGGCTACCTGGTTTGAAGGTGAGCAGGTCTCCCCGCTGCTCTTCTGGTACCACCCTGTGATCACTCCAGGACTTTCCTAGCATATGGATGGCATCGTGGTCCTCTTGGTAAGCTGTGTGGCCACGAGGTAAAAGCTTCACTGGCAGAGGCTGGGCCCAGGCTCTTCCTCACACCTAAGAGCACCGGGTGACTAAGGCATTGTTGGGTTGGAGCCCGCTTCTCTTGGCAATGTTGCTGTATTGTCTTACAGCTGGTTCCTGCACACAGTAGGAGGATCGTCACGAGGCACTCGGCTTTCGCCAGTGCTGCCTATTTGGAAATGAGGAGCTAGAATTAACTCAAAAGCAGAGAAATCCTCTTAACTCAAGGATTGAGTATTACTTTGTGACTTTGTCATAAAGTCCTAACTGTACTGACCAGTCAGGGTGTCACATATATTTAACATAACATGGAAAAACTGGGGAAAGAAACTGTATTTTTGCTTCCCTTGTGCAGATGAAGTTGGTATGAACATATGGGTTTTTCCATGGTGATTGGCAGTGTATTGACATTTGAAGACAGCATTTGAACTTGGCACTTCCATCTCAGCCTCTTCAAAGTTTAAGGATACTTGCTCATGTGACCTATTCCAGGTTTTACTCCATATACTGAAATTAACTGCTCGTTCCACTATGTGAAGTGAGTGAAAGTACTCGTATTTCGTTAATAATTTTGTGTATGCCTGCTTGACAGCATGCGGGCGTTTTACTGCCCTAAAGTGCAAAAAATCACAGAATGAAGGGGATCTTCAAGCTATCGTAAAGATCTCAGATCTCACTGGGTTTTGTTTGGGCTTTTTTGGGTCTGCTGTGAGGATTCAGAACCCTCTGGGAGGTGCCTGACCAGTGAGATGTTCTCTTCAACCCCAGGGTTCAGGCCAGTGCAGACTGTCATGGGCATTACAGGTTGATCCATCTCATTTGTGAGGTTCTCTACACTGGCATTGAAGTTTGCACAGGTTCAGCCCACTTTGGGTCATACATGTCAGTAAGCAGTCTGAGCATCTATATCTATTTCAGTCACACTGTTTATTTCCCTACAGGCATTTGCACAGATTAGTACTGAACACCTTCATGTGCTTCTACAAGCACACTAACCTTCTGGCAACTTCCAGTTTAAACACCCGGTCGTGATCCTTCTGTCTGTGCAAAGAACCTGGCTCTGTCCTGACTCCCCTGCAGCCCACCCTGCCTCTCCTGGTTCTCCCATCTTCAAAGGCTGCCCAAGGTCATTGCCTATTCCCACCCACCCCAGCCCCCTCTCCCCAGGTCTGTGGATCTGTACAGGCCCTTGCACACAAGAGGCAGCACTGCTGGCACTGCTTTGCCAAGTCTGGGACTTCAGGTGCCTACCCTGCAGCATGAACCTGGGCTCTTGCAGCATCCCACACACACACACATCTCTGCTACTGACCATGCATTTGCTCCTCCCGCTGCTCACCCAGTCACTCACGCAGGTGTACTGTGTGTGTTGGCATCTCTCACTACAACTTCCAGCTGCTGCTGTGGCTAGACTCTACCCCTGCTCCAAGAGCATTCATCAATCAAACCAACCTTATTACCAGCTGGAGTTGGGGGGGTGTCTCAGTGAAGAGCTGCCAGTCTTCCTTCTCTGAAGGTTCTGAGTGGTACCACCATGGCAGGGACTGCTGTGCAACACCCCAAGGGATCTCATCTTCCCATTTCTCCAACTCTATTTTAGATCAGCTGCATCCATCTCAAGATCCCCCACATACTCAGATCTGGGGCTGTATAAGTGTCCTCCCACGCTGACCAGGGCACAGCAACCAGCAGCTCTGTCTCTGAAGGCTTGTGCTAGGTCATCTTTGCCATTACCTGGAGTCAAACCAGGCCTTTGACCACCTCACTGACCACACAGCACCAGAACAAAGCAGGCAGTCATTTAATGGTAAAAGGTTTCCTTTGGAGGTGGTTCAAGACAACTCTGGACTGTAGACCCAGAGTAATGCATACACAGTTGCGTATGTTGGTGGTGATTTCCTAGCTTCTAACTGTGTCACTCACCTCTGATTTTAAACCTACTTCTAAGCACAATAAGCCCTCCAGGCTTTGGCACAGGCCATGAGCTTGCCCAGAGCCCGTGCTGGCTGGGTGGGCAGGGCTGCATTCTACTGCCCTGCCATGCAGCAAGCCCCTTCTGAAAGCATTGCCCCAAAAGCCACTCTGGGAAACTTCTCTCAGTTTGGAAAACAACTCAGGTACCAAAACATAGACCACTCTGAAAATACAGCATTTTATTTGTGGCTGACAATTTTCCTGCAATTACAGAAAACAGTACTTCTCCTTTAAAAACAACCAAAGGAAAAAACCCCACAACCCAAAGTGGATTGAATCTTCTTGCAGCATCAGACTGCGAGAAGCAGCAGACAACATCAGACTGTGCAGCAGTTAAACCAGCTTGTACCAGAAGAGAAGCCTGTCTGGGCAGCTTCTTAGGTGAATGAGGCAGAGAAAATCCAGCTGGGAACCTGACCAGCAGCTTTGGGCAGGGGATGACAAGGCAGAAACCACTAGCTGCTGGTCATATGAAGTAACAGTGGCAAGACCCTCTCTGCAGCCACAAGAGCCCTGAGCCCCAGGGCACGGTGGGAAATCCCCACTGCTGCCCTCAGAGCAATGAGGCCCTCTGCCCAGCACCTCCCAGCCCCAGGGGAGCTCAGGCCCAGAAGCTGGGGGACACCCACCTTCTGTTGAGCACCCCACAGACCCAGGGGGCACTGCCAGGAGCTGCATTCCCAGATTGCACAAGGATTATTAGAGGATGCCCAGGGGAGGAACCAAATGTGGGGAAACACAGACACTGACATGGACTGGGGAGAACAAACACAGGAAAACAGAGGGATAAGGGGATAAAAAAAAGTCTCGTAGTGTGTAAACACTGGGCTGATGGCCAAGGACAGATGCCTGTCTGTCATGGGTCAGACAGGTCATGTCTGTGCCTGAGGAGCACAGTCTGTCCCGTCCGCTCACCAAGCGCCATTTCTAGCTCTTCCACATCTCCCTTCGCTGTGGACACACGTGTCAGTGGTACGTGGGGCTTGCATGTCCTGGCACCAGAAACAGGAGAGACTGGGATCCACGGGCAGGTACTGGGCAGACAGTGTCTGAGCTTGACTGCTGAAGTGACCCATGTGCATGTCTGCGTGCGGCTGCTCGCTCTGACCTGTGGCCCCTTCTGGGCCAGAACTGGCACAAAGAGAAACTAAGCCTGCCCAGACAGGACATGCTGCCAGACTCCCAAACTAAAGAACGCTGCAGGCCCACTGCAAAGAGAGGTCTGTCCAGAGCTGAGGCTCAAGAGCACATTCCAGCTAAGGACCTGCAGAAATCTCAGTGGGCAAAGAGGAAGAGGTTGATAGCCATTTTCCCAGCTATTTTATATTTAATGAGGTACCACTGAAGTTGCAAAATCCTTCATGGAGAAAGGAGTCCAGTCCAATGGGGCTCCCTGTCCCTGAGCTGAGAGAAAAGACAGGCAGCGAGAGACCAGAGAAGAAATGTCCCTCCCTGGTCAAAGAATGGTGCAGAAGATGCTCCCATGTTTGTGGCAGCCCCCATCCACCCTGGTGGTTATGCTGGAAACCCTCTGACCACCAGCCCTCACGCAGGACCCTGGGACACCTCCTTCAACATGCGGCCGTGCTGGCGGGTCAATCAGCATGCACTCCATATCAGACCTGGAAAAAGGAGAGATGCGTCAGGCGTGGCTATGCATTGGGTGGATTGGCACTTCCAGAGCAGCCTCAGAAACGCTCCCTTTGGATGCAGGGAGAAGAGGGACAGGGCAGAGCTGGCAGGCATGCAATGCTCACCACACGGTGTCTGTTCCAGACCCAAGTGGGACAGCAACAGTTGGAGAATTGGGACAGAATATCTTGCTTTACTACAGAAACTGCTTTTTTGTGATTTCATAGCCAATGCCTCTGAGTGACTGCAAGTTCTGGGGGATGCGGCAAGACCCTGCAGAGTCAATACTGGGACCTCCCAAAAGCAGCTGAAAGGGACCAGATTTGAAACCCTAAAGGAATAATCATGATACTAAGGGCACTGGAGGAAGGGCTGAGCGTCCTCTCTAGGGCATTTGGCTTTCACACTATAGGAGTCTGGAGGACCAGGTGAGAGCACCACCAACCACATGGCCTAACCTCCCTCCAGTAATACAAGTCTTTTAGTTTCACTGTGTCCTCTCCCACACCCTGGAACCTGGTTTGTGACTTAGAGAGATGAGACAAGGTCAAACTTCTAGCCAAAAAGAACAATCCAGCCCATGTTTGGGTGACAGTGCTCCAGCTTTCCCTCCTCAGGCGTCTGCTGCAGAGTCCTGGTCTAGAGTGACCTGTTTTGAACAAGGCCTATAATGATGAGAATCACTGAGATTCTGGGTCACAGCCAGCAGCAATGCAAAGTATTGTGATACCCATTAGAGGTCTGCAGCCACAGCAGTACCTCTGAAGACCACCAGAAGACACATTCTCACACTGGCACAAAGACCAGGGTAGCTAAATGACACTTAAGAGAAACAAGCAAACAGTCAGTCTTCAGGGGCAGCACTGTGCATGGGAATGAGCTGGCCAGGACACAGGGCAGGTGTCACCATGCTCAGAAACATCATGAAGACTCACACTGGCCTGCCAAAGAATAATCAGTTCACCATGTACATGGGGCTGGTGCCATGGGTCAGAAGGTTTGGGAAACTAGAAAGAGCTGCTAGAAAGCAAATCCCTCCAGCGCTCACCTAACAAAGAGCACAATGGTGCCTCTAAGCTCACAACTGTACCCCAAGGTGTCAGGGAGCTCACTGCTTCTTGAGGGTGAGAAGCACATTGTTTTGGATGACACAATCCTCTGCATTTGATACTGGTCGCAGAATGGATTTCTTGGATCTCCACTGGAAAATGAGGTTTTCCTGCACCAGGCCTTTGGCTTCATCAAAGAGAGCAATCCCATAGTTGAGAAAGGACTGGATCCTGTTCTTGGTCACCTGCAAAATAAGGTTTAGATGAGATGGTCCAAGCAGAAGGACGTTCTTCATACGGCTCTTTGATCAACACAAAACCAAACCCCAAAACTCTTCAGCAGACTCACTCCCTGGCAGTTTGAGAGCACACCATGGGTTCAGACTGGGCGTACTGCAGTCATGCACACTCAGGTTTCCCTAAGGCCTTCCACAAGTCACTTGTGGCCCCAGATGGCAGCTTAGTTGTTGGCCACGCCAGATGCTGTAAGTGTCCCTGGAGCCGATATCCAGCCCGCTGGTGAAACACAAGCACAGATGCTGCTGAACATGAACCTGCCTCTGCTCCTTGCCCTCCAGGCTTCAAATGGCTGTACAGAAAGGCCGCCACTTCTTCAGATACCAGAAAAGAGCACTTAGGATTCTCCTCTTCCCAGGAAAAACAAGGCCACAGCTCTCCCTGTGCCATCCTCTTGGAAGATCAGTTCAGTGCCTTCTCCTCCCTGGCACCACAGCAGCAGCTGCTGCAATGCTCCTTGCCCAGCTCTCCTCCTCACCCAGCACTGCACACCATCCCACCAGCTCTCAGGAACCCCTTGGGCTCTGCCAGCAGGCAGATGAGAAATGAAAGCACCCCGTCATCGCCAGTACTTCAACAAGGACTGCGCTGCCATTCTAGTCCCCAGATGAGGCCTGCAATATGAATGCTGCCTGAATGCCTGAGAAGACCAGGCAGCTGGGACCATGGAAAATGGAATGGGTCAGCTTCTGGTCCAGAGGACAATGCTTTTCTATGGGCATGGTTTTCAAAAGGTGTCTGCAACTCTTGTGGGATCCATGCAGACCAGTTGCCTGAGCAGGGCTTTGATGACAACTCATTTTAGGGGTACTTAACGATGAGTAAAACTGCATTTATCTATCATCTTCATGCATGATGGCTTCAACTCAACAGTGAGGAGACTGTCTGCTCCTCTGGCTGGCAACACCTAGGCAGTCTCTCCTTTCCTGTTGCTAACCAGGGGCCTGCTGACTTACCCCACACCCAGGGAGGGCAGCAGTATCATGCTCCCTCCCCTTTGCCCCTGGACACAGGGATGCACAAGCAGGTGATCCCTCAGCTTTCTCAAGACACACCTTCATGTCCGCTGCCTGGAGCAGCTGGAGGCCACAGCTGTGGTTACCAATTATGTCATTCTCTACGATGACACCCTCTCCCTTGGAGACGATGCCGTGGCTGCTGTTCTCATAGATGCCATTGCCACGCAGCTCCACTTGGCACTTGGCCTCGACCAGCAGGCCTCCGCCGCTGTTGCGGGAAATGCTGTTGTTGGCGATGCGTGTCAGCTGGCTGCTCTGCAGCACCACCACCCCGCTCTCGCGGTTGGCGTGGATGACGTTGGCGATGATGTTAAGTGCTTCGCTGCTTTTGATGTTCAACCCAGCAGCTGCCAACCAAAAAGAAGAGATACTGGTTAAGAGCTTGCAGCTTCAGCCATAGAAGTTTCCAGAAGCCACCCAGTTCCTTCAGTTGCAATATGACTCTGACTGGGAGCTGAAGGACATAAACCCACCTGTACTCAGGTCTTTGCCCACCACTGCTCCAGCCAGGTGCTCCTGGCCTGGCAGCAGCTGAGAAACACCCTGGCAGAAATAAGCACTGGTGGGCCAGGACAACACACTGCTCTGCAGGGCACCCCTTCTCCTGGAGCCTGGGAAGATCCCCAGGCCCCAAGCTCACCTCCGTTGTGGCTGATTCTGTTCAACTCCATCAGCGCCACGCTGATAGGACGCTGGGCAGCCAGGTACTCCTCCTCACTGTCAGGGTCATTCTCCCCACCAGCACCTTCTGTTTCCTCCTGGAAGCTCTCGCTGCCGTCCTGGCCAGGGGGGTAGTTGCCAGCATCATCCTTGCAGCAGAACACTGCCACCCCATAGATGCTGTTGTGGCTGATCTGGTTGTTGATGAGGTGCGGAAGGCTGGAGGATATCATCCATACACCGCAGCCCTTGTTGCCTGCAGCATGGGACAGCACAGCCCACCAACTGACCAACATTTGGAGACCACCAGCCCTGCAGTCCATGCAAGGTGCAGGTAGGAGGGAGGTGATCCTCCTCTATGAGCACACATGAAGGCTAACCCTATGTGTGAAGAGCTCTCAGAGGTGCTTTGGCTCTGACACTATCCCATAGGGTGGTCTTAAGTCTGCAAGCTCAGTGCCTTTGTTTCCTCACCTCAGCCCTCTCTGGGCACTGTCAGGCTCCAATCCCAGCTCCTGGTTTAACTCATGCAACCAGGAAGTAAATCCCACCAGCCTGGGGCTCTGCAATATGGCTAGGCACAGCCCTGTCTCCTGGCACAGCTGGCTTCCCTGCAGACAGGCAGCCACAGTGCAGAAGCCCACGTGCTGCCAGCACCCTTGCCCAGGAGTAGGTACATCCTAGGCTCTCCTCCTCTGGGGATGAGAGTCTGAGTGGACAGGGAGTCTTCTCCAGCATCTAATATAGGCTGAGCTGCAGCTTTCACACCCCGTGGGTGGCTGGGCCTTATGACCACACACCTCCTGCCCCAGCTGCTGCTGGGCCAGAAACCTCTGGGAACTCCTTGTGCGTCTGACCCTCACTGTGAGGTGCTGAGAGTGGCCACCAGCACAATGGCCACCGCTGCCTCCAGCTTTACTAGTGGGACAGATGCACACAAAGCCATGCTCTGTGACTGCTGGCATCCCAACCATCCCAAACAGGGCCAGAGAGGAGCACAGCCCCTCAGGACTCAGACCTGCATCCTGGCAGCAGGGAGCTCTCTACAACACTTGCCTCTCTGCGGCCATGTTAAAACCCCTTTAAAGAAGTTGTGTCCAGCTTCCATAGAAAATCCCCTGGGGTATCTACCCACCCTCAGAGATTTGCCCAGGTTTTAGACTGTAGACCCTGACAGACTCTCCTGGCCCTGGCCTAGCTGGGTATAGCAGCAGATTTAGTTCCCCTCATCCCATGGGGAGCCCATGTTTTATCCAGCAACCCTGTCTTGCACAAGGACAATGGTGCAAGGCTGGCTCTCCTCTCAGTGCTCAGAGGGAAGGAAGCTCCTGCCCTCTGTGGTCTCCTCAGCAGGGAGAGAGCCCCTTGGGAACCAGAGAACTCTGGAGCGCTTCTGGGCTAGGCAATGGTGCCATTCTGAGGCAAGGCTACTGGGAACCCACCGCAGCCCATTCCTGGGCACCCACAGCAGCTCCAGGGAGCACGGGAGGTAGAGCACAGCTCATCAAGGCCAAGAGGATGGGGAGAAGGCAAGAGTCGTTGCTTCATTACCGTAGATGGCATTTCCTTCGATAAGGCCCCTCCCGTGCTCGCCCACCACCAAGCCGTCCGAGTAGCCACAGGAAATGAGGTTGTTCCTGAGGACAGGGTTGCCCCCATGGCGGATGTCCACTCCACCCCACTGGTTCTCACAGATGATGTTCCCTAGGGAGGATGAGGTGACAACACGGGCCTCATGCCCATGGAAGAGCAAGACCTGGCAAGCTGAGGCCTGGCTCTATGGAAAAACTCCCATCACCGGCAGCACAGCCCCAGACACAGGAGCTTCCCTGCTCCCCCACCGCCTGGCAATGCTCTGCCACACATGCCACCAGTCATTAGCCGTCCCAGTAACCACCACCTCCCTGCCCTCCAAGGTGCAGGGCAAAGTGGAAAACCACTCAGAGCTACCAGGACAGTAGGAAATGTCACTGACAGCTTTAGCTTGTTAACTGAATGGTACAGGAGGGGAAAAAGGCAGACAGGCTTAAACACCACCATGTTTATTCCCATACCTGTGATTTGGCCTCTCCCATTCTCATTCACTGCTACTCCAGCAGCCAGTCCCCGGAAAATATGGTTCCCGCTGAAGCAGGAGAAGAAAAGAAAGTTACTAGCAGCAGTGTTGCCTGCTCGTGAGTTGCACCGATGCCAGTGCAGCAGGTCTCTGCACAGGTACCAGTCTCCCTAGCTCATCACAGTCTTTTGCCACTTTTCTTAGAAATCAATACTTCTCTGACAGAGCACTTTGTTAATCCCTTGCTGGAAAGACTGGCCTGGACACCTGTGTTTTCAGGACTGGTATGTCTGGAGCAGACTTCTCCTCTCAGGTCCCAGCCTCAGATAAGTGCCTCAGTACCCTGTTCTTAAGTGACCAGACAGGCAGTCTGACTTAACTTCACCAGCTCTGCACACAGATCATGAACCTGCAAGGGGATGCTTTTATTAGGCCTGCGGCACTCAAGGCAGAAGCACTGTTAGCTATTAACGCTCCCAGCACAGATACATCCTGGCTTCCAGGCCGATCCAGGGCAAGCATCTTCTCTGCTCTGGGTGCCTCACCTACTCTACAGCACTGTGGTCAGCTGTCACATGCCTACTTCTTACCCTGGACAGGCATGGTGAGAGGAAAGGAAAGGGAAAGGGGAAGGGGAAGGAGAAGGGGAGGGGAGAGGGGAGCGGGGACAAGGAGAAATGGAGGGGAAGGGGAGGGGAGAGGCAAAGAAAGGTGAGGAAAAGCAAGGCAGGAAGGGAGGTGTGGCAGTACTGACAGGCGCCCCTCGCATCTGCAACCAATTCTCCAGCTGCTGTCTCATTTCTGCATTCGTTGCTACCAGCTGATAGCACCAGGTAAACCAAACAGCATCCATCTGAAGAAAGCCTGTCAGGCACTAATACTAACATCTAAACCAACAGGTACAGCAGGAAGGTGAATTACTGCAAAAAACCAATGACACATATGAGCTGATCATCTTGAACACAGCCTGTGTACTCCTTGGATCTTGTGGGAAAACCCAGGACTGGCACTTGGCAAAGACCTGGGTGCAGTAAGCAGGCAGAGGGAAGCCAGGGCAGCCGTGCACCATGGTCCTATTTCTGCTCAATGGTGGGGATAGAAAAAAGAGAAGGGTGCACAGCAGGAGGAATAATTCTTAACAGACAAAGTGGGAGAGAAAGGTCAGTGCTAGCTAACATACCTCACAGCAGGGTTTCCATTATACAGAATATAAATGCCAGCTTCTTTATTCCCATAGATCTGATTGCTACGGATGACGCCTTTTCCGTTGCCAGCGACAACAATGCCTGAGCGAAGGCCACTGTGGATCTTATTGCACTACAGTTTTAATTTAGCACATGTAGAGAGAATAAAAGCAAAAATGAAGGCAGGTTACTTAGGTAAGTGAGCAAGAGAAGACAGCAACCACAGAGAAATGCAATAGCTCCCAACCCGGCTGGGGCAAAGGGTAGAAGGGTAATTAATCCAAGAAATCACTCTCAAATGGTGAAGGCATTTAATGTTTACCTTTCTTTGGGGTTCTAGCACACCATGCCAAATTTCCCTTCCCATCGCGCCTGCAGCCTCTTCTTCCTCCAGCAGCTCCTGCTGCCATCTCCAAGGGCTGCCCTGGACCCAAGTGATACTTTATTCCCCACAGCCCACCTGACACTGGGCAGGGCTGGTGGGGCTACAAGTCCAACACCTCCCCACAGCCACCAAGAGCAAAAGACCCTAGATTGTGTGTCACAGGAGCTGGAGGCAGGAGTCCGAGCAGGGAACTCAGCATTACAGCGTGGTGCCTTTCCTCAAGCTGCGAGACGATGCTTTGCACAGCATGAATGACTGCTGCCAACAGCCACACAGCTGCTTCTTTCCACGACAGGGGCCAACACTCCTCCTGTGAAGACAGGAGAAAGCTGGGGCCCTCTGAGCAGGACAGTGCCATCAGCCCAGTACCTTGTAAAGCAGTGGGGCAGGAATCACCAAGCCAGGCAAAGCAACAAACAGCAGCTCAAAGCTGGAACCTAGGACAGGCACAGCCCATGGCTCTGGCTGAGCTGCTGCCTCCCACCCCATGCAGACACAGCTCTGTCTGCCCCATCTCGAGTGCAGAGCTCACATGTAGAGCACAAGGCAGCCACAGGGTCACTCAGATGGCAGTTTGTATCTACCTCTCTGGCTCCCCGCAGACACACCGAGGCCCTGGTTTCTTCAAGGACTACAGATACAGCATTCAGTAAACAGGGACAGGGTCACCCACTGCATGACCGATTCAGAGGAAAGCCATGCAGCTGGAGAGCTGCTGCTCCCCTCCCACTCGAGACTGAGCCGAGAGCTGAGACCTTCCACCTACTCCCAGAGTAGACAACATGGTTCCCAGTGTAGGGGAAACAATTCACAGTATAGTGCTGACTTCATACCTTGCTTGCAGAAGTTCACTCATTAACACAGAGTGTTTATTGGATAGAGGAACATGTGCCCTGTTCTCCGCAGCGATTTTAAGACACATACCATCAAACAGCAGGAGACCATGCATGTACCATCAGGCAGCATTTCACTGTCCCTTGCCCTTGGGGTTATCTCTAGTCTAGTTCATCAAGAGGAAAAATAAGAAACAGGCTGAAGGGCAAAGCTAACAGAAAGGCCAGTGTGTTCTCTACTGAGGGATGGATCCCTGCTGCCCCTGAGAGAAACAGCACATGCAAGCAAAGAGCACACTGGCCTCTAGCATAGTTTGGAAGGACATGTACCAGAACAAGGGGGTTGGCTCCTTTACGAATGTCCACTCCAGCCTCACAGTTGGAATGGATGTTGTTGTCTGCAATAAGGCCTCCTGCTGACAGGCGCAGGAATATTCCCGATGCTTTGCAGTGGTGGATGTCATTCCTCAGCATGATAACCTGCCGGGAAGAGAAGCACCAGCAGTTGTAGTTAGAAGGAGGAGGAAGAGGACATGACCAAATAGTATAGCTCTCCCTTTGGCAGCCTCTGTGCATCTACAACCTCTCCCGCACCCCAGGGTGTGTCAGGCACACAGGCCAGCTGAAGGTGCGTATGGACAAGGACTGTGGCTAAGCCTGTTGGGCATTACCCACAGGCATGGGCCTGCTTGGCAATGGGGTCCCACAGCACTTGGTGCTGCACAGGCAAAGCAAAGATATCCTCTCGGCCTGCACATCCCTTCGCCTGACAAAGCCCACATGTGGCTGTGCCCAATGGCTTCACTCACTGTGTTGAGCTTGCATGCCACCAGCAACAACCAACAGCTATTCCCTGTCCCATCTCTACACCACTTGTGGTACAACGGACCTGCCCCCTCCACACTCTGTCAGTCCCTATTTGCACTAGTACCTCCTCTGTGCCCTCAGCAACAGTCTGCCTCTCAGCTCTGCTGCACTGAGCTGCTCTGAGGTGACGTGCCAGATGCTCTGGAGCCTCTCACGAGTCTCCCATGAAGCTGACTGGGCCAGTGTGCTCCAGCACGCACACTCAGCATGCAACCTGTCTCCCACCTTGCACCTTCAGAGCAAAGATCCTGCTGTTTGAGGGCAGAAATGGCCCAGCCAGCAAACTGAAAGCACTGACACCATTCGTAACAACCTCGTTTCCCCTAAGCAAAGAAGTAGTTAAATATTTACACAGCAGCAATCTCTAGTATTTCCAGCCAAACAAAATCATGTCTTAAATCCGTGTTGTACGAGTGCTAAGAAATAATCTACAAATTGCCTTTGCATATTCCACTTCATCAAGCAACACAGATCAGAAGGTAATTAAATTATACTTCCTTTCATTTGCTCATTCCATAAAGGCACTTCATTCAATCTCTCAACTAAATGTGGAGCTCAGCAGGGCTTGACAGGTGCCCGTCTTCATCAGTCACCCTTGGCTGCACAGGGAGGGAGCTACAGGCGAGCACAGGCACCCACTCAGCTGGGTCCCACACAGCAGGCCCTGCTCCCGGCTTGCTCTGTGCTGGAAGAGTACTGCTCGTGCAAGGACACCAAGCCCTCACCTGCTCTGCAACACTCGCACTTGGTGTTGCGCCTTGCCCCTGTATGCCAGCCAAGCACATGATGGACTGACACCCACCTCTCAGCAAGACCCTCTGAGCTAATTCCTAACTGAGGCAGTTCTCACTGAGAGCTGCTGGGCCTCATCTGCCTCCCATTTGCTGTCAGCTAAAACCATGCTGCTAAGCAAACTGGGAAGCAAAGTGAGGGGGAATAATACAGTGCGTTCCAAAGTGCTGGACCTGCACTTGTTGATAGCCTAACTCCCACGAAAATAGCCTCAAAACAGCTCAGACGGGATGAGCAAGGTGCCTCCGCTCCACTCTGCATGCAGGGGGCAGCCCTCAGGAGAGCACCTCTGGTACTGATATCCCTTGGAAAGAAAGGAGCCATCCTCTGCCTCCAAGAAGCAAATCGCAGCACAGGCACAGCACAGGCAACAGCACCCTGCAGTCCTGCTGTGGGGACTGCTGATGGGGAGCTACCATCACCATGACACAGCCCCTTCCCAGAACCAGGCAGAAAAACATTACCCTCCCTCTCCCTGCAAAAAACTCTCACTTGCAGTCTTCTTTAGCAACAGATGGAAAAATGGGCCCTAGCCTGACCAAGCAGTGTGGAGCATCTTGCTCTGGGTGGGTGGCTGGAGAGAAGCCTCCTGAGCACCCTCAACACTGCAAGCACTGGGGGCTTTGGCAGTGTGATGCTTCCCCCAGTCCTCTCCACCAGACTCCTGTCTGAAGAGAAGTACTGACAAGCTCTGGGCAAGCGCAAGGTTAGGACAATGCTGTGCTGAGGGAGAACCTCAGTTCAGCCCTCCAGTACACATCCCTGGCCAAAATCCCCCCTTGACGCCCACGTCTGCCTGCAGCAGGCACCCAGTCCTGTAAGCTCTCCTGAAGCAGACAGTCCTGGCCATGCTAGCAGAGACCCAGGGCTGATGTTGCAGTCCTCAAGTCCCTGTATCATAGAATCATAGAATCATAGAATGGCAAGGGTTGGAAGGAACCCCAAGGATCATAAAGCTCCAACCCCCCTGCCACAGGCAGGGCCACCAACCTCAGGCCTGGAGCTACACAAGGTTGCCCAGGGCCCCATCCAACCTGGCCTTGAACACCCCCAGGGATGGGGCACCCACCCCCTCTCTGGGCAGCCTGTTCCAGGACCTCACCACTCTTTCCGTAAAAAACTTCCCCCTAATATCCAATCTAACCCTTCCCTCCTTCAGCTTTAATCCATCCCCCTTGTCCTGCCAGTCTCTGCCCTTTTAACAAGCTGATTCCCCTCCTGTTCCTCTGCTCCCTTCAGGTACTGGCAGGCTGCAGTGAGGTCCCCCCGCAGCCTTCTCTAAGTACTTGTGGTATAGGCTGTGCCAGGGCAACCAAAGGTGGTGATAACCAGCAGCATTTTTACAGGGTGACTGTTTAATTTACAGGTAGAGTAGGCCTGACTACTCCACCCAAACATGCCACCAACTTACAGACAATTACAAGATTATGGCAGGCAGAAAGCAGGTGACTGCCAGTGATCTGCCTTTTGCTTGGGCTCGTTAACCCAAGCCATGCACAGGACAGGAGCTGGTGCAGCCAGAGGGAAAGGAAAGAGGGCTTGTGGCAGCCTTCACAGCACCTTACTGTTTTGTATACAGCGCACTGCATAGGTCAGATCCCTGAAGATGCTTCCTTCCAGTTTTGCTTGTCCTCGTGAATAAATGAAAATTCCCCCTTTCCCATCCCTGAAAAGGCACTGCCGAATGATGCAGCCTTGCAGAGAGTTGGCCAAAGACTGGGCTTCCTTGTCCTGCTGCAGCTCCTGCTGCAGAGACTTGAGCTTAAGGTCCCTCTGAAGGACATGCAGTCTGTTGCCTCGAGGCCTGCATCAGCAAGCGTGTGAGTCAGGCTGTGAGCTTGGTAGGGCACTTTGTATGCTGCCTGAGCATCCTCTTCATCACTGCTGCATAAGTCACTGTCACTGGAGTTTGACTTGAGAGCTGAGTCCTCCTCCTCCTTTGTTGCCCACAGGTTCTCTTCAAATTCAGTGTCCTCCTGGGCTATGCCAAGCAAGGCTTGAGTACCTGCAGCAGAGAAGAAGCTGCTTTGTTCTTCCCCTATGACAATTTTGCATGTTCCTATTGGCCCCAGCAGTGATTCTCCCCAGCTGTCCTGCTTGGCCATGGGGCAGCTGGCTGGGTCAGATTCCTGCATGGATGCTGTGCAGGACTTGGCCAGCATAGCCAGGTGCTTGCAGGCCCAGTTATGGCCAGAGCTCGGGCAGCCCTCCACAGTTACAGAAGCATGCTCACTGCCGATGAACTCACAGTTCTCCAGGATGCAGAGGGCCACACTGCGGAGGTGGATGCTGGACTGGCTGGAGGTGCAGAACTTCCCCTGGCAGGCCCCTGGCGCGTGGATCTGCAGCTGCCCACTTTCGAAGTTGCAGTTGTCAAACTGGACATACCCTGAGGCTGTCTGAAGAGTAAGCACAAGGTGACATCACTGCACAACGCAAGAAAAAAGTGTCCCTGGTGTACCAGGAAGTCCTCCACAGCAGAAGTGCTCACAGTCGCTAACACAACATGCATTCAGGTGTCACAGGTGTAACAAGCTCACACGGGCACAGATGCAGGGCTCAAGCTGAGTCAGCAAGGATCTTGCAGCAAGTGACACTTTCTTCCCTACCGACAGTGTTTCTTGATATCCCTGACAAGACACAGCCTTGCAGACTTCAGCAAGGATCAGCAGTCATGCATGAGAGCAGGCGGGATCACTAGACCTTAACAGTGCTCCCTACACAAGAGAGTCTGCAACCTCCAGAGACTTGTACTTGCCAGCTGGCGTCACTGCTGCCCTTGGGAGTTTACTGGGTGAGGCGGCAGGTAAGAAGACGCCAAGTATCACCTGCAGAGTGACAACTGTCCCTGGAGCCCCTTAGAATATTTTGCAGAAGGACACCTCACCCACAAAGTGTCAAGTGCAAAGCAAAACAGGTAAACATTTGTGCCATGCTGCTTCACATGCTGTGACACTGCATTAGGAAGGACACCATCAGTTCCTTATACCCTGCCTGTTTTTTATGTGACTAGCTGGTACTCTCAGAACCGTGAGCCATCCCTGCCATGGCCTTCCTGCTTTGCCAGGCAACGCACGTAGCGGTTACGGTGCTGCCAAATCACCAGCATGATTGTGCATGGCCAGATTTCTCCCTGCACAGGCCCGGCAAGTTTCTGCTTATCTACAGAAAAGGCCAACAGAAATGCAAGAAGGTACAGAGGGGCCAGGTCAGAAAAGCAGAGTAATATGCTTGGAATTTTACTGTGCTCCTAATTTCACTACCAACCTCCTAAACCACTGTTTTCTCTTCCCAGGTTATCCCTCGATTGCCTGGTGCACCACATTAAAAGCAGGCAGATCAATAGCTCGTGAAAGGTGAGTTGTGGGAATTTTACAGAGATTCCTGGAGTCTGCAGTAAACAAACAGCACTAATATTTGTTTTCAGTCCTAAGCACTCTGGTCATACTGCAAACAGGTTTTGAAGTGCATTTCTTTGTACCCCAAGACAACCACACAGAAATCCCTTCAGACCAGTAGCCTGCTCCAGACTGAATGATACACAAATCACATCAGCTTCTGAGAGGCTGCTTGTGGAAGCTCTTCTGGAATTGCAACTCGCAGGGTTGTAATGACAGCCAGTAGGGGTTGGTGTTAAGTTTGCTTTTAAAATGTGTTTTTCACAGATGGATTTGGGAGGAAATGCTCTTGTCCCACCAATAGCAGCTGCAGGGCTGGCCATACCATCACCCTGCTGCACGTGGAGACCAGAGCAACAGGCTGAAAGGCGAAATGTAGCTATGCTGTCCAGCCAAACGCAGCAGACTTCTCAGAGTGAGACGCCACGAGTCTGCTTCAGCAGTCCAGCATGTGTCTACAGACAAACAGGGGCTTTCTCAGAAGATCTGTGACTCAGTTTTCCCACTGTGTGCCAGGGCATTGTCTCCCCCAGGGACTTTCAAACTGATTAAGTTAAATCTGTCACACAACAAAATGGTGAAAAGAAACCATAAATTATAACTAATGATGGGCTGACTTATCATGGGGAAGGTCTCGTTTGCAAAGGCACAGCCCACAGATGCAGCGCTGGCATTGGGCACATCCCACTATGGACCAGTCAGCAGCTGTCCATGGGGACCAAGGTGCTGTCAGGGTGGTCCACGGCAGCAGACTAGATCACATAGTCCAACCCCCCTGTCAGAGCAGGATCACCTGGTCTAAATCACACAGGAATGCATCCACGTGGGTTTTGAATGTCTCCTGAGAAGGAGACTCCACAATGTCTCTGGGCAGTCTGTTTCAGTGCTCCGTCACCCTCACAGTGAAAAAGTTCCTCCTGACATTCCCATGGACCTTCCTCTGTACCAGCTTGCACCCACTGCCCCTTGTCCCATCCCTGGCCATCACTGAGAAGAGTCTGGCGCCGATCTGACTCTCACCCTTTACGTATTTATAAACATTAATAAGGTCACCCCTCAGTCTCCTCTTCTCCAAGCTAAAGAGGCCCAGCTCCCTCAGCCTCTCCTCACAAGGAAGGGGTTCCACTCCCTTCATCACCTTGGTCTCCACTGCCCTGCACTGGAGTCTTTCAGGGAGTTCTCTGTCCTTCTTGACCTGAAGGTCCCAGAATCAGACACAATATTCCAGGTGTGGTCTAACCAGGGCAGAGGAGAGGGGTAGAAGGACCCTTGACCTCCTAACCACACCCCTTCAAAAACACCCCAGGATGCTACTGGCCTTCTTGTCCACAAGGGCACATTGCTGGTCATGGTCACCCTGCTGTCCACCAGCACCCTCAGGTCTCCCTCATCTACGCTGCTCTCCACAGGCCAGTCCCCAGCCTATACTGGTACCTGGCGTAGTTCTTCCCCAGATGCCAGACCCTACACTTCCCCTGGTTGAATCTCATTGAACTTCTCCCCACCCACCTCTCCAGCCTGTCCAAGTCTTGCTGAATGGCAGCACAGCCCTCTGGGGTGTCAGCCACCAGTCCCAGTTTTGTGTCCTCAGCAAACCTGCTGACTGGACACTCTACTCCCTCCTCCAGGTCATCAGTGAATATGTTGAATAGCACAGGTCCTTCCTTCTTTGCTGCTGTTATTGGTTGTTGCTATAATATTGGCAGTTGCTATGCAACTGATTACTGATTGCTGCCATACTATTGATAATGTATTATTGGGTGCTGACAGTAACTTCTAATAGCCTGATATAGGTGCATTCTGTAACGAAGTAGACATTCAGCAGCACCTCAGCCTGCTCCTCATGCACGCCAGGCAGCAGCACCAGGCAGTCATAGGGGCTGGCAGCAGCCAGGGCAGCACGGAGGCTGCCAAAATCACCTCCTGTGCCCACGCAGAGGCGACGGCGACCCTTTCTCCTCCGGAAGAGGGAGAGGCAGTTGGAGGATTCCAGGTCCTGCACGTTTTTGGTCCAGGTTTTGGAGGCAAGGTAGTGTTGTTTGAAGGATTCTCTCCAGGAGCGTGGCTCCACACCAGGCTGGTTGGGCCAGTTGGGGTGTCTGTGCTCAAGGCAGCCCAGACAGAGCTGCCGCCAGCGTGTTTTGTCCAGGCTGAGAATGAGCTTGTTCCAGGCCCTGCAGACCAAGCTGCAGCGGCCCAGGTCAGGGAGGCACAGGTAAGACAGGATGAGCTGCCACACCTCCACTGGCAGGCCACCAACCTCCATTGGCACCTGCAAAGGATGGGACACAAAGTCAGCAAGGAGCCCTGACAGCTCGTGGGGCATGGAGGGAAAGGTAAGGCTCAGACAGAGCAGGGACCCAGTGTCAAAAGGGCTGTCCCCAGATGTACCTGTCCAGGGATGGAGCTGCATAGGAGCAGGCCTAGAGCCACAGCTGGCACACCTGGAGACAGGGGCTATGACCAAGCAGGGTTCAGCACCCATCCAAGACATACTCCCTCTGCCATCACCCCCTGGCCTGCCTCCTTCCCCCGTGCAAGCTCCAGGGCCCACAACAGCCTGACAAGCCCTCCTGAAGTCCCTGCTTTCCACAGTGGTTAAACTTTGTTGCTCAACCCCGGGGCTCGGCACACATGAACAAATGGATCCATATGCTCCCAGCAGCCATGGCACTGTTGTGACTCCTGGCACTGTTTCCCTCACTGCAAGCACCTAGTCCGGGCTGGACAGACAGATCCAGTGGGTCTTACCAGGCATGGTGCTTCCATCCAGTGCTGCACCGAGGGGTGAGGCTGTGGCAGGGTGGGAAGCCAATGGCAGTGTCCCCACCCCCCCACCCAGCAGGACTTCTCCTAAACTCAGAGAGGCAGAAGGAGCAGGCATCTGTGCACATCAAGTGCAGAGGCAGGAACATGCTGCTGGGGCGGCACGCTACAGGGCAGCCCCAGGTAAATCACAGCTGGCAGGTGGGAAGGGCAAAGGTAAGGCCAACGCCGCCCAGAAGAGCACACCTCTTCAGGAGCCACCTGCTCAGAAGCACACGGGGCTCTTTTGAGGGGCTAGCGGTGGGTCCCAGCCCCTGCCTCTGCCCCCCCCCGGACAGTGGCACAAAGCAAGATCCTGAGAGAAGTGCAAGTGGCTGCCAAGGCAGGGCGGGTGTAGGGCTGAATGCACCTCCACACAACATAGATCTGCTGCACCTTTGGCCAAGTCACGCTGTAGGAAGAGGGCAGTGTGGCCCGTGGTACCTGCTTGGCTGCTGCTGGCACTAGAAAGGCTCACAGGACTGCACTGGGGGAGAGGGGGCTGCCAGTCCCCAACCCAGGTGTGACAGCCCTGTCTGGGAGAAAGGGCTAGTTGGGAAAGGTATGAAGCTTTCTCCACAGCCCGAGTTCATCCTGCAGCCCAGTGCCTGGGGACACCACGAGGACCCTCCAGGCGCAAGAAAATATTCATGGCTGCTGGCAACACACCACCAGCAAAGCAGGCACAGCTTGTAACAGACACCAAACACCCAATCTCACCCCAGAATGAGACTACTGCGGTCAAGGGTGAGCAAGCCTCTCCGCTCTGGCTCCTGCTACCACCTGCCTACCATCATTCCCTATGCACTGCCCAGAGAAACTGCCGCTGCTGATGGGCCAGTCCTCTTCCGAACTACAGGACTTCCAGTCCCCGCTGCCCACGGTGGCCTGCCACCTGGTGCGTGCAGCAGTGGGCAAGGCTCCCAGTGCTCCGTGTGCCCGGTAACCTCCCACGGGTCTCCTCAGAGCACAGGATGGACAAGCAGCCTCACTGAACAGGGCAAGATTTACCACCGGTGCTCGAGAGTAGCACTGTTGTGGTGAACGCAGACCAGGGGGCTGCACCATCCGTCAGCCCTCCCCCTGCTGCAGCGGCCAGAAATCAGAGCTCTGGCGCAGTCGGGGCGCTACAGACGCCGAGAAAACGCGCGTGTGCGCCAAGCAGCCCGGGACAGCCGCTGCTGCCGGGAGCAGCCCCGCCGCTGCCCGCCCGCCGCTGCCAGCTCTCACCCACGCAGCAGGGCACGCGCTCCGCGGAGCACCGCGCTCACCCTCTCGCGCCGGAGCCCATCTCGCGGCGCCGTGAAAAGCGATGGGGAGCCGGGCTCCCCTCTTCCCTCCGACAGGCACGGCGGGCACGGAGACCGTGCCCAGGCCTCCCCGACGGGGACCCCGAAGCAGCTCCTCTCGTCCCTGCGAGCGGGACCGACGGGGGGCACCGCGCGGGCCGGCATGGGCCGCTGGGAACCTAAAGGCGGAGGACGCCGGCGGGAGAAACTCTGCCTCCGGCGGTGCCCGCCCCCTCCCCCTCCGCCCGCCCCGCTCGCCTCCTCTCCCCCGCCCCCGCCCCCATCCCCCCCTGCCCCCCCCGCCCGCCTCCGCCCCCCCGCCCGCCTCCATCCCCCCCGCCCCCTCCCCCCCATGCCCGCCCTCTCCCACCCCCCGCCCGCCCCCTCCCCCCCTGCCCGCTACTCCTCCCTGCCCGCCCCCCCCCTCCCGCCCGCCCTGCCCGCCCTCGGCTCGTTCTCTCCGAGGGCCCCGGGTCCCGCAGCAGGCCGGAGGAGCTCCCGCCGTCCCCACCGAAGCTGCGGGGGCAGCGCGGCCCCGCAGCCCCTTGCTCTGCCGGCCCCCGCCGCTCGCCCAGGCTGGGCTGCGGGCCGGCGCTCCCGCCGCCGGCGGCACGGCGGACCCGCGGCGTGCGGACCGAAGCGAGACGCCGCAGTTTCTCCCGGCCAGGGTGCCGCGACACCGGGCAGCGCTGGCGGGAAAGGCGGCGCTCCAGCCCCGCGGCGGCGCCGCCCGCGCCCCGCCCGGCGCCCACCTCCGCCCCGCCCCGCCGGGACCCGCGCGGCGCGCCGGGGGCGGGGCCCGAGGGCGGGGAGAGGCCGCTACCTGATTGGCTGCGGCGGGGAAGGGGCCGTGCCGCCGCCGCCGCCCTTCCCCGTTGTCACGTGAAGGGGAGGCCCGCCTGCTGCGACGTCACTTCCTGCCGCGGGGGGCGCGGTTGCGTCGGGTGCTCGCGCGCGCACAGCGGAGGCCGCGAGGCCGGGCCGCCGCCGCAGGCTCCCGTCCCTTCCCGCCCCGCCGCCGCCATGGCGACGGCCGCAGGTGCGTCTCCAGGTGGGGCTCGCCGCTCGCTCCCCGTCCCGGCTCGGCCCGGCGCCCCCCGCGGCCGCGCAGGCGCGCTGGGGCGGGC
Source organism: Laterallus jamaicensis coturniculus (assembly GCA_022605575.1). Classification (NCBI taxonomy): domain Eukaryota; kingdom Metazoa; phylum Chordata; class Aves; order Gruiformes; family Rallidae; genus Laterallus; species Laterallus jamaicensis. The sequence continues at coordinate 1,145,610 of JAKCOX010000136.1, forward strand.
GAGCGCGCGCGGTTCCGCCGGGCGGGCCGCAGCCCCCGCCTCGCGCTCCGCCTCGCGCTGCGCCTCGCGCCGCCGGCCTGACCTTGAGCGCGAGCCGGGCCCGCGCGCTGCCGGGCCTGGGGGAGGCGGCGGGGGGCGGGAGCGGCGGGTCGGGCCGCGCCCCGGGGCGCTCGGTGCCGGCGAGGGGCGGCCGGGGGGCGGCCCGGGCTGAGCTGCGCCGCGGCGGGGGCGCGGTCCGAGGGGCTCGGCCGGGCGAGCGCCGCTCCAGCCGGCGGGGTTCCTGGCGCTGGCAGGCGCCGGGCCGCGGAGCAGCCGCCGCCTCGCAGCACGGCCGCGGCGCTGGAAGCCCGCCCTCGGCGTCGCGCTCTCCCGCGCTCGCCGCCCTGCCGGCGGTGCTGCCGGCCCCCCGAGGGCCGCGGGACGTGTGTGCCGCAGGGTGGGCGCGGGGCGGGTGCCTGGCCGGCCGCCTCGGGCCAGGGCACTCCAGCCCGGCTGAGGGGCTGCGGCGGCGGCGGCTGCTTGGGGGGTTCTGTGTCACAGAACCGCAGGGCTGGGAAAGACCCCTGAGGTCGTGGAGTCCAACCTTCCCTGTGCTGAGCTAAGCCGTATCGCTGAGTGCCTCATCCACCCTTCTGTAGACACCTCCAGGGTCGGTGACTCGGTCCCCCTCCCTGGGCAGCCTGGGCCAGGCCCCTGCCAGGGAGGAGCCGTTTATCCCGGATGCCTGCTCTGCTTTGGGAACTGTTTCGACCCTGCTGGCTGCTAACAAAGCAGTTGCTGCGCTGCAGGCCTTACAAACTACCTGTGGGAACAAGGGTTTGCCACACGCCACAGGTGCTTTGTGAGGGGATTGCTGTGCCTGCCCCTTCTGAACCCCCAGCTCAGAAGTGTCACAGCATCCTTACGTGAGGGTCCTTATGTGAGGGTCACCGCGGCCTTCAAGGCTTCCCCACAAGACAGGTCCAGTGGTTACATCAAGAGGGGCATGTAGCCTCTGAAACTAAGCTACAGGCTTTGGTTCTGATTGGGGGTTTTTTGGTGGATGTGTGGGGTGGTGGTTGTTTGGTTTTGTGTTGGGTTTCTGGGGGGTTTTGGTTTTTTATAAACTTTGTTTCTTTTGAGGGAAAAACATGTTTTGGCCACAGGCTGTTGCCACCCATGTAAGTTGGAAAAAGCCTTTTGAATCATTCTCTCCCTAACGGTGTTGTCTCTGGTGAGACTCTTCCACGCCGCAGTAGTTGAATTAGCACAACCTCCTGTCCCCTGCAGACACGGCTTTTCTGATACATGCAACTGTAGCAGTCGGAATAATTCTCTAAACTGGTCCATATGGGAAATGGTGTATGAACCATCTAACATGAATCCCTGTCTGTGATGCTACTTCTCATATTGACAGAGACAGCCTTGGGCAGTTGTTTAGGTGTCATTTTTATTTGCCCAGCCTCAAAGGATTGCACAGAGGCAACTGTAGGGGAGCAGCCAATACAGATACATAGGTGTTTTCTTTTAAAAGTGAATTGTTCATGGTCCAGCTAATCCATCCGGTCGCTTTGAGCAATCCAGGTTACTTCTGCATAGCTTCTGCTGTGTGTCCTTCATGCAACAGACTGTAGTGACTGCACCTTGAACAAACAGTTCCTGATGCCGTGCGGGGGTGTTAGCCCCAAATACTGTTTTGAAATTGTGGAGATCTCATGCATGTTGCCAGCAGGGAGTGTCTGTAGTTCACAAACCACTAGCAGCCTCACTTGGTTGTTGCTGACAGCTCAAGCAGTGCTGTAGTGGGAATTAGGATTTGGGTCAGCCGCAAAACCAGCTTTTTATGTGTTGAATAAGTAACCCCATCTTGAGTGACAAGCAAGTGTTGGGTGGTAATGACTGCTGTGGTATTTCTCTGCTAGGCAGAACTGTTTATGTGACCTAGCTCCAAGTCTTCAACTTCTGCACAGAGCATCAGAGTCAAATGTGGATCCAAGTTGCTATCTCTCTCTGCAGAGAGGAGGCTGTGGCTTAATTACCTGGGACTTTTAACACTGAAAAGTTGTAGCCTGGCCTGAGCCTGTGATTGCAATTGTGTACTAGCTTTAGCTGGGATAGAGTTAATTTTCTTCATAGCAGCTGATGTGGGCCTGTGTGCAGGGAACGGTGCTGGTACCCCAGGGGTCTGTTGCTTCCTGCCGCTTACACGGAGCTAGGGCTCTTCTGCTCCTCACGCCCTCCACCAGTGAGCAGGCTGGGGATAGCTGACCCCAGTGACTGAGGGGGTGTTCCAGACTGTATGACCTCATGCTCAGCAACAAAACGGGGGGGGGGGGGGGCAGCTTGCTGGGGGGACAGGGCACTGCTGAGGGACTGGCTGGACACCTGTTGGTTGGTGGCGAGTGGTTGTGTCCATGTACATTGCTTGCTTTTCTTGGGTTTTATTTTCCACTCTCTGTTTTGCTTCCCAACCAAATTATTACTTTTTAAAATTTCTTTTTAAGTGTTAACTCTCTGTATCTCAACCCATGGCATTTTTTTCTCACTTTCAGCCTTCTGATTCTCCTCCCCACCATCCCACCAGGGTGGAGGTGGGACAGCAAGTGCATGGCTGTTAGTTGCTGGCTGGGTTGAACTGTGACAAATCGTTATTTAAGCTATCTGTTGTTTTCTGCCACAGGGAAAGGCATGGTGAAAAGATCAGAATTTGTCATGATACTACTGTCCCCACCACCACCGTCCCAGTGATGTGCTATTTATTAGTGTGAGAGTAAGCCTTTCACTGTTTGAATTCCTTGGCACAATGAGTGGGGAAATGTAGTGCATCGTAAGCTTCCTCTTGTCAGCTGTAGTACAGCACTTGAGGGGGTTCATATCTCCATTTCCTTCCCAAATTATTTCTGTTGTCATTTGAAAGTGTACAGGAGGGGAAAACGTTTTTCCAGTCTCTGAGACTTAAGTAGAAAACAATGCAACTTCCATCAGATCTGTCACTGGTCACTTTTCTCCTCAAGGTTTTATAGGCTTTCCTTGGATGTAAGATTCCAGGTGCTGTTTGAGTTACCCACGAGTGTGGAGAAAAGGTGCAGGGTTACCTGCAGCTCTGGTTATGTCCATTCTTTTATTTTTATGTAGGGAATCAGAACTGAGAGGTGCTACAGCAAGGAAAACAGTACGATGGATTCAGAAGGTTCTGCCCCGGCGGAGTCAAAGGAGTATTTAAGCAATGACGTAACAGCTACCTCTGGTAAACATTATCTTTGTGGCTACTGTGCAGCCTTCACAAATATAGCAGTCACTTTCCCCATCCAGAAGGTCCTCTTTCGACAGCAGCTGTACGGTTTGAAAACAAAGGATGCAGTACATCAGCTGCAGAAGGATGGAATTCGAAATCTCTATCGTGGCATCCTTCCTCCATTAATGCAGAAAACAACAACACTTGCTCTCATGTTCGGCTTGTATGAAGATTTCTCCTCCCTGCTCCATAGCCACACGAGTGCTCCTGAACTCCTCACTCGCAGCATGGCAGCGGTGCTCGCAGGGACCACGGAAGCTGTTCTTACACCTTTTGAGCGGGTTCAGACTCTGCTTCAGGACTACAAACACCACGATAAATTTACAAACACTTACCAAGCTTTCAAAGTACTGAAAGTCTATGGGATGAGAGAATACTATAGGGGATTGGTGCCTATTCTGCTCCGAAATGGGCCCAGTAACGCGCTCTTCTTTGGCTTACGGGGACCTATCAAACAGTGTCTGCCTGAAGCAACTTCTTACAGTGCTCATTTGGTCAATGACTTTATCTGTGGAGGGCTGTTGGGTGCCATGCTAGGATTCTTGTTTTTCCCAGTGAATGTTGTAAAAACTCGCATGCAAGCTCAGATTGGTGGTGAATTCCAGTCCTTCTCGAAAGTCTTTGTGAAGATCTGGCTGGAACGTGATAAAAAACTGATCCACCTCTTCAGAGGAGCCCATCTGAATTACCATCGTTCTGTCCTGTCCTGGGGCATAATCAATGCAACCTATGAATTTTTGCTAAAGCTGTTATGAAGACCACTATTTTCCTCCAGCTCTTCTGTTCATTTGGGTATTGGTACATACGATGTCGCTTAACCCCAAGGAACAGTATGGAAGGTAATTAGTATTGGTCTTCAATATTTATGGAGTGAATGGTGATGCATCTAAACCTTGGTGCAATTAAAATGAACTTTCTAAAGTATTTATTGCTGGCAGGTGAGTTTTACCCATAATGGAGCTACTAGACAAATACAAGGTTAAAAAACCGCCAAAAACCTCAACAGCCTAGTCCAGTGGCTTATTCTGTATCACTCCCAAAATTTCTTACGCTCCATGATGGAATGTGCTCCACTGTCTACATTGCAGAACATGAAAATCAGGGAGGGGCTGATGAAAACTATTCCCCTTGCCCGATCAACTTCAAAATACCAATTTAAAACCTGCATTTTCATATGTGTTAGGATCCTAAGTATTCCTTATTGTTTAAAGGGTCAGATCCAGATGAGGACAACTAAATTTCAATCTTAAACTAAGCCTGCTTAAACTCTTCTGCCAACCATGGTTACGCTTGGCTTTAAGATGAACAGTTCTCATTCAGCAGCATAAGAGTGGTTTCTGAATGTTTAACTTCAGCATACGCTGACTCCAGATCAAAGTGGGATCTCTGTGTGTATATGTATGTGTGCCTTCCTGTGTCAAAGGGAAATGGAAGGACAAAACAGCAAATTACTAAAGCTTTAAAGTGTCCTTCCTCGTTAAAAAAACCTTCTACTTGTTAATACGGAGTTTGTTTGCCATTGGTTTTTAGCTGCAATTTTTTTTTTGTGCATTGCTGCTGTTTTTATTGCTTACAGCTCTACAGCCAGAAAGAAGATGGCCTTTTCTGTAATGCTCATGAAATAGTCTGGCTTCCTGCAGTTGTGAAAACAGTTCACAGATGTGGTTCTTTTGTACTGAGGTATCTTGTCTTTTGGAAATTACTTCTGTTTCTTTTGGGCTGTGGAATAATGAATCACAGGATACTTCTACCTGAAATTTGGAGTGCTGCCTGCTTGATGTGGACTCTTAACAGTTGTGAAAGACAGATCTGTACAGAACCAGTGACAAGATGAGGTTTCTGGGTACTACCTGCTTCGGAAGAGGTCTGTAACCGTAGCAGAGATGACAGCCAAAGAGAAGCAGCTAGGTAGGAAAGATACAGCATTTGTTGGATATGTGTTTAAGGACTTCTGTAGGTGAGTATGGAAAAAGACTTACAGAAATATGAAGTACTGTGTGTCTTACAGACATGGGAGTTGAAAGACACAAGTCTTCAGGCCTTAGAGAAAGGCACAGAAGAGCAAGCATGGCCAAAATCAGGTGAGGGTCTTAACAAAAAGCACTTGATTCTTCTTGGGGATTTTATTAAACTGTGTATGTAAAACAAAATATTTTGGAATATGTGTGACAGGAAAACTTTCAGAAACAGGTCTGAATTTGTCTTTTCATAACTTTTGGAGTGGCTAGTACTTTTTTTCATTTGCTAAACTGTCATCAAATACTGATTCTAATTAGTGTGTTGTAATCACAATATAGTCCAGTCCCTAGCTTCACAGCCAGAAATGGCCAGGCACAAGTGAGCATTCTTGTATCCAAATGTTGTGATTATCTGCATTTAAATAAAATGTTCACTGAATGTATCTTACTGGCAGAATCTGTTTTTTCCCAGTGTACTTTTTTTGTAATCACTCCTTGATGGAATTAAAAAAAACTTGCATTTTGTTTCTCCATGGAAGATAATGTATACTTCTCTAACACTGGGAAATCTGAAGTGTTGAGGGTAAGAGTTTAACATAAGCCTGCAACTGGCATTTCCACATCAAAAAGAAAAGAAGTGTGGTCCTGGGCTGTTCAAGTCTCTGGTTTTGTGGCACCGTCTGGTGGAACGCACTGCAGGTCTTTCAAAGCAGAGCTATCCTGAAGTATCATCTTTGCTTTGCTTTATGACCACTGACAGATTTACAGCTCAGTGGAAGGAATGAATTGCAGATGCTTTATGTACAACAGATCATCAGTGAGGAGAGGGGCCCAGTGAGTTTTGTATGCAAGCTAATGAGGTAGAATGCATGGGATCTCTTGATGGTCTGGAAAGAAAGCTCAGAAGGAGTTATGATGCTTCTCCTAGCACGAGAACAAGTCTGTTCATGTGCATTTCAAGATTGAGTCTTAACAACTGACTGTAAGGAGACTGCCTCAACTCCATACTTCAGTAGAGTTGCAGTTTAAGAGTACAAGTGCTACTTGGCAAGGATAAGGAAAGACTCCTCTAGACCAAGCCTGGCTCTCAGTTTCTGTGCAGTGTGCAGGACAAGTTACTGCAGGTGGTGTGAAGAAGTGGCCTTGGCCTGGGCTCTCTTGCCTGGTGGTTATTTGCCTGCTCTATGGGACACCTCTAGAGCAGTATCCTCAGTCTTTTGTTGCCTTGTCTCATCGCAGCCTTACTGTGGATGCAAGGGGACCAGAACCAGGACGGGGCTGTGCAACTGGGAAGCCAGGCCTCAGTTGTGTCCTTCTCTAAAAACAAGCAGCTGGAACTCATAGTGAGGTTTGACCAACTTCTGAAGCAGAACTCTCAAGAATTATTGCCTGTGCCTCAGTTGGTCTGTGGTGGACTACAACAATCATTTCCACCTAAAGACAGGAAGGCAACTTTCTGCTGATGATAACAAGGATGCTGCTGAGAAAGACTAAGAGCACTAGACATTGGTGTAGTAACTACTTTGAGTACAGGCGGGCAACACTGTGAAATACTGCTCTCTCCCTTTGAGGCATATTTCTATTCCAAAGACTTGGTATACCTCTGTTATGCTAATCAGGTAATCAAGTCTGGCTAATTCTTCCTACTTCTCTGGGCACAGGGTAGGGGGAGAACACAGGCTTTTGCACAGGGAAGGAAACTAACAGGCAACAGATCTCAGCCATTTGGAAATGAGAGTGTGGCTGGAGAAGACAGGAAGCTCCAGTAGCAGCCGTGAGAAATAACTGTCACAAGTCAGTTGGGCTGTGATAGTCCAGTTAGCCTTTTCTTACAGAAACTAATGCCATAACAAGTCCTAGCAATAAATGAGGGAAAGGCTGTGTCTGTACTTAGTGCAGTGTGTATAATGAGGGAGCAAGAGGAAGCCACAAGCACTGACAAGCCCAAACAGCATTTTTGCAGTGTCAGGGTGGGTTGACTGGATGGAGCATGTTATGTGCAGACCCTTCACTGCTGGTGATCTGTATCCAACATGACTGGTGTGTGGGCAAGAGGTTCAGAGTAAAATTTTGGCTCATACCCTATTTCCAGGAAAATGTGATGGAAAAACCTAAGAGCTGTGTCTGTGACACACAACCTTGAGTACTAGAGCAGCAGCTTAGCGTTACCACCTTTACAGCAAAGCCAGGGCAGCAATGTATGCTCATCTGCTGAGCTTGTTGGCCTTTGCCACAACTCAAATCCACCTTTCTGGTTTTAAACCCACGTGTTGCAAGGCCTCATTTACAGGAAACAGCAGGTGACCCGGCATGCTGTGCCAGGACCTCACTGGTCCTCTATGGCACCATGACATACATAGGGGCCTTAGGTGATGCTGAGCCAGAAGCCAGTTTTGTGCAATGCTGGTGTTGCTGTGCCTGGTGGCTTCGCTGGAGCCCAAACCGTTGCCAGTGGCAGTGTAACACAGCAGAGTGTTGCTCTGGGCACAGGTGACCCACAACCTCCACAGGTGACCTTTCTGTCTCCATGACATAGGCAGGGTAGTTTTCAGTTTCAGGCTGTTCCCCATGGGCAGACAGCTGCCTGCTCACCACTGCAAGAACTCCTTCAGGAAGATGTTACAAGACCAGCAATGCTGTTTTCAAGGGTTTGCTGTCTGAACAAAATGAGCTCTCTACCCCACAGGTACTGACTCGGGCAATGAAATACTTAATTACACTCAATTTGCAACTGTCATACTAGCCCAACATACATCTGACCTTCTAGGCAATCATGAGTGGGCTGTTTCCTCACACAAGCCCACCTGACTATAACCAGTGGCAAAGCAAGTTGTGGATGGAATGAGGTATGTGTACACTGGTGGTTTTACTTTAAGCAAACTTCTAGTAGGGAAATAGGGCGAAGGCAAGAGCCAGTAAGCATTACAAAACAGAGCTCAGTGTAAGAAAAATACATTAAGATAGTTTTTAATTAATCGAATTATTAATTTATTATGCAAGCAAGATAAACTGTCCACAAATAGTAAGTTACTGTACGGCTGTAAGTACAATAGTTTCAGAGCAGTTCTGATACTTCCTATACTGTATTAAAAGGCTGCAATTTTTACTATGAAATCTCAGGTATTTCAAAATACTCTACATGCACAATTTGTTCTTGTATTAAAAACCTTACACTTAAATGAAGATACTTAGTGCTTAAGAAAAATGCACCTTTGCCTAAGATCAGGAAAGAAGAAAATTTTTTCCTGCAGGACAAACATTATGGGCTGTTGACTTTTTCCTTTTACTCCAACTTTTAGAATCTCGTAAACTAGATTTTTTTAAAAGCTTTCATGTGGTAAAGTGTATTCCTTTTTTTTTGTTTTTTGTTTTGTTTTTTTTTTTACTAAGAGTTCACACTTCACAGAGCAATAGACCCATGTTTTACAGTATCAGGATGTTCTCCACACCAGTGTTACCCAAATTAAAAAAAAAGAAAAAAACCCACAAACAAAAGCTGCCACCACCAGCACCACCGCCAGCTCCCCCCCCCCCCCCCCCAAAAATCAACCCCTCGACCACCCAAAACACAAGAAAAAAAAAAACCCCTGTTCTTTACATTCTAATTCTGGTGGTAGGTAATCAAACTGTCCTTACCAAGAGTGCAAACAAACGCACGTGTCTGTCTATCACTGTGCTTTTCTTCCTATCCCCAATAGTTCTGTTTGGAGGTTAAATATTTCCCTGAACTACCCATGTTTGACAAGTGGACTGATGCCCCATGGGTGTATATATACTGAAATACACACACTTCATACAGAGAAAGCACGTACACATGAATGTCACTGTATAGTCCCATTAATAGTTTCTCTCCCCCTCTCCACAAATGTCTAAGAGTGCTGCAGTGATTTAAAGCCTGACATCTAACGGAATACTCAGAAATGCATTTACTCCCACAACATACAGTCACTGGACTATTACAAAAAATTACTGGCTTCACACACAAGTTTGGTTCTTGCTATATGCTGACATTCCTATAGGGATCTTAATTATGCAGATTATCTGCTTCTGCTGATGAGCCATGCTGTGAATGAAGAAATTCTTTTACTACAGAAGTTAATGAATATGAAACCATGCATTTAAAAAACATACTGCATGCTTTACAATCAGACGGAGAGCACTATCCTCAGTAGAAATACTGTAAAATTTATCAAGTGATATAACACTTCAGTGGTCAAAAGTCAGTCAGTTTAAAGAACTAAGTTGCTGTTCGTGCAGTCTTTCAGCTACCATTTAAAACATTTTCTTATATTTATTTCAGACAGTTTTATATAGTCCTGGAAGGTTAAGAATTCATCTTTTGAACCATAACAGTAAGAGAAAACCTTTTTTTTTTTTTTCCCCAACTATCTAGAAATAATCCAAAACTCACCAACACATTACTTCATTAATTCAATAAGGAAAGTAATACTATTCGGAAAGACAACTGAAGATCACTCCTTCCACCAAGATGGAACTGCAAGGCACATCAGTTATAAACTGAATAGCTTTTTACTAAGTGTTAATGTGAACTTCACAGATAAATTAACTTTCATTGAAAATTTCCAATTATTGTTGAAAAGGAGTAATCAAACGATCAAAAAATCTCAGCTTACCTATTTATTCTAATTCAAACTTATTACAAATGTAATCAGAAGAACTTGGTAACATTTCTACAGCATACAAGGGCAGAACCCATCTTAAAATGCATCTGCTGGATATGCTACAAAAGCATCAACAAATCATCAACCCCCTTAACCGGGTCAACTTTCATCAACCCCCTTAACCAGGTCAACTTTAACATCAGTCCTACACTCCCCCAGTGGCCCTGGTCTCCAGAGCTGAGCAGGACTGGTCAACTCACCACTGCAAGCCGTACCTAGATGGGATGATATGTGTCACTTTGGAGTAACACTTCTTTAGACAGAAAAGTTAGCATCCAATGTTCCAGCACAACAGTCTCATAAAAAAACTAGCATATCATGAGGTAGAATTTTAAAAGTAACACTCAGTGCATATTAACAGACCTAAAATTAAACTCACAAGTGATCTACCAGTTCAAGGAATTTGACAGGCAAACCCAAGGTCAGCTACAAAAACAATCAGACCCAAGAACTGCTTTGATTTCACGGGTGCTGCTTTGCCTCCAAAACAAACGGGTTCATGCCTGTAACAGCTGTACTTAGGATTTCTTCAAAATGTTAGCTGTAGTCTGTTTACTGATGTTTAGCAATTATTAAACATTAATTAAGATGAGAAAACAGCATCCTAGACCCAGGGACAGTGAGTGCTTAGGGGAAACACCATCATGGTGCAATGCGGGCATGTGGGGAGAACCTGTTTTATAACAAGCCACAGCTTTGAATGGAGAGCACCGCAGAGAATTGCAAGTGTTCATCAGTCACGCTTCATTTTGTTTCAAAACACTTCAGGAACAGGAAGCATAGCACTTCCACTGGACTAATGTGAAAGCACAGCATCCAGCAGTTTTATCATACACTGCTACTATTTCCCCGTTGGGTTGATTATTTTCCTGGTCGTGTTCCCCCTCCAAACAGCTTGGCCAATTGAAAGCTCTTGTAGCTTAGCATTTAAGTTACATAAAAATCTTGCCTTCCATAACTGTCCTCAAGTTTTGTGAACAACTGATTTCCACTGCTTTAAGTCACAGATGAGGGAACTGAACTGCTTCTAACAAATCCAAGCTGTCCCAGACGCAGGTTCGGGTTCACAGCCTGTTACGTTCACACAAAAGGAGCTGGGCCAAAGGGAGGTGATGCATCTCTAGCTGGTGTCAGATACACTTGCATGTTTTTACTCGTTCAGCCACCAGGCCTCATTTTTCATGGTGTGGCCAATTAAAGTGAGGAAACACCTTTCTATTAATTGTATTTTTTGCACACAGTTCCAAAAGCTTTCAAAAGGTACAAGCGTTTGAACCCAAGTCACTGCTACAGATAACAGGGCATCTCCCTTCGTTTATGATTTTATCAGGCTATTTTCAAGTTTGAGACAACAGTTTCAACTATGAATTGTTCAGAACATTGCTGTGGAAGATTGCAACCTTCAAATTGCTATCTGAGAAGACTATGGACACCTATTTGCATTTGAAGCTATCTGCACATATTTACTTTAAAAAAATATTCTTCCTTCTCCAGCTGGGATGATACTCTACTGAAACACCATCACCAAATAAATCTGTTAAAGACCCATGAGAATGAAAGTTCAGGACTTCTAACAGTAGAATGTCAGCTACTTGAATGTAGTCCTTTAGCAATCAGTGGCTAGAGATGATGAAAACCCAATGCAGGAGTAATTAACTAGTAGTTCTCAGGTTACCAAACACACAATATTTAAAGTTGTACTAAAGAAATTCTCCGAAAGACAAAATTTCTTTTTTTTTCCCCCCATAATGCAGAAGAGCCTTAAGTTTCAATGCCAAGTGTAGAGTCTTGGGCATGGGACGTAACAACCACACACAGTGCTACAGGCTGGGGGCAGACTGACTGGAGAGCTGTCAGGCAGAGAAGGACCTGGGGGTGTTGGGTGACTGCCGACTGAACAGGAGCCAGCAGTGTGCCCGGGTGGCCAGAAAGGCCAAGGGCATCCTGGCTTGTGCCAGACCCAGCGTGGGCAGCAGGTCTGGGGAGGGGATTGTGCCCCTGGGCTGGGCACTGGGGAGGCTGCACCTCGAGTGCTGAGCCCAGTTCTGGGCCCCTCACTACCAGAAGGACATGGAGGGCCTGGAGTGTGTCCAGAGAAGGGCAACCAGGCTGGGGAAGGGGCTGGAGGGAAAATCCTCTGAGGAGCAGCTGAGGGAGCTGGGGATGTTGAGCCTGGAGAAGAGGAGGCTGAGGGGAGACCTTCTCCCCACCTCCCCTGCCCTGCCAGGAGGGTGCAGAGAGGTGGGCGAGGGTCTCTTCAGCCAGGGGACAGGAGATGGGACAAGGGGCAATGGGCTCAAGCTGTGCCAGGGCAGGGTCAGCTCAGCTGGGAGGGAAAAGTTCTTCCCTGGCAGAGTTGTCAGGGCCTGGCCCAGGCTGCCCAGGGAGGGGGCTGAGTCCCCAGCCCTGGGGGTGTTGAACAGAGGGGAGATGAGGTGCTCAGGGATATGCTTTAGCATAGGCTGGGAACAGTTGGACTCGATGGGCTTAAATATCTTTTCCAATCTTCTGATTATGTGATTCTATGAGTTCTCTGGAAACACCCAGAGTATTCTACCTACACAAATTTAAAACCACAAGAGGACCATCAGGCGTATGTGTTTCCAGCTATCTCCAAAGATGTCTTTTCCCCTGCCCTCCAAATAACATATTTTGCAAAAGACTTTTTAAGAGCTGACTTTCAAAAAACCGTGCTCTGTCAAGCTGGAGACAGTGAATCCAAACACCAAAATATGACTATCCTTTTAACGAAAAGTTTCCTGCTGAACTGACTGTGATTGATCAGCAAAATTTTAGTGAAACACTAAAAAACCAGATCTTGGAACACAGAAGAGATACAAATACTATCAACAGATACAAATGCCAAAGATTGAAGCAACAGTACGTCCACAAGCTTAGCTATATTAACTTGAAAGCTAAACCTTGGCATTCATACATAATATGTGATTTCATGGTGAATATTAACTTTTTTCACATCTTGCGATAAGCCCGGTTAAATCCAAATAGATCTTACTGTAGACAGGCATACTTTTAATCTGTTCCCAAACAGGTGAAGAAAGGCTTATCTGGTGATCCTACAAACACACCCTAGACAAATTCCTCTCACAGCAACGGCACTGGCAAAGTGTGGAAGAAGAGTCAGGTGGGACACTGACTTAACCTCAGCAGAAGATACTGCAATGTTGTTTCAAACACAGGATGAAGTTTTACCTTACTGATGTGGAAAGCTCCCTACAACAAACCATGGCTGCCAAGAAGTCAAAGTTCCCCAAAGGAGGCTGACCAAGGACACCCCCACTGTAGAAACATAGGAACAGTTCGTATGCAGTGGTTACAGGGCAGGGTCTTCACCCTGAACACTCCTTCAACTCCTGCTTCCCTGTTCCTGTCTTTTCCTACTAAGTTCTCTTGACAGGAAAAATGCAGCTACATCTCCATCCAGAATCTCATCCATCTGGCAATAAACAGAACATAGGCAATCTCACAGAAAACAAAATATTTTAACTGCAGCAAAACATTACAGAAAATTGACTCATCTTTCTAGCCAATCACACTCAATATATAAATGCAACCAAAATTTTGTTTTCTTCTTGTGACAGAAATTGTGTTAGTTACGTCAAAAAGCAGCTCATTATCTAATAGCCACCATGTGGTTTCAGCAACAGAAAAGGCCAAACAAGTATTCATGATGAAGTCCAGCTTCTCTGCAACAAGGAGGTGCCATACCCAAGTACCCCAGGTGAGTTTCGGCCCCCTCTATATTTGTTTCAAATAGCCCATTTCAAGTTGCATTGAAGGAAATTATCAACAAGCATCATGTTACAAACAAACCAGAACAATGACTCAATGGCACAGGATCATCATCAGCAGAGGTCTGCTTGGAAAGCTGAAAACACAGGGCACAGAAGCAGACTGGTGGATGCAGTATGAGAACATGTACAGTGCTGGGCTGGAAATGCGTTCCACTGTTCTGTTCATGGATCATCGTAATTATGATCTTATCTGGACTTACAGATTTCAGAAAGAACACACTTCAACTAAACTGAAGTAAAACCCACAAACATCTGAAGGTCCTGTTGATGCAAGATGTGCCTAGAACTTTGGCTGATACAGAGAAACACGTCCACTAAGGCACCCCGACGCAATCTGACAGTGCGTTGGAGAAAACTTGGTTGTCAGTACCACGTCATTGTGAGAGTATAGGGAACGGATTTCTTTCAGGGGACTGGCTTCTTTGGGTAAACAGTCAACAAGTTCGCTGCAGTGTGCATCAAACCCCAACAATCGGATCCCAAAGCCATGTGGGGATGAAATCATACGGCCATCGGGACTGAAACAAAGTTCTTTGATGTAACCCCGGCCCACGTTAGCTTCCTCAATGCAATGAGTCAATCGCAGGGAACATCGAGGTGAGACGGGGCGCACGGGGGCTCCTTCCTGGAATTCATAGACACAAGTCCACTAAAGGAAGAGGCAGAGAAAGGAACATTGAAAGAAAAGCACAGCACTGCAAATACTCATTCCCTCCCACTGCATGCTAAGTAACATAGAAATGACTAACGCAATCTACTCTTCAATTAAGCATCTACTATGACACACTGAAAACAGGCCGGTTACCTTGGCATCTCCTTCTCTGAACCATCTAAGTAAAACAGCTGTCTAGCATCATCTGTGTGCTTTTTAAATTAAATGCATGCCAGACACAATCTTTTAAACGTAGTTTTTATGTGGAAAGATGACGCCTAATCCTTTGGCTACGCATCTTCTCTAATGTAGTAGATTTAATCTACGGCAAAGTAGAACTCAGTGCACCATAATTTACAATTGACCATTGCCATTTTGCGCCCATAACTTCAAAAGGAAAGTCCTGAAATGAGGAAAATCAATTTTGAAGGAATGTTAGGAAGAGTCCTATAGACAGCTCATCATTTGGGACCACCAAGGGATTTTAATGTGTCATCATCCAATCTCAAAATGAATGTAAAACCAGCTCAATGACAAAGTTTATATCACACTGAAAGATTCAATTTCAGCCACAAGACAAAAGAATTACTCTTAGCTCTGTTCCATGTATTCTACTCCAATAAACACAAAAGGAACAATGTTAATGAATATTAATAAAGTAAGACAGGCACTGGGACTATGGGAAATTATAACTAGGTCAACTGTCAGTATCAACAAACCTGATATAAGAATAGCTGCATTTTAAAAAATTTCTGTGTTGTATAGTGGTTTTATTTTAAGTTTACATAAAGCAGCATTAAAACTTAAAACAAACCTAAGCTTCTATTTAGTCCTCCACACATCTGTAAGGGGCTACCATTACAAAGTGTAGCTTTCTTTGAAAAGTAAAAAACCCTCAAGAAACATACCCAAATGAACCCAAATTTACATCAGCTATCAAATTAACTAAACTGTTTATTACTGCTCAAAGAATTCAAAGAATTCTTGGTGGTTTTAAGAAACAAATATAAAAACCTCTGTGGCTTGGACACAGAGTGGTCTATGCAACTGTCACAGCACTAATTCTGAAATAACCCTAGGAGGGGAAGAAAAAAAAAAAAGTTTTTTGCAAGAGGACCTTGTGGTGGATTCCAGGTGTTTCAAGGCTCTGGCTGGCTTTTAAAAGTCAACCCGAGTTACCCTGAGTAGTCAAAGTCCCAAACACAACCTGCAGGCTCTTGCTTTCTGTATAGTCCATGTTTTTCATTATTTCGAGTGCACCACAGAGTGCTTGTTTGTCTTAGAACAGGGTACTAGTGCAAAACAGCAGCTATTATGTGACATTTTACAAACAGAATCTGGGGAAATTTAAATCCAGCACTGGCCTCGAAGTCTGCCATCACTTTTAAAAGCAGTATTTTGGGGAGTGAAATCTGCAAGTTGCAGAGGAGCTGTAGCTGGTCTTATAACTTAGTATTTCAGGTAGGGACTTGATTCTGCCAGGAAGACTGTTGATTCCCCCTTTATATTTCAATTGCAGAGTTTTAGGGAGAGAGTTGAGACCAAGGCACTTTGATATTACATAAGCATCACTGGAGTTCATCAGGTTCAGATTTATGGTGTGGCAGTTTTAAGCAAATGAAGAAATACACCATGAGGTTTTTTGACAGCAGTGTAGGAGCAGTCTCTGGAAACCCTTCATCAGCAGGACGGACAGGAACATTTCATACTTGGAGCAGCAATGGAGGCACAAATTCTGAAAGCACTTGAAGAATTCTGAGGAGCTTCTCTGCTCAACTGAAACCATGTTCACCAGTACACAACTCTCTAATTCTGTCTTTTCCCAGTTCGTATCTCCTGTATTTTGGCAGGTACATATTTTTAAGTTATATATTTGACAGCACAACTACTGTTTGAAAACTTTTAAAAGAGTCCCCCGAAATACACACTGTATTTGGTGAAAGAGCTGTGCAACAGGAGTACTGAATGCAGGATACAAATTCATATGAGAACATTAACAAAAAAAAATTCATCATCAATGTAAAATTAATGGACTTGTAAGCAGAAAGAACTAATTTATTTAAATGCAATTTACCCCCAGTAAGAAAATGTCAATATTGTTATGTGAGGATACATCTTATTCAGTATCTTTAAAACTCCCCCACCACAAACATGTTTGTTTTACCTCCTGGTCATCTGTATTGCTTGAGCACCGAAGAAGTGTAGCCCACCCTTTTGGGTGTAGCTGTAGTGATGTAATACAATTGCCTCGATCTCTTTCGCCAGGAACCTCTGGTGTTAAGACCTCCAAACTATTTCTAGGTGATCCACCTAGAAGGGGAAGCCAGCTGTAAGTCTCAATGACATTGATCTTTGCCTCTCTCATCAGTCCACTGCTGAAACTAGGTCAAACATGTTATACTTCCATCTGACTGCTAGAAAGACTGATCCTTTATGAAGGATAAATCAGAAGAGAGGTTATACAAAACTGCAGCTAGTACCAATGGGCTTAGTCCTGATTTCATTTTTAAAATTGGCCTTCCAGGACCTGTGTTCAATCTTCACGTTGCAAGCTAAGTCAGAGTTACCTTTCCACACATATGCTCCTCGTTATCATTAAAGCAAGGTCTAAAGAGGGTTTTTCTGTAAGAACAAGTTTCACAAACTTGTATGACAT
The DNA here is from genome assembly GCA_022605575.1 of Laterallus jamaicensis coturniculus. Taxonomy (NCBI): domain Eukaryota; kingdom Metazoa; phylum Chordata; class Aves; order Gruiformes; family Rallidae; genus Laterallus; species Laterallus jamaicensis. The sequence continues at coordinate 1,162,644 of JAKCOX010000136.1, forward strand.
CCTTCCCAAAGTCTGCTCACCCAAATGGAGCTTGCCTCCATTCTCCCTCTGACCCCTGAAAAGCTTTTCACAGGTAATTCATGCCCTGGTATCCAGGTAAGGATGTCTGAGCACCTCAAAACCACAAGCAATTAAAACTTAACACTATACTTATTCTTATTTTAAATTGCATGTGATTCACAAAGTATTTACCGATTTGCCAAGTTCACACTGACTCTCTGAAAGTGTATCCTAGATTCAGAAGCAGCCTGCTAACCACAGAACAATCAGTTTTAATAGCTCTGTAGTGAGGTATGACTTGATTTGTAATTAGAACTCCACAAAACACACTGTCCACATTTAAAGACCAGTTTGCATATTCTTCTTCAATGCTACTGACTCCTTATGGGGAAACTCCAGACACATATTCCCATCATTAAGGAAAATAAAAAGCAAAAATACAGCTATGTTATGTTCTGGTTTTTTGTTGTGTTGTTGGGTTTTTTTCTTTTCTTTTGTTCCCTACAGGTCTTTCACACAAACTTGGAGGAAAAAAAACCAAAAAGAAAATGGAGCACCTCTATATAACAATAATATATTAACATAAAATAAAGATTTTTGTTGCTGTTATCTAACTTGTTGGGAAAAAAACTATGATTAGATCCCCTGGTTTTGAAGTGCTATGACATTTTATTGGTTTAATAGAATTTACAGCAACACTAGTCTTTTAAAAGTCACAGAGACAAAACCACTTTGGTCTCTTCTGGATATGATGACTCAATGTCCATGACTTTTTCTTTTTTTAAAATCTTTTCCTACCTTCTCGCTGGGAGGACCGTGACATGTGTTTCTCAGACAGCAGACCTGAGTCATTCTGGTGACACGGTGAACCAACAGCTCGAGGAGCAGATGAACCTGATGATGTTATGTCTGCAAACAGCATCAACCATGTGAACATAACAGCTAAGTACAGCCTACTTACTACACATGCCCCTCACTTAACCCTCCTTAAAAATGCTAAGCAAAAGGTAAGCAGCTTAAGAAAAAAACTTTTGAAAGCCAAATTTATAGTCTAAAAGTAACATTCTGTTTATGCCTCATCCAAATAAACTGCCAGCAAAACAAACTCCACTGGGAATAATAGGTGGGCTGCATTCCTTCCTCCTTACGCACTGTCACCACTAGAAGCCGGGGTATGAATTTCTCCCCAGGCCACTCCTGACAACCCAAATGGCAGAGTTTCTCTCAGTGTTTTGCTCTGTTACTGCTAAAAAGCAGGAGGAAGCAAGCAGTGACTTTTCAGATCATGTGATTCTTCCAGGTCTGCTGGAATCCTTCCAACTCCACTTCTGCCTTCTTTTGCTACATCAGAGTATGCCACGAAACACTGCTAAATGCAGAGGCTGCCACAGACTTTTTCCACAAGCATTCACCTGAACTTGATGTAGTCCTCCTAGCTCTTAATATTGGGTAGCTGCCAACCTCTAAAGATTTGTTTAAGTCAAGGTCATGCAAAATAAGAAGATATCCAGAGGAGGTTGAGATCAACATTTTGGAACAGTCTGGTGTCAGCCTCATTCGCATAAGAAATCGTGTGTGAAAAAACTTCTTATGTGGACATCCATCTTCTGTGCACCTGGACAGTGAAAAAAGCACAAGAAAAGGATTGGAATTAGCTTCAACTCAAGTTCCTAACAACGTCTGGAAGACTCCAAGATGCACTAAGCATTCTTGCTCATCCATCAACTTTGTGAGTAATGCCTTTAACCTATTTAAATCAGATTTGAATGAAATGGCAGAAGTCATGTTTTCATACTATCATAATAATGAAGACAAAACTTTTTCAAAAAGGAAGAACCAAATTTTATCATGTCAGCAAGAAAAGCTCTCTTTTTAGCTACTGGACAGTTACCATAAAAAGAGTGAGGGCTATAAAGTAATGACAGTATTTAAGAATGCATTACAGCACCACTCAAGAAAGCAGGTTTTCCACTTGTGTGTTCTCGAAACCTAACAGCTACATACCTGTTTGTGTCCCAGATGATCACATTTCCATCAAACCCCGATGTTACTAGTAATCTTGTGTTGGTATCGTACTCAATGTTCTTCACCCAGCTGGTGTGACCATGTAAAGTGCACACTTTTGTGTTCAGCTTTCTCAGATCCCAAAGTGCTATCGTAGTGTCATCAGAACAAGTCGCAAACAATCGATTATCTAGAAACCTGAAAGTGAGAAATACTGTGTCTGCTCAGTGCCTTTTCTAATTTAAATGTTCTTAAGCAGGAATTTAATCTACGACAGAAATAAAAAGAATGTCAACCTAAAAAAAAACCAACCCCAAAACATCTGAGTATTTGCCAGTAAAACAGTAGACTAAAACACAATACTACAGGGCTATGAACCAGTAGTATATCTATAAAATAAACTGGTAAACCTGCAGAAGCATCGCAGAAGTTTGTGCAGGTTTTTTTAATGTATTAATATTTTTTAATGACATAACTGCCAAACCCCCAGTGGAACACACACTCACACAGAATTCCTGTGGTAACCAAGTCAAGTTACCTATCTGGACAATACTCAGCTTTAAACGTACCAAGTCTTTGTAAGACATAAACATCCCAGGGTCAACTTTGAGATCTCTGGCACGACACTCCCCACTGACTGGCCTGGCAGTCCCTACAAGAAGAGGTCTCCTAGCCTAGGTTGTTTGTAATTTATGCCTTTCATCCTCCCTGGTTTTGCCAGATCCTTTGACTACCAAGGACAGGCAGCACTGTAAGACACAAAAAATCTACTTTCACTTCAGATCACACAAGATCTTATCAGCTCATAATTAATGATGCTCTCCTTTACTCTCTGCATTTCTCCCCACATATCAACCCTCATTCTTCCCTTATTGCTCAGTAAATCTTCCTCTCTTTCCTCCCACAGACATAAGCCCCTGCATCAAAGGGAGATTTTTAAATTTAAGATCACTTTTTGTTACTCCTACTGCTTTTAAACTTTGCTGCTCTATATATGGCACACATCCTGCCAGCTGAGCTGGGACATGTGGTGTCCGACTCCTTTAACTAACACCCAAATGCTTGAAACTGCCCTCTACCACACGTGGTCGTGCAGCATCTGGTATAGTCAGTCCTGACCAAAAGGACCTCTCACCAGATCCTGACCCCGCCAGCACAGGCAGAACACAGCACTTGTTGCAAAGCCTGTCATGGGAGTCAATCAATGAGGTCACACTTTCAGAATCTACCTAGCCAGCCTGGCAGAGACAGTAGTGGAACAACCTGTGCTGGAAACTCTCTGGGCAGGGCTTATTAGGCTGCTGGTTAGGCAACCGGATGCCCTGCTCTTACCAGAAAGCTGTTACAGACGATGGATCTCCAGATGCTCTTCCCAGCCAGACCTTCTGCCACTCTGTGACCTGGCCAAAGCTCTGCATGGACGCCCAAGGCACAGCACACATCTGCACCAAGCACAGTGAAAAGCTGGGCCTCTGGCTTTATACAGACACACCACGGTGCTTTTTGGAGAGATTTAATCGAGCGGATTGACTGTCCTATGAGGAGCTCACTTTACATGGCTACACATGGTATCATTACATCCAATAGTTGGAAACAACTATTAGATTTGCATCTGGCCACTGCCACTGTTGCCACATTTCCCTAGACCATTAATTTAACCCTATCTTTTGCTTTGGAGCCCATCCAGCTCCACAATGCCCCATCTGCTTGCTGCACCTACAGAGCCAGGAGAAGCCAGGCAGACCTGCATCCATCAAAGTTTTGTACCACCTGGACAAGTCAACAGCCTCCATCAAAAAGCAAGGATCTTTTACTCCCATGCTCCGGTCTTTCCCCACAGTACAATGCACGTGTTTGAAGTAAGCACGTGAACCTAGGCTTTCCAAATGCACAAATGTAGGTATGCATATCAAAGCACAAATGCAGAGCACTGTTTAGGATGAGAATTTCAGATCGTCTTCAGAAGGACAAGCTCCACAGGTGGCACTGGCTACCCAAATTTATGGGCCACTTCAACAGAAATGTGCATTTGAGGATCGGAGATTGAATTACAACACAGCATGAAATTTGGTTTAACTCAAACTACTGGAAGAGCTCTGCATTTCACAAGGTATTTACAGACCTGCAGTTCCACAGTATGCCTTGGCACAGCAGTGAATCTTTGTCACATGCACAGCGCTCCATATGTTTAGCAGGTCCTGAGTTCCTGCTTTCTTAACAGATTATACGCTTGTCACTAATGACATATTGGGATGTCCTGGTTCCTGCCAGGCTAGAGTTAACCGCCCCAAGAGCTGGCCCAGGCTGTTTTCCACATTGCATCACTCCCCCATAAAAGGCTGGTCGGGGAGGGGTGGGTCTGTGTGGCCCTTGCACATTCTACTGTAAGTGGGCATCTAGTTGGTTGGTGAGTGCTGTGTGTTATCACCTTGTCAGGTCAGAAATGTGCTCTGTGTTATCACTGTGTGTGTATTCTGCCACGGGCTCTGTTGTTCTTACTGTGCTGTGTCACTACCTGTCATCCCAACCCGCGGGGCTTTGCCTGTTTCTCCTCCAATGGGAGGGGTGAGCAAGGAGCAGGTGGTGCTCACCTGCTGCCTGGGGCTGAACCACGACATTTACCATGATAATCTCTAGTCTTCAGCCAAAATTCTCTGTGTATATGTATCTATATATCTCACTCCTGCCTGAAGTGGTATGAGGCAGTTTGACCACCTTCAAGACATTACAGAAGTAAAGAATGGCTGATGTAAAAAAACCTCTTCATCAGGCTGAAGGGGATAGAAGGGCTGCAATCAGCACTGAAAAGGCATAGCTAGGTAATAAACTGAATAAATAGTCTAGAGGTTACTGAAGCAAACGCAAGATTTAAGCAACATGAAGTGAAGACAAAAATTGGTTTGAAACAGACAAGTTATTTGGCTCATTGAGGTAATCACTGGATAAAATTACTTAGCTTGCATTACACAGATCGAAGTTTATCATATTCCCTTCACACAGAAATTTACACATGCCTTTACTTTTAGAAGGGAATTTTTATTGCTTTACATTTGGAATTCATGCCTGATGAAGGTATTTGGATTAAAAAAAACCCACAACTGTACCTCACGTAAAAAGGAAAATAAAATCTATTCAAAATCCACCAGAAGTAGTTGCACATGAATACTAATGCAAGAACAATATACACAGAGACATGGGAGCAACCCCCAGAAACAGCATTTGATCATTTAGACTCAGAACCAGGCTATATATGCCACATAAAAAAGAGCAACAGCTCTAATGAAAAATAACCAACACATAAAGACACTGACACCTCACATTGTTCAGCTCTTTTGAGAAATGCATCTACAGGTTTTCTGGTGGTTTTGTTTTGGTTGGGTTTTTGGGTTGGTTTGGGGTTTTGTTTTTGTTTGTTTGGGTTTTGGGGTGTCGGGTTTTTTTCCTTGGGGGGTTGTTTTTTTGGTGGGTTTTTTCCTTTCTTGAAGAATCTTACTGAAGAGAAGCTGCTATATTATCCACAAAGTTAAAAACTGTCTTAACTTCATAAGTGATAGCCTATCCTCACACCCAGAAAAACCAAAAATAATAAAATATAAAGGGAAAAACATTACATGACATGACAGTAATACTGATGATTTACATTCCTGTACTGGGTGTTTCTCACATCATTCTGAGAAAGTTGCTCCTGGAAAAACTCAAAAGGAAAAAGTTTACAGAAAGTGGACTGGCAACTTGGGAGGACTATAGGGATGTTGTCAGAGAATGCAGGGATGCAACAAGGAATGCTAAGGCTCACTTGGAATTAAATGCCAAGGTCAAGAAGGGCTTTTTCAAATGCTTCAGCAGCAAAAGAAAGACCAGAGAAAACGTGGGCTTGCTGCTGAATGAGGTGGGTGCTTTGGTAATGGATGACATAAAGAATGTGGACTTCCTGAATGACACCTTTGCTTGGGTCTTTATTGCTAAGGCTGGTCCTCAGGGACCCCAGATCCTGGAGGTATGAGAAAGAGTATGAAGGCCAAAGGAGGGCTGTTGTGATTTGTGTAGCAAGGTTTTGGTGGAGCAGGGGGGCTGCAGGGATAGCTTCTGCAAGAAGCAGCTAGAAGCTTCTCCCAGGTCCAACAGAGTAACTACCAGCAGTCTCAAGGATGGGCCCGCCGCTGACCAAGGCTGAGCCCATCAGACGGTCACAGCACCTCTGTGACAACTTATTTAAGAGGAAGAAAAATGCAAGTGGCTGCTTTTTGCTGCCAGAGAAGGGAGTGAGAAGACATAAGAAGCTTTGCAGACACCGAAGTCAGTGAAGAAGGGGAGGAGCTTCTCCAAGTGCTAGAGAGTGAGATTCTCCTGCAGCCCACGGAGAAGACCATGGTGGAGCAGGTTGTCCCCCTACAGCCCATGGAAGATAGTGGGGAGCAGAGATCCCACCTGCAGCCTGTGGAGGACCCCATAATAGAGCAGGTGGAGACACTGTGACCCAGTGAGAAGCCCATGCTGGAGCCAGCTCCTGGCAGGACTTGGAAATTGGCAAAAAGCAAACTACAGCCTGATGGCCTCACAAAACCCATTCTCCCCAAGGAAGAACACAAACATCATGCTATCGAAAGAAAAGCACTTATGGTGAGACAAAATATGAGGTCTTTTACTTCTTATTACCTACCTGATATTATTTACACAGTCTTCATGAGCTTCAGAGAGAGTTTTGATGTGCTTTGAAGATATTGGGTCAAAAAGCAGTACTTCAGTCTGTTCACAAGCAACAGTCAACACTGACCTGCAGAGTAGCAGAGCAAGGAAGAAATTTGTATTCAGTAAAAGAAATTACATCTGTGTGCATCCAACTAACTTCCGTCGCCTATCCTCACAAAAACACAGCTTCACTATTGCTTAGCTTGAATTTCTGTCTATGCTGCATAGATACTGCAGCAGTGTTCCTACTTTTTATTGCTTTCTTGCAGGTGCCTATTCTCAAGCACTTAACACCAAAAAAAAATTAGAAGAAAACAGCATGTTGCCTTATTCTGGAGAAGTTAACTTCTCTCACTCGTTTTCCAGAGACTGTGACTCCTCTCCTGCCTGGCTGCTGGCATAATTAATGTACCGCTGGTAGATTCACTAGATAGACCACATGATCATTTAATTAGCTTGGGCTTTTTAACATGCAAGGTCATTATTTTTTATAAAGGCTATGCACTTCATAGACTCAACAACGGCAGCATTTAAACCACACTGTTAAGTGCATTTTACATCACTGTTGTTTTTAGAAATTACTCATGGGTGGTTTGTCCCATCACTGCAGTGCAGTGCAGAAACTTGGTGGTTCCTGCCTGGGGAAAAATACAATACAGGCTCTGGCATGAAACTTGTTGGTTTGTTCATGTGAGGGTATTTGCTTAATGTGCAGGAAAGACAGGGTAAAAGAAAACAAACAAACAAAAAAAAGCAACAACAGAAAAAGACAACAGCACCCAAGAGTAAGTAGAGAAGCATCTATTCTGAAATTCTACTGCAGATCTTCCAGAGGCTGTACTGAGAAAGGATGCGCAGCCTGCACTGAGTGCTGGCAGCCTGCTCATGCATGCGAGCCAATCAGCTATAAGCCGCCTTTTACACCCCTTCACTGCATTAACCCTCATTAAAAAAGATCACGCCATATGGTAACACACCCCCTCCAATACCCGTTCCTTATCAACAATGACAGTATTCCCCTGAGACCCCTGCAGATGCACACCAGCTACACCACTCCTTTGTAACAGGCAGCCAGTGCTAAGTGCGACCACTGACTTCTTCAGGGTGAAGACACACGGTTTCCTCATCCCCTTCCACAACACTGACTTGGACGGTTATTTAGATTGGCATCCACCCAAAAGAAGCGTAAGGATGACATTCATACTGTGTATTCAGGAGCAGAATTCTAAAACCAAATTCTAAAGGATTGCACCCTTCCCCCATAATCACGATACTCAAGCAGCCTTGCTGACTGCCTGCATTTTTCTACATCAGAATAGTACAAAGGCAGTAAACACTAAAGGCAGAAATAAGAATTATGCAAAACATCTGCCTTTTCTGCAACTGGGTTGTTTTTTTCTCTAGCAGCTTGTATTACAAAGTTTAGATTTAAAAGTTTTGCTTTTTAAAAACACGAAGAAGCTGGGAGATTGCTACCAGGTATAACATGCTAGTAACTACAAAGAAAGAAGTTCTCTGACAAAAGGTGGTGTTTTCTAAATGCAGTAGTGTTGTTGTGGACGTCACAGCCAAGGGCAGCAGTAGCAAGGGCCTGGTACCAGTCTAAATTGGGCAATTAGCAGAGACTCCGACTGGGAACATGGCTTATTGTTATCCCATGTTTTTGAGATTAATTTTGCAACAGACATTAAACCAGACTACTATTACTACTCTGAGGACACATAAAACTCTGGGGCAAGATTTAGTATCCTACTGTATCACCTAAGTCATTTGCCAAAATCAGAACAACTTCCAGAAACTAGCTTCAAGGAGGTTACCTGCAATAAAATCAAGCCCTTTTTCTTCCCCACACGAAGACATCTGTGTATCCACTTAAAGATTTTGTCAGCGAAGAAAAAAAATTGAAAGAAAAAAAAAATAAAAGACCTTGCCCGGGTTACACACAATTTGTGAACAAGACCATCTGCAGAGTTCACAGCTGTGCCATCCCAACAGGTACAGAGACCAACAACTCTGGGCAGCTTGGGCAGGCAGTGTCTAACACTGCACCAACCTCTCCCAGGGTATTGATATTTACTGAGTTCATGTATGGTTAAAAAGAACAGTGACATCACAGTGAAGTTTGCTGTACTAAACTGGAGAAAGCTGACCTCCAGGAGAGCTCAGGAGGTCCCCCAAAACTGCAACAACCCTATCAGTAGAGCACTAGTATGGCAGGAGGGCAGCATGCCGCAGCAACCCTCAGTCTGCAGCGCAAGCCCTCACAGAGCAGTGCCCCATGGACAGGCCAGACCTGACTGGCAGCATGCACACAGCCCAAAGGCAAGATCTTCATCATGTCCCCAGAACAGTACCTTGAGCCAGAAGCTGACAGGAGGGCAAGGAACAGGGATGTCGCACCACTGACAGTTGTCAGTTCCCTTGAGAGGCTACAGAGGGATTGAAGTCTCTACTGTATGGACAAGGCTGGCCAGCACACATCTGTGACTCCTCTAAACCGAGCCTCATCAGCAGAATCACATAGAAGCGAGCAAGATTTGGGCTTCTGGTGAATGGGGTCAAATCCAGTTGGCAGCCAGTCACCAGTGGTGTTCCTCAGGGAGTCTATGCTGGGGCCAGTCCTCTAATTAATGACCTTTACTGAGAGGGTCAAGTGCCCCCCCCCCCTCAGTAAGCTCACAGACAACATTAAGTTCGGTAGGACTGTTGATCTAGACAAGCTGGATCAATGGGCCAAGGCCATGGCATGAGGTTCAACAAAGCCAACTGCTGGGTCTTGCGTTTGGGTCATAACAACCCCGAGCAGTGCTACAGGTTGGGGGCAGAGTGGTAGGAAAGCTGCCTGGCAGAGAAGGTCCTGGCAGTATTGACTGACAGCCGGCTGAACGTGAGCAGCAGCGTGCCCAGGTGGCCAAGGGCACCCTGGCCTGTGTTAAGAAGAGTGTGGTGACTAGAACTAGGGAGGTCACGTTTAGGGGAGGTTGAAGTGAGACTTGACTGCGCTCTACAACTTCCTCAAAGGACAGTGTGGAGAGGCAGGGGCTGACCTTTTCTCCCTAGAAACATGTGACAGGACAAGAGGAAATGGCATCAGGTTGCACCAGGGGAGGTTTAAATTGGATATTGGGAAAAACTTCCTCGGGAGGGTTGTCAGGCATTGGAACGGGCTGCCCAGGGAAGTGGTGGAGTCTCCACCCCTGGAGGTATTTAAAAGACAGTTAGATGTGGTGCTGAGGGATGTGGTTTAGTGGTGGTTGGCAGGTTAGGGTGATGGTTGGACTTGATGATCTAAAGGGTCCCTTCCAACTAAGAGAACTCTGTAATTTGGTATTATGGCAACTAAGGTGCAGTGTCATGGTCCTAACATACATCCAACACCACTTGTGGTTTGCTGGGACAAGCAGTGCAGTGAAACAAAACCTCAGGTCCACCGAGACATCCCTTTGACATGAGAAACTTCTTGTTGGGTCCGTTTTTGGAGAGGCAAGGCCCATGGTTAAGCTCACTGTGCAGCCTGACAAGCATCAGGCACAAAGGAAGCAGAAGGAATACAGAATGACACCTTTTGGTCACATTATTTTTGCACAAACAATCTTAAACCACAGCCCATTTGTACTGCTACTGCAGCGGACACTTTCTACACCAGCACAGAAAATCAGCACATTTGTATTCTTCTAATTTAGTGACCATGGCTAAGCCAGTAGAGCAATCCCAACCAGCCCCTTTGCACCATGTACAGCAGGGAGGAGTGCCCCCGGAACATATGCACACCTGACTAGAGATCTACAAAAGAAATTACTTTCCAGCAACAGCCACCTGAGGATGGTCTTTATAGGTTCTGGAGCTTAACTCTGTACTCTTCAAAAAACAGAGGAACAGATGAGGAGTTGAGACTTGACTGTACAGCACAACCAAGACAAAATCCTTGTGAGTTCAGCTCATCATGGAAACCAGAGCTCTGTTCTGACAAAAACTCACTGAAAACAGAAAAGCTGACTAGCCATCGAACGTAACAGAGATTTCAATTCTGACTATCCAAACTGAACACACCGTTGAGGCCACCCCTAGCTTGCAAGGTCTTTCTGCCAAGAAAACCTCACATGCAAGCACACTGCAAAACACAAATATGCAGAGATCTACGAACTGAACTTGCTCTGCTTTGAGCTGGTGTGCCAGGCCTTCCCTTCATCTTTTCTAGATGAGTCCAACTGTCACTTGCGTTCCCTGCACTAGTACTCAAGCACGCAGCGGGACACCCTCAAACTCGTCTGTCCACGACCCACAGAGTTCACGGAACCCTAAACGAGTAAGTACTGCGGCTCAAACACAACCTTCGCTCTCTGAAGACATCTGCCAGGAAAGCCTCGGCAAGCTGAAGGCACAGTGTCCCCACTCTGATCTCAGCAGCCTGCCCCGGAGTATCGCTCCCCGTCTCCTCTCAGGAGAAGCGCAAAGGAGCGGGACGCACCCGTCCAGGGGAGCCCTCCCTGCGCCTCCCCTGCTCCAACCGGGCTGTGCGGCACCGCTCGCAGCGCAGCCGCCAGCCCAGAGCACCCAGACGGCCTGCGGCCGCGGGCACGGCCGCCGCACAGCGCCGGGGCCTCCTCCCAGCTGGCCCCGGCGAGCCAAGGCACCTCTCTCGGGACGAGACTCGACGCTCCTCCGGCTGAGCCAGCCGCCCCAGGGTGTCCCCGCCACTGCCGCCAAGGGTCCCGGAAGCTAAGAGCGACGGGGCAGGGGGTCGCCAGCGTTGCCCAGGCCTCGGGCCCGGCGGCGGGTGCGGAACTTCCGCGGCGCGCACGGCCGCGCCCGGCTCCGCGCCCAGCTCCGCTCCCGCAGGCCGGGCACCCCGCGCCCTGCCCGCACAGCCGGCACTGAGCCCGCACAGCCGGCACTGAGCCCGCACAGCCGGCACTGAGCCCGCACAGCCGGCACGGTGCCCGCACAGCCGGCACGGTGCCCGCACAGCCGGCACTGAGCCCGCACAGCCGGCACGGTGCCCGCACAGCCGGCACAGTCCGCGGGGGAGACGGGGAGCCGCGCGCGGCCCCTACCCGTCGGGCGAGTACTCCAGGTTGAAGACGGCGCCGTGCGTGCGGGTGCTGAGGTACACCGAGTCGGCGGGCTGGATGGAGCCGTACAGCCCGGTCATGGCGCGGAACGTGTCCCGCGCAGGGTCCACGGCGGCGCTGCGGCCCAGGCAGCGCCCGCGCAGCCACTCGAACAGGCCGCCTCCCGGCAGTGCCCGCGGGGAGGCGGGTGGCGGCGCGGGCTCCATGTCGGCGGGCGAGCCGGGCCCCGCCAGCGCGGAGCCACCGCCGTTCTCCGCCCAGGGGGCCTTCGCCTCCGCGCTCATCGCGCACCGGGCGCGGGCATCGCCAGGCCGCCCCGCGGACCGCCCTCCGCCGGCAGCACCGCGCCTGCGCGGCCCCCGCACCGCCCCTCACGCGTCACCGCCCCCGCGCGTCGCAGCTCGGGGCACGTGACCCACGCCCCAACCCCTCGCACCCCCCCGAGAAGCGCGGCGCGGGCCGCGCCAGGGGCCGGGCGCGGGAGCCAGCGCCCCCCGCCCCGCCACAGGCCCGCCCGCCGCCTCAGGCCTCAGGCCTCAGGCCCGCGCCAGGGGCCGGGCGCGGGTGCCAGCGCCCCCCGCCCCCGCCACAGGCCCGCCCCAGGCCCGCCCCAGGCCCGCGCCCTCGTCGCTGCCCCATCCTCCCCAGGCCCAGGGCACCGCGCCCCACGGAGACCTGCCGCCGCAAAGAGGACGCGGGCACACCAGGCCGTGAAGGAGTGTATTACACCGCACGCCCTTGGACAGCCTGCGGTAAGGCACAGCGCGGCCCAGTCAGCCCGCCTCCTGGGCAGCCGCTGCCGAGACCGAAGCTGTGCTGCCCCGGCAGTGCAGGGCGGTGTGAGCCCAAGCGCTGTGCAGAGGGGACGCCCACCAGCCTGCGCGGCTACGACCTGGCATTGACTGCTTAACGCTTTAACACTTCCAGGAACACGCGGTGCTAGCTCGAGAAGGAAGAGCTTGACCCGTCTTTAAGCTGCCTGTGTGTCAGAGCACACTGTCAGGCATGCTCAGCTTCATCCTTCTCCCCGCGGGGCACCCTGCCCATGGCATAGAATTCCTTGTTCGGGCGCAGGTCAATGTAATGGGCGATACGATTGGACATAGCAAAGAAAGCAGAAATCATGCCTATGTCCCAGGCATCTTCGCGGTCAAAACCATGCCTCTCCAGCTTCTGGAAATGCTCCTCTGTGATGTTATCAGCTCGACAGACTGCAAGAGCAAACTCCAGCATTGCCAGGTCCCGGTCACTCAGGTCAGCCAGTTTCCAGTTCACAATGACCTATGAGAAGGCAGACACCAGAGGTAGCACTGAGGGGGGCTCGCAAAGTCTAGCTGCTTTCTTTGCTATGCAACCCACAGAGATGGCAGCCTTCCAGTACCTGAAGGGAGCATACAAACAGGAGGGGAATGGGCTTTTTAAAAGGGCAGATAATGGCAGGACAAGGGGGAATGGTTTAAAGCTGAAGGAGGGAAGGTTTAGATTGGATATTAGGGGGAAGTTTTTTACAGAAAGAGTGGTGAGGGGCTGGAACAGGCTGCCCAGAGAGGTGGTGGATGCCCCATCCCTGGAAGTGTTCAAGGCCAGGTTGGATGGGGCCCTGGGCAACCTTGTGTAGCTCCAGGCCTGAGGTTGGTGTCCCTGCCTGTGGCAGGGGGGTTGGAGCTTTATGATCCTCGGGGTCCCTTCCAACCCTTGCTATTCTATGATTCTATGGCAGTACTCAGGCTCTTGCTCAACACCCAAACCAGACATCCTGGCTACCATCGGACAAAATACTCATCTATTTTACCATCCTTCTTATCCTGGGGACTGTGACAGTTTTGCTGAGCAGGCTATAGAGGATGTCCAGAAACAGGACTCAATGCTGACAAGATGCTGCAGCTTCCTGTTAGTAGCAAGTTTCTCCACAGACCAGATTATAACAGCAATGAATGTAGCCAGCAGGATGAATACTCTGCAGGTCAACTGTCTCTGCCTGCATCTTGCTTGAAAGGTGGATGAGGATTACAGTGACCTCCACCTTGAGGTCCTACCCCACTGCTCACACAGTAAGCCAGAGTCCCAGACATGTCAAAACTGCTCAAGATTGCTGGGAACCACATGGATTAAAGGTTCAAAATATAGATTAAGGATCAAAACTTTAGGTAAGAAAGCAGACACACAAGAGAGCTATTCCCACCTCCCACAGGACCACACAAAAGGATACGGGGTGCATGCTGTTGTAACCCCACTGACCTGGTCAGCCAGTGCTGGCTGCTTGGAATATATCCGATGAAGTGCTCCATGTGCAACCACACAGTAGGGACATCTATTCACAACACTTGTAGCCACAACTATGAGCTCTTTGTCTGCCTTGCTGAGTCGCCCTACAGGGAGAGCAAAAGATTTGGCACACTTTGCTGTTAAAACTGTGCACCACAGCAAGTATCACTGGGGAAACATGCAGGGGAGGGCTCCAGGAACAAGCTGTGTGCAGTACAGCCTAGGAGACAGAGATCCAGAGAGCATGAAGGAAGACAGTGCAACCATAGCTTTTAGATAACAGGACAAGGGGCAATGGTTTTATATTGAAAGATGGTAGCTTTAGATTGGACATACGGAGAAAAAGTTTTACGATGTGGGTGGTGAGGCACTGGGAAGGGTGTCCAGAAACACTGTGGGTGTCCTACTCCTGAAGCATTCAAGGTCAGGCTGGATGAGACTTTCAGCACCCTGATCTAGTGAAAGATGTCTCTCACTAAGGAGGAAGCTCAGTTGGTACTTCTCTGTGTATGTCTCAGAGGCAAATGGCTAGGGAGGGTGTCATCAGCTTTCCTCTGAGGCTTTACTGCTTTTACAGAAAAGCTCAGTGTTGTAAAACCTGGTAAGCACGTTTCGGCAAGTAAATGTTTTTGACAGCTTTTGAAGGCAGAAAGAAAAAAAGAAAAGCAATAGTAATGCACCCCAGGACTGGGGTTTTGAGAACTTCTAGTGACTATCAGACAGATCAGCTTCTATAGAGTGGCTGCTTTAAGGAAGCTATGGAAAAGAACACTGTGCTTTTTTTATACTCAGAATCAATCCTAAACACTTTCACAGCTTCACAACATGGTAACAGTAAGATCTGAGGATCGTGCCTATCAGCACTCACGCTCTTTGCCTTTTTTAAGATAATTAGCAGCAGGTTTCTTCCCCAACTACACTTCCCAGGGAAGATCAGGGTCTCTCCTCCACCCCACAAAATCTGTTGCTTTACTGGACTTTGAAAATATTTCCATAAAACCAGTGTCTTCTAAAAGCATGAAAGACATTACTAAAACGACTACCTGGGTAAAGAGGAATCAGGAATAGAGGCTACCTTGCTCTGTTTCAGTGCCAGAAGGTGACAACAGCATGATACTGCAGGAGAGATGCTGGAAAGGGTGGGATCAAAAATAGCCCTACTCTTCATGTCAAAAGAGAAGCATGGGAATGAAAAGGGAAGAACAGACCTTCATACAACTAGGGGCATGGCTTCACTCCAGCAGCATAAGCAGAAAGCTTCAGAAAGATACTGCATGCACCATGTGGGAGAGGCATGAGGCAACACTCCTCGTTGCCTCCCCATCTTGCTCAGACACCCCGCCTGAGCCCTCTCCCAAAAGCAGTAGAAGCAATCTGCATGCACCAGCTTATTTTACAAAATCCTGGGTTTACTAACGTCTCTCCAGAGCAACAAGAACAAGGTCCTTGTTGCCCTGTACCACAAGAAGTATGAGGGAGAAGCAGGCCATCCTCAGACTGTGTTTACTCAAAGGCTGGAGAGCCATGCAGAGTTCCCTGCAGCCCTGCTCAGTTGCACTGCTGCAGTCAACCCTCTCTCATCTCCACACCACAAGATCTGCTCAGGGTACAGGCACCCCCAGGTTCAAAGTCCCTGGTGTAGAGCATCAGGGCCCAGAGGGCACAGCCTCCCTCATACAAATTTTGCATACTGCTTGTGGGCAGCTGATCCATTGCCAAGAGCTGTTGTGAAGGAAGAACTGCAGGCAGGCTCAGCAAGGACCTGCCTCTCCCTTAGGAGATGTTTTATGCTGGGCCCTTGGTTGTGACGCTGCAGTGCCTGGCTGCGTAACCCTCTTGGTCTGACTGACCCCCCAGATCAACTTTCTGTCTTGATCTGGAATCTGCCTCCTCCTCATGGACTCACCTGAAAAATCTAGACTTCTGGCTGGTCCCAGTCACCCCTGCCAGACCCACCCTGCTTGCCTTATTCCAGTAGTGTGGGCCTGCAGCCTTGCCCATGAAAGCACTGCATGTGCCCCTGCCTTTCAGCACACTCATCTCTGAGCTCATTATCCCTTAGACAGAGGCCTGTCCTTCCTTTGCCATGACATGGAGCATGGCAAAGAGAGCTTGGCTTGAGAGCTGCTTTTTAACCAACAAGCTAAAAGTATGAAATTGTACACAATAAAAGCAAAGCCAGAAGCAGCTGCATAGTTCGAGCTTCTGCCAGCTGTTAGAAGAAGAGCATGTCTGGGAGAAGGCATGGTGAGGCAATAAATCTTACAATGCCAGAAACACAACTTCTAGCAACGTCACAGCTGCAAAGGGAAGGGCAGTTTTCAGGGAGTTGTAAGGCTCACCTGTGTCTTTGTTCATAATGGCATTGTAATAAGCAAAAAAAGCTCTGAATTCAGCAGGTCGGTGAGACATGGCTTTGAACACATTGGGCAGAAATCCAGTCTGTTAAAGAACAATGAAAAACAAGTCAAGAACTGTAACTTAGCACAGAGGACGATATTAACATACTAGCATTCTCATATGCTTAGAGAACAGTATGTTAGCTCAGCAGTGCTGGATTCACTGACCATTGTCTTGCACTTTGAGCCCATACAGACATATGACTGAACATGTAATGATCTGGTTCTTAATTAAGTGTTGCTACAGCTTCATAGCATGAGTGATTTGCTCACTTCAGCCACAGCACTAAAGGCAACAGGCACATTAGTAAGTTCCTTTTCAAACTGAGAGGCTGTCTGCATTTGGTGTCCCTCTACAGATGCTGTTAGGTCCACCTGACCACACTAAAAGTTCTGCAAACCTCCTCTTCCCTCTGAGCTTACAGAAGGTAAGACAGGGCCAGCACAATCCGAACAGTGTGCCATTTGAGGTGCCAGCACACCAATGCTGCTCTGCGCTCCCTGGTCTGCCCCTGTTAACTGCCTGGTCCATCTCAGTGATGGCATGCAGGGCTGCCTTTCGCAGAATGGCTTGCTGCCTCTAACAGGCAGAACCAGCCAATGCAGCACCCACCTGCACCTGCGTCCCAGCAGTCTCCATTTATCAGCAGGGGTTCAGCCTCAGCGCCTCGCTGACTGCTGCAGTTGTAAACACTGTCAGCTTGCTGTGACTGTGCTAACTGCCCACAGGCTCCATCACCTTCCCAGCTGCTGTTCTTCAGAGCATTTATGAAAAAGGAGAGTAGCCCAGGTGTCACAGACCCCTCTGGTAACCTCCCTCCAGTGCTACATAATTGCCCGTGCCTTCCCCCTGCCTCACCCATCTGTTTACTGTTAGTTATCTGTTAGTTATAGAGGAGGCTCTTCCCTCAATCCAACACACATCAGTTGACTTAGGAACCTCTGGCAACAGAGGTTGGGAGCACTGTTTTGATATCCAAGTCTGCTAGGTTGCTTTGACCCTACACAAAGGTCTTTACTGAATTCTTCAGTGCACTGGCACACAAGAGTTTGCGTCACACCATGTGCAATCTGACCTGACTCTTCCTCTGTACATTTGCTCTGAAGTCTGCTGACTCACTATTACACAAACTGCAACTGTAGCTGAACACAGATTCAACAGGCTGAATGGAAGGATGGGGAGGGATAGGACCAACACTCCCCTGAGCGAAGCTTTTGGAAGAGAGAAGTCTTCACAGGGCTGTGGCCAGTGAAATGCTTTAGCCATCAGGAAGAACTGTGTGACATTCCTTCTCTGCAACAGCAGAGAAGGAAATTCTTGTTCAGTTCTCCCTTTCCCCCCTTATACACAGTTCTGCTTTAGGCTTATTGTTCTGCCACCGTACAGCCTAGTTTAGCTTTGGAGAAAAAAAGGTAAAGCTCAGAAGCAAAATGCCCCTTGAGCCTTTTAATACTGTCATCAAAGCAGTGCCTCTTCCCCCCTGTCCCCCCATTAAAGGAGAATAGTATCTCAAGTACACACAAATGCTCTCCTAGAAAAAAAACAAAACAAATGCATAGAGTTAGCCAGAACACTGACACATATGAGATGCCATCTGAAACAACCCAACAGCGTTGTGGAAGGAGGGAGACTTACAACCCTGCCAACACACTGAAGGATTTCCAGTAAAATCCCTATCCTGTAGACTGGAAGGAGCTTTGCAAGAAGTGCTGCTCACCTCAGTCTTCTACCAGGTTTGTGTTTGACCTAACTGGACCAGAATTGCTGTCTTAGGATGTATGACCTACTTGGACTTTGCATCCTTTCCGCTGACAGAGTTTTGCAGCAGAACTTCTTTACCTTCATTTCTACTTCCTCCATGAGCTCCACGATGTCATATGGCATGTCCTTCTTATTGGGTACTGGGTACCGTCCAACAGATCTCGCACCACTCTCTTCATTGGTGCTGTATGCCACCTGGGGCCGCCTCCAGAGTCCCCCAGAGGCTAGGAAAGGTAGAAGCTGGAGAGAAAGGAAGGAGAAAAGTTTATTTGGAAAGATATGTATCATCTTGACAGCCCGGGAAGATGTTTTCTCTGCTATTCCTGCTTTACTGACAGGACCTAGGGACACCGTTGTTGCAGTAAGCCAGTCAGTGCTCTGGGAAAGGAAACCCAAGTCCCATTCCCAGCTGTAGCCCTAAGCTGCTGTGTGGGTGTTGTGGTTTAGACCTCAGCTGAAAAGCTGGGGGCCACAGAAGTTAGAAAAAGTCCCCTGTCTCTTTAAGAGGTGGGGGGTGGGCGAACGGAGGGAGCTGAGGAGCGGAGAGGAAGGAAAAAAAACCCAAAGGCCTGAGGGTTGGGATAAGGATAGTTTACTAAACAGCAGGAAAAGATATGAGAACAACTAACTACAGTGCTATTATATACAGTGCAAACCTCTCACCCCACTATGTCATTTGAGCCGTGCCCAAACCGCTGCCAATCCAAAAATCCTGAACGTGCCACTTGATCCCTCGTGCTGTAAAACCCCCTCACTGTAAAACCCCCTCACTGTAAAACCCCCCTCACTGTAAAACCCCCCTCACTGTAAAACCCCCCTCACTGTAAACCCCCCCTCACTGTAAACCCCCCCTCAGCACCGCCTGCCGCGCCGATCCAAAAGGAAAAAAAGAACCCAGAACTGGCACTACGCCTGCCCAGACCGGAACCTCCCATGCCCAGGTCCGGAGTCGCCCCTGCAGGGGGCTAGTGGGGGGGGGGGGGGGCTGGACTGCCTGATCATGACGCAATTGGCATGGAATACTCTCAGGGCTAACATAGCCTGTTGCTGGGCTGAACCCAGGACAGTGGGCATCTGGCAAGCATCAACTCCCCTTTCGCCACACCATCTCAGCTGCAGGCCACAACTGCTACTCAGTACAGTCCTCACCAGCCATGCATCAGCCCATCTGCACCAATGCTGAACACGTAGAATATCCCACACTTAAAAAGCAGCTCACATCAATCTGCACACAGCAACATCACGTGGACCTCCAGCTAACAGATCTCCTTGAACAAAGGAGCATAAATAAACTCAAGGCCTTTTTTTCTACCACTCAACCTTCCAGGCAAAGCCACCTCCCTTGTGCAGAACAGTTATTGGCGCCAGAATCGGGTATTGTGGAGGCCTGAAGCAAACAGCACTGCTAGGTCAGAACCGCTGGAAAAGGCTTGGTATAGACAAGGCTGCACCACACTTCATTATGCTCCATTACCATAAGAAATTGTGGTCTTGCAGCATCCAGGCTATAGGCCTTGCCAGCTCTTCAGCTGCGTTGCAAAACACTTTACAAAAGCTGCTGCATCTTACAGACAGGTGGGCTGGGCTGTGTGGAATGACTTGTTGGAGGTGTGGGAGCAGAGCCCTGCTTGAAGAGCACCTTGAGCATCTTCCCAGCTCTTCAGCACACACCACAGCAGTTATGAATGTTCCCAGGAGTACCATGCGATCCCTGCCACTCCCACCACTGTACAGTATCCCCCATGATTTTGGGGTGAAAACTGAACTCGCTGGATCACACATTCTCTGAGTGTTCTTGCTTGGCATGTACTTGACTTCTGGCCCAAAAAGCCAACATGCTACTGCAGTATAAATGACCAACAATAACTGAGGCTGAGACAACTCAGCTTGTTGTTAGGAGGAAGGTAGATGCTGAAACAACTGTGCACGCTGTGCCACAATGCATCCAGGTGCCATTTATAAAAGTTATGAAAAAAACCCCACTAAAGCAAGTATAAGCAGGAAAAACATCTCAGGTATCAAACTTCTGAGGAGAAGTGCAAAAACACACTGGGGTGCAACAAGTGGCTTTAGAGCCACTGAAAGCAAGAGCTCCCATCACACGGAGGTCAGCTGTGCACGTGGTTTAATACTGAAGCAAACCTGCATCAGTACAGAGGTGTGTGCTTTCCTCTCCACCGCTGGAAGAGAGTGTTAGGGACCCAAGGACTCGAGACCTGCGACACGGGACAGCAGCTTCACCGAAGGGCGGTTCACAAGCGCCCGACAATTCACCCTCGGCTTGCGAAGAGGCGGGAGCAGAAAGGGGAAGCCACTGAGGGGTGGGAGCTGGTGGTCTCTAAGCGACCCGACGGCTCGGGGCAGGTCACAGCCACCGCGGCCACCTAGCCGCCTCTTGAGGGCCCGGCCGAGCCCCGCCGCCGGGGCGAGCCCCTCGGTAGGCGCCGAAGCCAGCTCCCCGGCCCGGGGGGTCGGGGCCGCACGCTGCGGCCATCCCGGCGGTACGGGGCGGGAAGCCGGAGCAGTGCTCGCCGCAGCCCCGCGGGGCAGCTCCTCCCGCCTGGACTACCGAGGCCTATACCCACCGCCCCGAGCTCCCTCCCTCGGGGGCCCCGCGTCGAGCCCCTACTCACGGCCGGCCGGATGGGGCGCAGCCGCAGGCCGCGCAGCAGGGTCCCACTCATAGCCCGTTCTCCCCTGGCGGGCCGCCGGGCAGGGGTGGCGGGGCCGGCACGGGCGGCACACGGCCGCTCCTGCCTTCTCCCGGCGCCGCCTCTCTCCGCCGCGCAGCAGCCGCCGGGCGCTGCCGGGGGGCCCAGCTAGGGGCCGGGCGCTGCCGGGGGGCCCAGCTAGGGGCCGGGCGCTGCCGGAGGGCCCAGCTAGGGGCCGGGCGCTGCCGAGGGACCCAGCTAGGGGCCGGGAGCTGCCGAGGGACCCAGCTAGGGGCCGGGAGCTGCCGCGGCCTCCCGAGCCCCGCGGCACTCAGCGCCGGGAAGCTGCCGGGGGGAGCAGACGCCCCTCAGGAGTTGGCCGCAAGGCCGCCCCGGGAGCCCGATGTTCTACGAGGCGTCCTGGGGCCGCCCGCGCCGACGCGGGACGTTCCTTCCGCGGGCGGTGCCGCTCCTTCCGCGGGCGGCAGCCGACGACGCCCCCTTCCCGCCCCGCAGGTCCCCGCCGGCCGCGCCCAGGGCTGCCCGGCAGATCCCCGAGCAGCGGGGGCTGGAAAGGCCGTCTGGAGACCACCCAGCCTGACCCCCGCTAAGGCAGCCACCTCGGGCAGGCCGCACAGGATGGTGTCCGGGGCCGCGGGACAGGGATCTGCCCGGAGGAGGCTCCCAGCTGCGCCGGGCAGGGCCCGGGCAGAGGGATGCTGGCTTTCCTCTGTTGGGGTGACCTTCCCGTGCTCCCACTTGCGCCCGCTGCCCCTTGTCCTGTCGCTGGACACCACTAAGAGCCTGGCCCCGTCCTCCTGACACCCACCCACGCCAGCAGCGTTGGTAGATCCCCCCCCAGCTTCCCCGCGCCCCAGAGCACCCGCGCGGGCCCGCTGCGCCGGATCTCCCTGGATCCGCCCCCTTCTCTGCCCGGACCCGTCCCCTCCCCACCCCCGGCGGGAGAGCGGGGCCGATGGCGGGCGGCGGCGCCGATGGCGGCTGCTGGTCAGTGGAGGCCGACGGGGAGGCGGCGGTTGCCTGCGAAGCCCTCCGCCTGCTGCAGATCGAGCCGTCGGTCACCGACGCCGGCCCGGGGCGGGCGGAGTGCTCGGTAGGCGCCGTGGGGCGGGCGGAGGGCGCCGCGCGCGGCGGGCGGGCCGCGCGGGGCTCGGCTGGGCTCTGCCAGCGGTAGCGCGGCCCCGAGGGCGCGGGCAGGCCGCCCGCAGGCCTGAAGCCCGCCGCTCTCCCAGAGGAACGTGCTGCGGAAGCGGAGGCGCTGGGAGCGGGTCCTGGCGGCGAGGAGGAGGAAGCGGCGGCAGGAGCGGGAGGGGAGGAGGGCCCGGCGGGCCGAGAGACCAGGTGGGGGTCGGCGCGGCCCCAACGAGCGGCTCCTGGCCAGGGCGCTGGAGCCCGGCCGCGGGCTGGCGAGGCCCCGCCCGGGCCTGCGCTGCCTTTTCTCTCCTCTGCCCCCCAGGAGCTGCCGGCCGTGCCGGGGGCAGAGTCCCTGCCGCCCTCGCGAAGGAACGCCTGCTGGGTGCCAGGACGTCGGGGCCCCGGCTCTGCGTGGACCTGGGGGTGGCCGACCGCATGACACGAAAGGTAGAGGGGCGTGCAGCGCCCTTCGGCACCGGTGCTGCTGCTGCTTGTCGGCACAGCCCTGCTCCGGGGTCTGGAAACTTCTCAGGGATCCCGGGGATGTGCGGGGAGGAAGCAGAGGGGATCCCTCTGAGGCAGGGCAGCAGGAGATGGAGTGGCTGGGGTGGGTCAGTCATTTGTCCTGGTTGTGCTGGGAAACGTAAGATCCAGCTCAGCCAGAGACAGGATCTGTGGGGGGGCACACAGCAGCTCTCCTGAGCTCAGCTCAGCCTTCAGGAGTGATGCTGGCCCCTCCTGCCTCTGCCTGCCCCTCCACTCCTGGGCCAGCTGATGGCTGCCTGGCGTTTGGCACTGGCTAGCTGCATGCCCAGCTTGCTGGATTTCCCAGAGATGCAGAGACAGCTTAGCTGTGCCCCCCCCCCCCCCCCCCCCCCCCCCGATCAATCCTTGCAGACCTTTCCAGAACATCAGCCAGTGACAAGGGCATGGCAAGTGTCTGCAGGCTGGGAATGGAGACATGTTACTTATTGCCCCTAGACTTGTGGGTCTCTGTTCTTGTTATTTGTTGGAAGGAAACAAGCCGCCTTGCCTCCCAGATCAGGAGACTCTACGGGTCAAACAGACGAGCTAAGAAGCCGTTTTGGCTCTGTCTGACAGAATTTGTCGTGGGGTCATTGATCTATGAGGAGTGTTTGCGCATGAACGATGGCTTCTCCAATTACTTGGTAAGGAACTGACTGTAGTGCTTTCAAGGCTCTTAGTGCCCTGTGGCCACAGTGCTGGCCCTTGTTGTTGACCCAAGGCAGACTGAGGTGGTCTCCAGCGCTGTGAGATAAGTTCAGTGACCATGGTTAAGATCAGATATTCTTGCCCTTCGGCAGGGGGAGAAAATTGTCTGATAATGGGGTGATGTGGAAAGACTTCTGGTTGGAGCTGATATCCCTCCTGCCTGCAGGAGAATTCCTTCTCTAAATGCTACTTCTACAGACAGACCTGTGATACTAAGGACAGGCAGACAGATCACTCACTCCTGTCCGAAGTCTTTGTGCCAACCTGTCCCAAGTTTTTGTACCAAGATTTTTGATGTGACTTGAGCACAATAAACACACAGATAGGTTATGACAGTCACATTGAGAGTGTTCAACAGCGCTTGGCAACAGAGAGGAGAAAATCTGGAGATTCCTGAATTTCTAAAAAATTGCAATCTCATTTGAGATAATTGCTGCTGATGTCCCTTCCTCAAACCATGCCTAGGGGGTTTTATGAAAATTTTGTGGGATTTGAGCTACATATCGTTCAGTGCCCATACAGAAAAATCTTCCAAACTGAAAAAAACCCCACTCTCTTGGGAGTTAAAAATACCTTGGTAGTATCAGTACCAGTATATTTCTGTATCTGAGCAGTGGTTTTGCTCTGGCAGATGGGAGTTTAGATTAATGTGCTGCTTCTCTCCCTGTCCCACATTTTCAGATGGATACAACTCAAGAAAGTTACCTGGACCTGTTTCCTTTAGATGTAATTGTTTACCTCACCCCTGACTCTGAGAATGGTAAATACCTTACTTGCTTTAGGTGCAGGGAAACTAGGGCAAAGGGTTGATTTTTTTTTTAAAGCTTTTCTTTTTGAATCCATATCATACGTCACATGATTAAATTCCCAGCATTCACGCTCAAATTGTGTGAGATACTCTGTACGTCGGTCTGATGCTAAGTGTGTTCATGCCTCAGTCTGTTTGGACAGGGAATGAAGTTTCAAGCCAGGGATGTGTGTGATCTGCAGCAGACTTAAAATCCCTGCAGCTTGTAATGCTACAAAGAGGCAAAAATGGAGATACTGTGGCAGTTTTGAATACAGTCTTAAGTCACATTGTTTGTGAAGGAGTGCAGGACCTACGACATTCCTTACATTGTTTATTTGCTGCTGTGTTTTTTTCCTCCTCTTTCTCCATTTCTAAGTGATCTCATGTTCCTGGGGATGCAGATCCTTTTATGCCAGTGCCTTACTATGATCAAGAATTAGGTAAGGGTGGGAGAAGGTTTCATTTGGTGACCTTGGCAGTGGAAAGACAATTGCGGAGCAGATTGGAATCAGGCTGACCAAATCAGACAGATCTCAGAACAGACAACAGTTAAAGGCAGCAATGCATGGTGGGGAATGGTGTAGTGCGGGATTTTACTGTCATGTGGTGGTGAGCACGCGCTTGTCTTGTTTCTAGTCCTTGAAGATATCGATCCAAATAAAGTGTACGTCCTTGGAGGCCTGGTGGATGAAAGCATTCACAAGGTGGGTAGTACCCGTCAGGACCTGAAGGTACTGTCTACCTCTTTCTCTCATGACAGCAGAGACATCCTGATGCTGCTGCTGCCACAATGTAGGACATCACTGTTGTGCCATCATCTGCTTTTCCTCAAGGTTCTCCTTGAATCCAGCACCAGCCTAAGAGAGACTGCAACAGTCTGCGTGAAATGAGCTCCAGGACAGTTCTTGGCTTTGTAGCTGCTTGTACCCATAGTTATGTGCACACTATGCACATGCAAGGTTGTGCACATTTGGCACCTTGTTCTTTCCTGTTGCAGAAGCTGACTCTGCAAAGGGCACAAGAGCAGTCCTTGCAAACAGCCCGTCTCCCCATTCGTGAGTACATGGTGAAAACTGTTAACACGAAGAACTACCACTCAGAGACACTGGCAATTAACCAAGGTGAGAGGCTGAACCATGTCCTGTCACTTGCCTGGGCTGGAGAAGGTTATCAGGCAGCAGCTTTTACAGTGGAGGCCCAGTGTGGAGTAATGGGGAAAACACTGGGAGCAGAGGTTTCTCTCACCAGGTTTTTATCCCCGTGGCCCCCCCATTTTAAGGTGCATCTCTGCATCAGCCTGTTCTCAGAGTAGTGTGACACAAATCACTCGTGCTTTGCACAAAGCACTGGATAATTAGTGTGGGGAGATGCTGGGGCTGTTGTTGCTACAACTCAGAAGAGATCCCAAGCAAGGGGTTAGAGTGGAAGTTGTCAGGCCTGTATTGGGCTTAATCAAGGCAAGACTCATGACAGCAGCGTTGGGGTGGTTGTTGTGCTAGACACTACGGACAGGCTGATGTCCAAGGGCAAGTCTAGTAAGGTCCTGTGTCTGGCACGTGGACTTTGTTGCCATCTCCATCAGCACAAGGCAGAGAAGGTAGCAAAAGGGTCCTGCAGAGCACCAGTGTTAGCTGCACGAGGCCACTGTGTAACCATAGGTCACTCTGGGCACTGACCCCAGTGTGAATTCACAGCATCTGAGAAGCAGTGGTAAAGCACACTAGGCATGACCCACTATCCATGAGCGTGTTGTTGTCAGCAGCACAGTTAACTGGTGCAGGCTAGTCTAAACAGCGTCTGGGGGACCCTTGCTCAAGTCAGTGCAGCCTCTTGCTTTTCATAGCCAGAGCTCCCAAAATAATCTTCAAGAGTCATAAGCACTTAGATGAGGTGCCTTAGACTGGCTGATCAGATATTCAGTGAGAGGGAATGCAAACACCAATCTAGCCTCTAGCACCAGCTGTTGGCATTTTGAGGTGCTTTGCAGCCAGTTTGGTCTGTATTACAGAACTTGCTCTTGATACTGGTATCACAGCATGCTACATCTCTTTGTTCTCAACAGTCTTTGACATCTTATCAACTTACTATGAAACCCGAAGCTGGCCAGCAGCCTTGAAAGCTGGAGTTTCTGCTGGAAAAGGCTATGTGCTACCAGATGCAGTGAAATAAGTGGAAATGGCTCAGCATTACAATGCACAAGAAAACTCTTTTATTTTTGTGATGTTAAGGAGCTGTGCAGTCAAGAGGCAAACTCCCAATTTTCAACCAGAGGCACCAGCACGAATGTACATAGAGAAAACTGGCTCAATCCATTTTGTTTAAGGACCTTGTCAAGAAGGACATGTTCTACCTTTGCAGTACAATGCTAGAAAGTACTTTTCCTCTTGAACAGAGAACAAGAGCTGATGGAGCCCTTGCATCAGGTAAAAACTGACAGAAATTCAGTTTTGCTTCTTCGCAGATTCTTGTTAAGAGTGCTTCTGCCTGTTGCATCTACACTTGTTCTGGGACAGGAGGGGAGCTTTAAGGTATTTCATCTTAATTAAATGGGTGAAGTTAGAGTTGCAGAGCTTTCTTAGGTGACAAAAATTCCTTCCCGTGGTAACAAACAGTGCTGTTCCAATGAGGGAACACTAAATGGGAGGCAAGTCCTCAGTGGAGAAACAGTTCCCATGTGTGCCCTGTCCTAACAACTTTAAATGATAGAATCACAGCATCTCCTGAGTTGGAAGTGACCCAGAAAGACCATTGACTCCAACTCCTGGCCCCACACAGGCCCAGCCAAGACAAAAGCATGGGACTTCAGCGCATCATCCAGACACTCTTTGCCCTCAGCCCAGCTCAGGGGTGTGACCCTTTCCCTGGGGAGCCCCTTCCAGTGCCTGATCCCCCTTGGTACAGAACCTCTTCCTAACATCCAGCCGAAGCCTCCCCTGGTGTTTCCTTGGGTTCTATCCCTGGACCGCAAAGAAAGGAGATTGGCACCTGCCCCTTTCCTCCCCCTCAGCAGGAAGCCACAGAGCACCATGAGGTCTGCCCTCAGCCACCTCTTCTCCAGGCTAAACAAACCCAGGGGGCTTCAGCCTCTCCTTATAAGACTTCCCCTCCAGACCCTTCCCCATCCTCGTTGCCTCCTCTGGACACTCTCCAATAGTTTTGTGTCCCTCTTGTCCTGTGGTGCCCAAAACTGCACCCAGGACTGGAGGTGAGGCCACTTCAGCACAGTGCAGCGCAGGACAATCCCTCCCTGGACCAGCTGGCTGGGCTGTGCTTGATGCACCCCAGGATGCCGTTGGCCCTCACGGCTGCCCGGGCACTCTGCTGGCTTGTGGGTAAACTGCTGTCAACCAAGACCCCCAAATCCCTCTAACACAGCTGGCCCAGTGCCTGTTCCCCCACGCTGGATGTGCAGCCAGAGTTGCCCCTTCCCGGGTGCAGAATCCAGCACTTGCCCTTGTTCAACTTCATGTGGTTCATGATTGCCCAACTTTCTAGTCAAGGTCCCTCTGTAAGGCTTCTCCATCCTTACCAGAGTCAACACCTCCTCCCAATTCCATGTTGTAACCAGCTGAAGGCTCTGAGCTGTTGAAGCCTAGAGTTAATCCTGTGCAGCTAATCTAAAATAAAATGTTTACTCTTCAATTCCTGTTACATCCTTACTGTTACTGAGACATGCATGGTATATCATCACTCACTGATGTGCAAAGTTTACTAACCCTGATGCTCCTCCTGGAAAGGTACCTGGGATTTGACTGTACCATGCACAAAGAGCAGTAACGTAATTCACAGCCACAGCAAAAAGCGTTTTTCATGCCTCTAGGTCAGTATGTTACAACAGCCACTGATGCTAAAAAAAACCCCAACAAATCCAAAAAAACAACAAAACCAACCCACAACTACCCCACCCCCCCAAAAAAAAACCCCAACACAACCACAAAAAAGCCGTCACAGTCATTGACTGTGTCTAACCACTGCAGAGGAACTTCTGAGGTAAATTACTGTCTCATATGCCTACATGGTTGACCAACACTACTACACCTGGGATTCAGCACCTGTGAGATTATGTCAGTAGGGCCTGCTGCAAAGGCAGCTGTTGGTGTACACAGGGCATTGCTCCCCACATTTGCTGAATTTGTTTGCTGGTGCCTGTTGCTTTGAGCTCATGCCATGTGCCATGTTCTCTTCTAGTTCTTACTCTGTATCCCCCTGCTCATGAACTTTTGCTGTGTAGCTGGAGGTCTGTACTTGGGCTGCAGTGTAAGACACTTGACTTTATAACTGATCCCAAGTTAGCTAGATAGTGCCATATGCTAACCCAGACCACCTGGCTGAGTGTACTTTGGCCACGCTGCCCTGTGCAACCAGCAAAGCAGACTGCCCTTGGTTAGCTAGCTTGCTGCCTGATGTGTAGGGCTGCTTAAGGTCCCCAAATGTCTGTGAGTGATTGCTTGCCTGGCTGTTGCAGGAGTTGACCTGGGTAAAAAAAAGGTCTTAGGGGTGCAGCACTCCCTTCTGCCCCAGCTGTCACCCTCTTATGAGTTCAGCTGCAACATCTTGCCCTTTACTCCCTCCAGTAGCATTAAAGAATAAGTAAAATGTGGGGGTCACCTCACAGGTCCGGAGGACAGTCTTATCCCCATGCTGCCCTGGTGCTCTTGTGGCCCACCTACGCTCCTCAGCTGCTTGCTGCAGAACTCCCCCATCCTGAACACACTGTGTTCCAGAAACTGACCTGCTGACCACAGCTCATCACAGAGCACAGGCGCTGCAGGCATCCCCCAGACAAAGCCAGTCATTCCCAAGGTGGACACCAGCAACTGGGGACCTGCGTCTGGCCTCTTCATCACACAGTGCTGAGGTCATGCCTCCAGCAGAAGAGTCCTGATTCACTACGCAGGCACAGCTAGACACCCGTAGAGGGCAACGAGCTCATACCTAGCCAGGGATATACGGCACGTGATGGAAGAAGAGCTACGGACAAGGTTGGAAAAAGGGGCTTGCCCACTCCCAGGGAGGCTAGCACAACAGATCATCCCCACACCTGTGAAGGTGGCCCTTCGGTCTCAGGGCATACTCATTTGTTCTGGAAGATGCAGATTTTTAGGGGGTTTTCTCAAGCATGAGCAAGTGGAAATAGGAGAGCTTGCTGACACACAGAAACCACGTAGAAAAGCAAGATAGGGTGTCACCTCCCTTGCCTGGGACAACCTTCTCTTCAGCTTTTGCAAGGAAAAGCAGTTAAATACAGCATAGTTTTGTTCTGAAAGAGAATTCCTTTACAAGTCCAGATACATCCTCAGCCACAGAAGGTAGACAAAGCAGCCTGGGTTCCTTCACGTTGGGTCAGGGTAGGACTTGGTATCACCCTACTTCAGAGCCTGCCTGGAGATCAAGCCACCTGAGGACAGGCAGGCCAAAAGAGTCCTGCTCTTTCTTCACAGGCAGTGGAAGGCAGCTAAGACAACCCCTTGGGAATGGCCATCCACCAGGCCTTTGGGAGAGGAAAGACAAGCCCCTGGCAAGATACATAAGCCACTGAAGTATGCTATGAGTTTGCATATTACATAAGGATTGTGTATGCAGAATTACACAAAGCTAGGCTGGAGGGCAGTATGCCCTGCCCCATGACCACCCCATGGACAAGGGGTGGCTCTTGGTGAAGCTAAGCTGACATACATGGACACTCCCTTCCACAGCCACTCTCAAGCTGTGGGGCTAAACTTCCTGTGGGAGAGCCTGGTAGTGGACAGAGGGCACGTGGTCAGGTTCTTTCCCGCCTATGTGGCACCAAACAACCCTATCACAACAATGGGGGCAACCTGAACTGCTGAAGGAGGCAAAGCATGGCAGCTGTAAGGGCTGTGTGTTGGCGGGTGAGGAGCTTGGCACCCAGATCTGGGCAGCTTTGCCTGCAAAGTTGCTGGTGAACGGCCTGCAAAAGCTGGTGGTAGGTGGCCACCACATCAACAAGCGAGGCCTCAAGCTCCTGTTGCCTCTGCCTGCACAGCTGGCAGTGTGTCACCTGGAAGCAGGCAATTACCAGCTGAACCAGGTGGTTGAATGTCACCCTCAGCACACCCTGCAGCTCTTTGAGGGGCTGCTCTGTTTTCAGGAGCTCCTGGCAACTGGACAGCAGGTCCCGGGAGGCCAAGTGAAGGACACCCTTGCTCTCAGCACCCTGCTCTGTACATTTTTCTTGCAGGTGGGCTGCTTGGTTCCTGGAGAGCTTCCCCACCACCTCCTGAATCTCTGTGGTGTAGGCTAAGAAGCAGGAGAAATCTGCAGGGCTCATCTGTGCTTCGTCCTTCAGCTGTCTGAGGGCTTGGACATGAGGGCTCTGCCATGCCACATCACCAGCAATAGAGACCGGGTAACTGCTCACAGGGGTCCCAGGGAGACTGTGGCTGCTGGATGGTGGGGTGGTGAGAGGTCCCAGGAATGTGCTGCACGTGGGGATGATGGTTTCAGGTCCTCCCTTGTCATCAGGCCTGTGGAAGCAGCTGATATAAGACAGCCGACAGCTGCACTTGTCCATCCCAAGCTGTGGTGGTGATGTCTTCTTCATAGTGGAAAAATCCAAGGACCTAGTCATGATGGGGTCAGGAGGGGTCTGCTCATCCCTCTTGTGGTTAAAGCAGAGGAAGGAGTGTTTTGAAGCTCCCTGGCCTCCTGCTGTTTTCCACAATGAGCCTGAGAGAATTGGGCCTGAGGAGATGGAAAGCCCTACAGATGGAGTCAGAGGAAAGTCTTTACCCACTTCAGCGGCCTGTTCTCTGGGAAGAAGAGTCTGAATAGGCTGCGGCTGTTTGAGAGCCACATTTCCTGCATCATGTCTGGGCTCTCCTTCATCCAGCTCCTGGCTTCTTATCAATTCTTCTTCAAAGGATGGTCCAGCTGGGGATGTCTGCATCTCCATTCTGACAGCATCAGCCCCCTGGTACTCAGTGGTCTTCTGAGAAGCCAGAAGCTCTGGTGGGCTATCTACCCTTTCCTCAGATGGGCTGGGTGATGTGAGGTCTGTCCTAACCCCCAGTGAGAGCCAGGAGAGGCGAGTTATAACCCCTGAAGTACTACTGTTTTCTGTTAAGAGCTGCGTTGCATCTGGAAAACCCATGAGATTTTTACTGTGTGCTTTCCATAAGGCATCCTTGTTTGTCACTTGTCTGCTTTCTGCCTGTGACAAGGCACTGTCATCCCAGTTTTCAGCACATCTGTCATGATTAGTTTTTCTTTCTTCACAGGGAGCCAGGACAGACTCCTCACATGCCGCTTGCCTCCCAGCAGGGGGGAGCAGTTCCTGCTTTTGGGCCACCTCACGAGGAGACACCTCACTGGGATCATGAGTTGACAGTGGAGGTTTGTTAGCAGGGCAAGTCACCTTTTGGCTGGGGAATGGGGGTACATCACCAGTCATGTGCTGGCCTGCCATCACCTCACCCACTTCCTCCAGTGCCGCTTGGGCCAACCAGCCTTCAGAGCCCACAGAGCTCTCCTCACTCAGACACCCAGTATTTATCTTCACAGAGGAACTTCCCTGTGTAGCTCTGCTTTCTCCATCAGGAAGGGGCATAGCTTCCTCCAGGGACCGAGAGGGTGAGTGTACAGCATTTACAGGCTGGAGGCCTCCATCCATGCTGTTGCCTGCACTCTCCTCCCTGTGCTGGTCACCCAGAAGACGAACAGCTGAAATATAAGAAACCACTGAGTTGGTCACTGACTTGGTTTCCATGGTATCAGGTTCCATTTCCATCAGGTCAGATGATGGGTTCGTGCCAGCAGTGTCTCTCTGGGCCTGGCTGGCAGCAAGAAGTCCTATCTCTGCACCTTTTTTAAAGTTCTCTGAGGAGGGTGGAGCAGGGGGCTGAGCAAGGACAGACAGTGGGGGTGGCCAAGAGCAGCAGCTCTGGAGAGAGCCTGGCAAAACCAAGGGGAAAGTGACCTGTGAGGTGTAATCCGTTTTCAGGAAGGATCTCCTCTTCCTCAGGCTCTTGGTATATGTTAGCTCCGTTGCCTTTCTGTGTTTCTCCTTTGCTGCTTGCCTTGTGGTCACATCCTCCCCCAAGCTGTAACACCTTGCTTTCTTTAGGATGCAGGAGGAGCTGCCTGTACTCTCCTGGGATGTCATATTGTAGCCTGCTGGCAAGAAAAAAAACCCCATACAATTCAGGAAATAGCCCCAGGCAGCAGAATATCCATGCATCTTACATAGTGAGCCAAAAAACTCTTAATATAGATCCTGAAAGTGCGGACATACAGGGTTTGGCAGCAAAGCATGGCTGACAAATGCCAAAGGAAAGTCCCTCTCATGCTACGATCAAACACCTACTCGGAACCAGCTATGTCAAGAAAAATAGAGTCAGGGGCTGTGGCCACAAACACCAGTCTCCAGGATTAATAAGGAAAGGTGCTGAATAGTCTCTCCCCTTGTGAATGGAGTCACTTGGATCTGACTGCAAGTACAACTCTAAGTCTCCAGGTAAAATTGGCAATAGCAGCAGCTACAGAGAGTGCTGCCCACAGATGTAGATTTCTTAACACTGAATAGAAACATTATCAGAAATTCCCAGCCTGGATATTTAGATGATAAAAATTTCCAGGTCACAATTTTGTTCCTTAACGTGGTATTGTTACTGTGCAGGAATGGAAAAGCCAAATTTCCTCTAACCGTGCCACACACATTCTTAAGAAATTCAGATAATGTTGAAAGATAATAAGCTCTTTCAGAAGCAAGAACCTTCTCCTTTCTGAGAAAATAAAACTACCAGAGGACTGCTGGGCCACAGAGCACAGAACCAGAGAATTACAAGGTTGGAAAAGACCTTTAATTGAGTCCAACTGTTCCCAGCCTATGCTAAAGCATATCCCTGAGCACCTCATCTCCCCCCTGTTAAACACACCCAGGGCTGGGGACTCAGCCCCCTCCCTGGGCAGCCTGGGCCAGGCCCTGACAACCCTGCCAGGGAAGAACTTTTCCCTCCCAGCTGAGCTGACCCTGCCCTGGCACAGCTTGAGCCCATTGCCCCTTGTCCCATCTCCTGTCCCCTGGCTGAAGAGACCCTCACCCACCTCTCTGCACCCTCCTGGCAGGGCAGGGGAGATGGGGAGAAGGTCTCCCCTCAGCCTCCTCTTCTCCAGGCTGAACACCCCCAGCTCCCTCAGCCGCTCCTCAGAGGATTTGCCCTCCAGCCCCTTCCCCAGCCTGGTTGCCCTTCTCTGGACTCGCTCCAAACCCTCCATGTCCTTCTGGTAGTGAGGGGCCCAGAATTGGGCCCAGCACTCGAGGTGCAGCCGCCCCAGTGCCCAGCCCAGGGGCACAATCCCCTCCCCAGACCTGCTGGCCACGCTGGGTCTGGCACAAGCCAGGATGCCCTTGGCCTTCCTGGCCACCTGGGCACACTGCTGGGTCGTGTTCAGTTGGCAGTCAACCAACAATGTCCTTGACCCAACTATATAACATGCCCCAAACCCGAAAATTATTTCTTATCTTTTGGGATGCATGGAACAATGATGTTTTACTGTTTTTAGCTCTCCTCAGCTTCAAAGAAGATGACGAGTGAAGGTATGGCCTGACAGTAGGAATATTTACCATAAAGTTTCTTGTCAGTGCCAGGACACACATCCTTCCTGTGTTCTATTTCTGGGACTCATCACTCTTTCCATCACTGAAGATTCAGCCTATATAGAAGGGTGCAGAGAACTTACTCACACAGCTTTGCTGGCTTCAGCATTGGGCAGAGCTATATGGAATTCCTGCAGCAACCTGGAGACTCTCCAGAATGCCAAACTCATTTGAAAAGTGACTACTTCTGGCATCCAATGCTTGGATATGATGACAAATCTCCCTGCAAAGTTCCAGCTCTGACACCAGTGTATTTCTGCTGAAGAGTGACTTACAAAGAATGGGTGTTCAAAGGTCCTTCAAAAATCCTGGGAAAACCATGAAAAGCTGAAAGATGATCCCTCCAGGAAGACTGATGGAGGTAAACAGGCAACACCCTAGCCCAGGGGTGAAAGAAAGGTGACCTGCATCAAGTGCAGGCTGGTTTAGCAGAGGACATGTACACTTGGACTCAATGACCTCAAAGCTCTTTTCCAACCTAGTGGTTCTGTGATTCTGTGAAGTAGGTGAGAGTATACCTGCCAGGGCATCCAGAGGGCTGAGCCGGTCTGCGGCATCATAGAACTCCTCCTCAGAGCTGGTGTCGCCAAAGCCTGGGGGTGGTTCCAAAATGAGGCTGCTTGTCTCTGCCGTCTGCTCTGCTCCACATGGTACCTCTTCCTGGGCAGACCCATCTTTCCAAGGATTTCTTTGAGGGCTGCAACTGATGTTGCTCCTCTCCGCACTGCCTGCAGGGGATACGCTGTAGCACAGGCTATAATAGCCCATGCTGTTTCTCTCAGTCAGCTGGGTCTCCAGCAGAGACACACCAATGTCCTCCCCTCTTTGCTCAGAGGGGCTGTCTTCACACCCAGGGTCCTCTGCACGTGACACCTGCAAGAAACAGAAGTAGTCTCTGGTTTCTTCAGTGCTGGAGCCTCCTGCAGCATGAATGGGGAAGAAGCTCTTGTCTGAACTGCTCATCTCCTGCACTGTTGGTGTACAGAAGTGGAAGAACTCTGGCCTGGAGGAAGAGCAAGCTTCCAACTCATCTTCCTCCAGGGCATCCATAGAGTCACTGGAGCCACTTGTTTTAACCCCTCTGCTCTCGGTGTTGGCTGAATCTGAAGCCTCAGATGTGCTGTCAGGTGCACTGTCACCCCCATCACATTGCTCACTCCCTCCAGCTTGGGGATTTGTGCTGTCATTCTGCAGGCCGTGGAACTCTCCCAGCTCCTCCTCATTGCACACGAGATGGGTGCTGCTATATGCTATAGCAGTGTCCAGGCAATGCTCTGAGGAGGAATCCAGCTCCCAGGAGTCTTCAGAGTCACTACACATTCGAGATTCATACCCTGGGATTGAAACAAATCAATCAGCTTGTCCTTTGCCGTGGTAAGGAGGAACAACCGCACAAGGGTTATGAACATGTCCACGCAGCAAGGACTCAAAGCCCAGAGAGCTCTGCCCTCACTTGCTCGTCAGCAAACAAGGCGAAGGTGCAATCTGACCTGCAGGGCCATAATCTGTCAGCAGAGGCTTGGTGCCTCCTGCCTGCTTTGCCTAGTTTGATTCCAGAGCAGCACCAGAGGGAACTGCAGAGCAGCAGCCAGCTATCTCCTCTGGGGCTGGAGTGACCCTGATGATGGACAGGACAGCACGGCAAACAGATCCTCTGGCCGAGGTACACCAGCAGAGGGGAAGTAGTTCAGGCCAGTAATGAACACAAGTGCTCAGTGACAGGTCTGCCTTTTCGATGACATGCACTTAGCCTGCACTTCTTGGGAAAAGCTGACAATTATTGCTGCTCCTCCCCTGCCCAATTTAGCTGGGATTGATGGAAACCTGGCACTGCCTGCACCAGGGCTGACAGTCTTAATAATCTGCATACGCATCCGCACAACCCTGGACTACTGTTCTAGCACAATGCTAGAACACAATCCCAAGGGCGGATAACACCTCTAATGCTATATCCACCCACTTTCTCCCCATCCTCTGGCAAAAAAAAGTCTGGTTTTATTTAAACCTTCTTCAGCTGAGACACGGTGCAGTTGCTGTTTTTTCTCTCCCCAGGTAAATATGGAGACATTTGCATCCACAAACAGTCTGTAATAGCCAGTGATGAGGCAGACAAGATCTTTTGCACTGTTTGATTCCAGCAGCAGAGTCAGCAGCTTTTTTTTTTTTTTTTTTGGCAGGGAGGGGTGGGGGTAGTTCAGAGAGAAAAACATAAAAAAAAGTTAGAATAGACAAATACTGCTTGTACCACAATCTGTAGGAACATGCCATGCACTGAAAGAAATATTCCCTCTCCTCCACACTATCAACATTTTGAACACTGTTTTGGCATGAGGCACTGAAGAGAAATTGGTTTTCACACTTTTTGTTTATTTGATATGGCTCACTGACGGAGGACATCAGGAATAATTGTTTCCCTGAGTTATTTTGTATTCTTCCTACAAGCTTTCCCTTCCGAGTCTGTTCTAAGCTGTTTGTACTGGTGACTGTACTGACCATCAGCTAAATATCAGGCTTTGAAAAGAACAGATGGTGTGAATGACTCCCCCCTTGTTCCCCAGCACTGACAGAGCCACATCATAAAAGAACCACTTACCTTCAGATCCTGCAGGTAGATTTGCACCATGCTCACTTTTTCAGACTCCTCTGTAAGCTCCACCCTACTGATGTTGGCAAATTCTGCCAGACTTGTTATGATGTTGAGCTTATTATTGATAATCTGGCTGACCCCGTACTTTGCACCCACCAGCAAGGCCACATATGATTCTCTGTCCTGTAGCTGTAGGGGGAGAGGTTAAATCTGTAGAGAAAATCTGAGCAGGAACCCATTCACCTGTACTGGGCAGAGACTCCTCAGGCACCAGACCTTGTGTGGTATCTTAACACCAGATTCTACAACTGAGCTGTAACCAGCTGCAAAGGGAGCCCCTTGTTACTTACAGGCTGTCAGGTCACCTGCTCCGGGCTGTTCTCTTCTCTGGCTTGGGGATCGCTAGTTTCCCTGTGCCCCCAAAGGAGGTGGCTCCAGGGATGCACCAGCCATCTAGCAGATCCAAAGACATGGTCAGCAGCAGGTTGCTATCAGAAGTGCCACCTGGCAGGCTGTGCCAGATTGACCTAGTGAGACCTACTGGAGCTTGCTAGAAACTTCAGGAAGGCATTTTTTGTTTTGGAAGAAATCAACACTTTCTGTTAGTACCAGACACTTTAAAAAATGAATTAACATCCACCCATTTGCACACAACTGTAAAGACTGGCATTACTGCAGCCCAGCAGTAAGGTATTCCTCTGGTACAGACCTACCTACGCTACTCAGATCTCCAGACAAGAAAGCTTGTGGTCCACAGATCCAAGTGGCAAAAAAATTCCCAAGAAACCTCTTCTGAAAAGAGCTGTGTTCTTTCTTTATGGTAAGGTTTAAGCATGGCAAATATGTTTTCTAGAGTTTTTGACCACATCCCATGACATCTTAAATATTTTACAACATATAAAATCTAGATAGAGCTCATATGAAAAGCAAGAGTCGCAGCTTTCAAATAGAAAAGACAGATGTAATTATTGTGTAGGCTGGTATGTTATTCACTTCCGTGGAACTACAATGAGTAATCCCAGCAGAATTACTTGCCAATATTTATCATGATGTCTCAGGAGAGGGAAAGCAGCATGACTGGAGCTGGCTGAAGCAGCATCACCAGAGCTGTTACATTTTCTACAAGTATCAAAGACAGGGAAGGAGACTCAGTAAGAGGTTGCTAGTCTCACATCAACAACCAGTTTAGCATATTAATGCTAAATTTAAGCAATATTTAAGCATTTCTGCTTTAGATAAGGTGGGTTTTTTTGTTAAGATATGATCTTACCCACTGGTGAAGAAAGGTTTGAAACTGTTTCTTGTGCCCTATCTTTGCAGTTATTGTCCAACTACATTGCCATAAAAGATGCACATAGCAAAGCAATCAATAAGACAGTATGCCAAAACCCAATTAGATAAAAAAAAACCAGCACTCATACCATCAGAGTGGCATTAAAGATCTTCCCATTGTACATCTTCAGGTCCCCCAGTATTTGCAGGTAGCTCAGGCGCATCTGGACTGCTGCAAGCATATGCTTTGTTGTGCAAGAGAAAAAGTACTGTTTAGAAACATGACAGATGAGTAAGGTTTGACAGGTAGCCCATAGGCTAGAAGACACTCTTTTCATACAGAATTAGTATTTGACCAAGACATCTAGCTTGGTGTGGACAGACAGTAGATCTGTATAGGACCATATGCCCCATTACCACATTTGCCATCTGGCAACCACAAGCAAACTGCAACAGAACACACTCTCCTTGGAAATCAGGGTGTGTGCAGCAGTGGAAGTTTCAAGAGGAAAAGATACAAGAAAAGCCGCCAAATGGTCCCACAGAGAAGGGACCCATGGAGGAAAGACATTGCCTCGTTGGCCCTGAGAGATGCTGCCACCATCCTGGGAGACACTATGAACTCAGGGGATGCACACTACCTTCTGCCGGGGGTCCAGTAACACCTGGTTCCGCTTCATGTGGTAGCTGATGGCTTTCTTTATATCCTTCCCTCTCATGTTTCGAAGCAAAGTTGGTGAGATGAAGTTTTCAATTCCCCAGTCCCTCCTGCCAGAAAGACATGAAAGGAACAAAAAGGGTCCCAGCTGTGGGGTGTCCCAGCACCACCAGAATGGCAGTTGGCCAGAGGCTGAGAGAAGCAAAGGCACTGTGGCAGTCCAGGATGCAACGAGCCTCAGGGAAGTAATGAGTCTGAACGACTCATGCAACATGACTGCCTCACACAAGTTCACTTTATGTACCTCTGCTACTAGGTCAGGAGATGGGGTTGAAGGGACACGCACTTTTATGCCTAAGGCTTGTGTGAGATTTGTAATTTCACGTACCTGGTCTAGCTACAGACCAGAAACTCGCTTTGCTTATGGACATGCCCAGACGTTACAGAGTCCATACTATTCAAGCAACTCAGCAGGTTAAAGACAGGAAGGCTTATGAAGCCACCTTGCTCTAAAATGACTGCTGCAACTAAGAGACTGCAACCTCTTTGGGTCAGAAACAGTCTTTTACCATGAGCTAAACACCAGGCAAATACTGAGCTGATGCCACTTTTAATTGGCTCCTCCTTCTGCCAGGCTTAGTCACAACGTAACACAGAAATTTGTGAACTTACTCAATGTATTTCAAGGATACTTTATGTGGCTGTGCACAAGCATAGATCCTCTCCTGAATATGCAGAGCAGCCAGACGTAATGCCACACTGCATTTCATTTCCACGGCAAATCTTTCCTGAAGCACATCACTGCAGCTCTGGAACAAACAGCTGAGTTAACATGACGATGTAAGCTCAAGAGTAATTCAGGATAAGCCCTCTGATATGACTGTGTGTCAGAGGGAACCATACAGTCCCTGTAAATTTCTTTCCATTAAAAGCGACACATGTAAATTGAATCAAGAATTTAAGGCAAGTTGAATCCAAATGCTCTATTCTTAAGCGCATTTCACACTTATATCACTGAACTGGCCTGAAGTACACTTTGATTGAAAGCAGAAATGAGAATTGGGTGAGAGTTGCTGAAGCATGTAATGCCTTGATTTCACCTGTAGGTAGAGATATTCAAAGGCAACTGGGTCTTCCTGCAGGAGGTCTAAGGGATCCTTTGGCACAAAGCAAACTCTGAAGAGGCATCGGTAGTCATGAGAGTCTCTTTTTTGGACCACCTGCAACAGACAAACAGCATCATGCCACAACTACTGCGGTAGTCCCTCCCTTCACAAATGCATATAGTAAGCCTTTGGCTTGTATGAACTCACAGAAATTACAGCTACTGGCAAGTGAGAGGGATGCAGATTAGACTCTATCCTTAGGATGTATGAAAACAGATTGCTAGTGTTTATACTTTTACCTTCAATTATTTTTCTGTTTTTCTTCTTACAGTAGCTTGGAAGTCCTCTCACAGAAAAACTTCATTAAGCATTCACTGATCTTATATGCTTGCAGTATAACCAGGACAGAGGCTTCGAGGACATGTGATAATTTCAGAGGAAGCTGCAAGCTTCTCTGCTTTTAAATTTAGTCATAAGATACAGCAGCCCTAAACAAACACTTGGATCATTATCATAATGTCAATACATTGTTAAGACCCCTGAATCATAATCTTAGCATATTTTATCCTGGGCAAATCTCATACAAGCTGTCCAGCTAAAACAAAGCAGAAATGCTCAGGCACATGCGTACAGTGGCTGGACACCGTTAGCTAGCAAACCTCTCTGTACCACAGTGGATCACCAAAGTCAACAGGAGGAAGACCAGACTCCCACATAGACACATTATCACTAGTTTCATTAGCCCATAATTACTAGCAGAGCGATGGAATTACTAATGGGGATAGGCTCATGTCTGCAGGGCATAAACTTTTGATTTAGAATTTAATCAAAACAGCATCTTACTGGATTAACTCTGAGTACCTAGGGAATGCTGGGTATGCTTCTATTTTAATTATCTGTCCTGGTTTTGGACAGGATAAGAGTTTATGTTCTTTCTAGCAGCCGGTGTGGTGCCGTGTTTGGGAGTTAGGATGAGAGCACTGCTGCTAACACAGGGGTGGTTTATTTGTTGCCAAGCAGTCAGGGACTTTTCAGATTTTCATATTTCCCTGCGAACAAGAAGGTGGGGGGCTCCCAGGGAGCTGGGGGAGACACAGCCAGGACAGGTGACCCAAACTGGCTGAAGAGGATATTCCATGATAGTTATGTCATGCCCAGCATAAAAGAGGGGCTGGTGAGGGAAGGAGCACATGGCTCCAGGACACACGGTTTCTAGGAAGTGTCCAGCTCTGACCTGTATGGCCTGAGTTGTGTGGTTTGGCAGGAAAACTGCATTGTGTATCACCAGTTTTGTATATTTTGCTATAAAGTCCTATCATTATTATTTCTATTTTTCTCTGTCGTCCCAGTAAGCTGTCCTTATCCCAACCAGTGAGGTTCAGGGTGGGGTTTTTGCATTTCTTTCCCCGTTGTCCGTCCATATTCCCAGCAACAACATCCCCACAGGTGGGCTCTCTAAATGGAGTGAGAGACATTTCTGAAAGTGCCATTCCTCCTGGGGCTCTGGTTAATGCAGTGATAACACATGCATCAGGCAGAGAAAAGAGGACAGCACCTTTAGAGACAGAGCCAAGCTTCCTGCCTTGTGACACTTGGAGAGCTGTGCTCTCTCTGCATCTCCCTAGCCACAATTCATTTGTGCTGATGCCCCTCTCCAGCATGGCTGAGGGGGCATGTGAGGGGCTCCCCCACCTGCTCAATGAGCTCCTCTTCATGCAGCAGGTGGATCTTTGCCACATTGTATTGCTCCTCAAGAGCAAGGGCAAAGTGTGCAATGCTCTGGATGGAAAGCTTCTCCTTCAAGGTCAGAACAATGTCCTAGGAAGAGAAAGCAGATAGATGGTCAAATAGAATTTAGACTAGTTGTGAAGCACAGCTAGCACACTACCTGAATTTGGATGACTCCAGCGGGCCTCTGGTAGCCGTATGGGACAGCACGTGAGGGCCAATGGCTAAATGCAAAATTCTCTGCAGCCAAGAACAAGCTTGATGCTACAACACAGAGTGTATTTTTAAGTGCTGTTTCACAAGAAACCAGTGCTTATATGATGTACAGCCTTCCTCTCCTCTTTGAAAGCTTCTGAACATGTTGACCTAGACAAACCACAGAGGTCTCAAGATTAGAGAAAGTCTGTAAGTTCATCAGAAATGGAGGTACAGGAGACAGCAACCTCTTTGGGACACCAAGCACAAGCCTGGCAGTTAGTTGCTATGTTATAGAATCAGACTCATAGAACAGTTAGGGGTGGAACAGGGGCCTTAAAGACCATAAAGTTCCAATGCCCCTGCCATGTGCAGGGACACCTCTCAAGACCAGGCTGCTCAAGGCCCCAT
Source organism: Laterallus jamaicensis coturniculus (assembly GCA_022605575.1). Taxonomy (NCBI): domain Eukaryota; kingdom Metazoa; phylum Chordata; class Aves; order Gruiformes; family Rallidae; genus Laterallus; species Laterallus jamaicensis. The sequence goes on from JAKCOX010000136.1 coordinate 1,204,240, forward strand.
CCAACCTGGCCTTGACCACCTACAGGGAGAGACCTTCCACCACGTCCCTAGGAAACCTGTTCCAGTGATCTACCACCCTCATATTGAAGAACTTTTTCCTAATATCCCAACTAAATCTCCCCTTTTCTAGTTTAAAACCAACACCCCTTGTTCCTAGTGCTCCATGCCCTCGTGAACAGCTTTTCCCCAGCTTTCTTATAGGTACCTTTCAGGCACTGGAAGGCTGCTATAAGATCTCTCCACAGCTTTCTCTTCTCCAAGCTGAATAAGCCCAACTCTCTCAGCCTGTCTTCATAGGAGAGGTGCTCCAGCCATCTACTCATCTTTGTGGCTCTCCTCTGCACCTATTCCAATAGTTCCATGTCCTTCTTATGTTGGGGACTCCAGAACTGGACACAGTACTCCAGGTGGGGGGGTCTCACAAGAGCAGAGTAGAGGGGGAGAATTACCTCTCTTGACCTGCTGGCCACACTCCTTTTGATGCAGACCAGTATATGGTTGGCCTTCTGGGCCATGAGAGCACAAGTGTAGCTCATGTCGAGTTTCTCAATCAGTCAATGGGTCTGTGTCCAGGTGGTGGCCGGTGACAAGCAGGTTCCCCAGGTGTCTGTCTTGGGATCAGTACTCTTTAACATCTTTATCAGTGACATGGATGATGGGATTGAGTGCAGCCTCAGCAAGTCTGCAGATGTCACCAAGCTGAGTGGTGTGGCTGACACACTAGAAGGAAAGGAGCCATCCAGAGGAATCTTGACAGGCTGGAAAGGTGGGTCTGGGGGAACCTAGTGTGGTTCAACACTGCCAAGGGTCAGGGGTTGCTCCTGGGCTGGAGGAATCCCAGACAGATAAACAGCCTGGGAGAAGAGCTCCTGGAGACCAGCCCTGCTGAGAAGGACCTGGGTGTCATGTGGGATGAGAAACTCCCCCTGAGCCAGCAGTGTGCTCTTGCAGCTCGGAAGGGCAATGGGATCCTGGGCTCCATCAGCAGAGGGGTGGCAGCAGGGACAGGGACGGGATTGTCCCTCTCTGCTCTGCCCTCCTGAGGCCCCATCTGGAGTACTGTGTCTACATCTGGGGGCCTCAAAACAAGGAAGATGTGGGACTGTTGGTGAGGGTTCAGAGAAGGCCACAAAGATGATTAGAAGGCTGGAGCACCTCCCCTGTGAAAAGAGGATGAGGGAGCTGGACTGGTTCAGCCTGGAGAAGAGAAGGCTGCAGGGGGACCTCATTGCAGCCTGCCAGTCCCTGAAGGGAGCATACAAACAGGAGGGGAATTAACTTTTTAAAAGGGTAGATAATGGCAGGACAAGGGGGATGGATTAAAGCTAAAGGAAGGAAAGTTTAGCTTAGATATTAGAGGGGAGTTTTTTTTACAGACAAAGCAGTGAGGGGCTGCAACAGGCTGCCCAGAGAGGGATTGGGTGCCCCATCCCTGGGGGTGTTCAAGGCCAGGTTGGATGGGGCCATGAGGAGCCTTGTGTAGATCCAGGCCCAGAGGAGGCTGGTGGCCCTGCCTGTGGAAGGGGGTTGGAACTCTCTAATCCTTGGGGTCCCTTCCAACCCAAACCATTCTATGATTCTATGATTCTTGTCCACCAACACCCCCAAGTCCCTCTCTGCAGGGCTGCTTCTCTATCTTGTCATCTCCCAGCCTGTATTGATGATGAGAATTGCCCCAACATAGGTGCAAGACCTTGTACTCAGTCTTATTGAGCCTCATGAGGATCACATGGCCCACTTCTCCAACTTCTCCACGTGGATGTCTGAGCACCAAAATAATAAGCCAGCAACATAGGTGGTTTTACCACCTTCCTGCAGACTACCTCCACCTGCTGCCAGCCAGCTGGTAAGGCTGGGAGCCAACAGGACTGCAGGGAAAGCACAAGATAAAAGAAGAACAACACATTTCAGCAGATCAGATGGACAAGGTAGGCAAGCTGCAGCTTACTGTGATAAGAGTGCAGTAAGATCAAACTTCAAAGTATAATAGGCATCAGATCCATTTCCTAGAGTTCAATGTCACAGGCTGCTTCATGGTAAAAGTTTGGGCCTTACAGGTTCTTTTTATTTGATGGTCGTGAGCAAATTTCTGCTACCCTTGATCCAAATGTTTGCTGTTAACTATTCTAACTTTCCAGAACTCTTTATAGTTTCTTCAGAAAGTGTCATAGAACTGGTGAAAAACACTTCTTCCCACCAATAAACAAGAATTTGAGACCATCATTGTAAAAATCTTCCCAAATTTGACAGAAACTGGTGTTTAAGTTGTATGGAGAATTCTGCTAGAACACTGCCTTGGATATAGCTTGTAAAGAATTATGTAACACTTGACGGTACAAATTGCAAGAGAACTCCTTTCACTCACTCAAGCTTCTTAAGTCCAACACAAATATTTGACTCATCTTAGCAAGGATCTATTAAACAGCAGAGAAAATTTTCACAACACTTAACCAAGGAAGCATTTTAGCAATTTCAGTGTTTCTTTGAGGATGCTGGTGCAGGCTGCACTCAAATCCAGGAGGGAAAAAACTGTTTCCAGGTCAGAGGCAAACAACTCAAGTTAAACATGAAGAACTAATATTTCTTTTTAAAAATAATTCCTTGCAAGTGGACATTCAAATCTCCCTTTGCAATTCATCTCCCCTTTCCTTGCTACCTCCTTGTTTCTTTTTCTATGCCCTACAAGTCACAAGACTCGCAAAGACTTATTTGCATGAGACACCAGAACAGTTTTGTGACATTCGGATGAACTAGACAAAATCATCCTTTTTAGGGCAGTTTTCAATGAGTTATAAATAAATCTCCTTGCTTTTCCCCTTGACATTCTTGCAGCCTAGTAACTCCAGAATGTCTGTCCATCGTGTATCTTTTCCACAGTAACTGCACTACTGCAGGACATCATGCATCCTTTAAAGAAATGATGCCTTCCAGTCATGGTGCACAGCAGAATCCTCCCATCTCCAGTGTAAACTCTGAGCAACTCAAAAGATCAGGCTAGAAAAACTTAAAAGTTTGTGAGCCTATGTCTAACACAGCAATTATAGAAAGTGCTACATTAATGGCTCTGGAGAGCAGCCCCTTGCACTGTGAATAACATGACCATAATGCCTCCAAACACAAGTGGAGGTGGTACTGCTTTTCCATCCCAAGAGGCTAATCAGTTTGTCTCCAAAGGGAAATGTTTTCACCAGTGCAGAAAGGAGGCTGGAGCATGCACAAGGCACCTTAAATAACAACTGGCACACCTGCACTTGTCACTTGTTGACTTCACATGACATCCAAACCCACTCAAGGATGCACACTGCCACTGCTATATTGTGCCTCCTCCTCTGTATTCTGCCATGTGATTTTCAAGGAAAGCAATGTCTGTGCAGACAGCTGGTCCCACATCAACCTGTACTCTTGCCCAACTTCAATCACACTTCACATAGCCAAGTTCCTGCAAGTTATGTGAAAATCAGCTGCTGAGAAGAAAACAGAGGTGAACCAAAGAAACACCTCCTCTGCAGGAAGGTCATGGAAAATCAAGTATGCTCAGTATCAGCCAGCAATCCATTTCCTACTAGTTGGCCAATATGACCAAGAGGCTGCAAGTTCTGCTTCATGCATCTTTGCTACTGGATTGAAGTCAGGTGATGGAAACAAAGATAGACAACCAAGCACTGTTACCTTCACAGTAGTGCTCGTCTCAAACCTGAAAGCCTTCGTCTGTCCATTTTCCAAGTATACCTTGAGAACGTTGGGCATACAAAGAAGAGAATTCCCCTGCAGAACAAAAGCAACAGCACAAATTCTTGGACATTAACCTTCCAGGCACCAAGCGGCTCTGCCTGACACAGCACATCCTGGTATAAATTAAAATCTTTTTCTGCTTCTGCAATCTTTTTCTGTGGCATCAAGTTTTATTTCCTGATTATGCTCCTGGCACGGAACAAGGGAAAGGGAGCAGCATAACAAATGCCTTTACTATAAAACTCCATCCAGTACAATAGCTGCACATGGCATAGATATGCCCACTGTTCAGTTCCCACATGGCACAGGAAGATCTGGCAGACACTAAAAGCTATGAGCCATCCTCTCTGCTCATTACTGGAAAAGCAGCGATGTCTGTTGGAAAAGACATCTTCCCATTACTGGGCACCAGACAGCACTAACCACACACCGACACCCTCCCACTAGCCACGACTTACACTCAAGAGCTATTCAAACTCTCCATGGTACCATGAACAGAACTCGCACACCATGGGAAGGCTGCAGGATTCAGCAAAACATGCAGTGTTACTTTTACTGAGTATTCCCCTAAGATTAGTCATCCTGGGGCTAACCAAACAGGAAATGATGTCACCAGAGGTACTTGAGATTGGTCTCAAGTGCATTAGAAAAGGCAGCGACTCTCAGACCAAAAGCACTGGTATTAGGTGCTCTGAGAAGGGTCAGGGATCTTGGCTTGTCCTTCTGGGGCTCTCTAAAGATGCACCTTTCAGTCTTACTCCTTTAGCAGAGCTCATGTGCACCTTTCTCCTTTTCAGCCTTCTTCTTCAGTGCTGAGAAGGTTTACTTCTCCACCCTTAGACTTCTCATTTGGCCTATCTTTCTCATGTTCTTGGACCAGCAAGTTCCTCCAGTCTTGAAAGAATTTATTTACATGACATGACAGCCTCAAGGACAAGAATGGCATTTGTAAGAGGACCTCTCCTATGTTTCATTTCCTGTGCATCACTGTGTAAATTTCAGAACCTTGGTCCCTCCTGATAGAGAGCTCATATACCCTAGAAGTACTGCCAGATCAAACATCACACTTCTGAGTCTCGGTCCTCCCCTCTCTTTTGCAGGGTTCAATGTCACTACAAATACCACTGAGGAAAAAAGAAGGAACATTGACACTATTCCTGAGCCCAATCTCTTGCTCGTTCCTGCTTAGCAGCAAGAACACCTTTCATCTTTGATGGGGTTTGGGTTCTCCATCAATTTCAGGAAAGGATACATTTCCCCTGGTAGCTCCTGCAGCCACAGGTTATCATATGAGCAGGGTCTTGTACAGCCAGAACACAGCAAAACTTGAAATCTACACAGAACTTCATATACAAATTAAGTATCACCACTCCCTTGGTCCGACCCAATTAGCTAGCCAGAACACCCATATGGGATTTCTCTGCTTCTGTGTAGGCTTTAATAGACTACTATGAATTAATTCCAAGAGCTTCTGCTTGCCTTAAGCAGCTGTGCCCCTCCTGTTTTGTCTGCTGCAAGGTTGTTTTATTCCTTGTTACAGATGGGGCCACAGGTTCTAATAATACACTGACTGATGCTGACCGCAGGATCCCAAGGGACCTGTCTCTTACGTATCCTTCAGCTATATGGAAATACGTAAGTTTGCAAGACAAAATGGAGGCTCAATAGCATTGAGGTTTATTAACAATTTATGGTCCCAAACTGGAGTTTCAGGTTTCAACGGCAGAATGCTGCCTCTGGGTTCCTTCCAGTTGCCGCAAAGATCATTTAGCAATGCTCCATTAAGATGACAAGAGTAGTATATTTACTGAAACAGGAGGATTTGCAGTTTTCCAGGGTCATAATACCCATTTTGGCTGTCTTCATGCATTAGTCTGCTGAAAGGACAGCGTTTCTAAAACACTCAAGCAGAGTAGCTGCTGTCGGGAGCTGAATATTGCTTTTCCAGAATGAAGTCATAAATATGCAACAAATTTGTCTACTCTTCTTTTGTGCTAATATTTTACTGTTCAAAGCAGGGTCCATATCCAACTAGAGAAAAGGGAAGCTAACACTAGTGGGGCCCCAATACCCTTATTAATTTATGTTACCTTTAGGTTCTCATTAAATGAATGGCAAACTATATATTGATTGTATGCCTCCTCTCCACTTGCAAAGGAATGGTTAATTTAGCTCGGCACTATATTGAGAGAGGCTCTGCAGGAAGTCCAGTGTCCTCTCTGGAAGTGCCTTCTTCAGACCTACCTTGCAATCAGTAAGTGAATGACACAGATCTGAGACCTCTGTGCGCTGCAATACCCGTGCCCAACAGCACCATGGAAGTTCCTAAGCAGACACTAGTGTGAACCTCCAGCTATAAGAACAAGCAAACACTGCTGACATTTTCAGGTCTGGCGGCATCCCATGACTAGCCTTGCCCAACATCTATCAGTCATCTCTGCCTGGGACTACCACCACTGCCTTGTGAACTCTGTGGCCTGTGTGTGTCATCTGTCAGTGACATGAGTAGTCTAGTAACTGGCTTCAGTGTCAGGAAGAGAAAGTACATCAAATTTAAAAGCAAAGTCACCAGTACCAAACAGCCTAAACATAATGCTACCGGGACACTGCTGAAGGCCAGGAAGAGATAACCCGGTGACATTCACAGCAAATAAACCTGGCACTGACAGTAGGATTCACCTCTCATCTTTAGGGTTGGGATTTGTCATCCCCAAACTTCAGTCTAGGTTTACTATGGAGAGTTTAGCACTTCAAAAGATGACTACGGCATCCCACAGCTGTGTAACACTTTTAAAGTTTACCTGATGGTTAAAAGACAAAAGAAGTACATGCAAATACCTTCCAGTAGTCTAAGTAAGCAAATCAAAGATAAAATCCCCTGAGGATGCCAGCACTTCATCTCAATCATCAGTGAGCCTAGGAAACAAGTTGGGTCCACATGCCTGAATGCATATCCAGGGCAGACTAGCACAGTGAGGCTGCAGTCACTTAATCGATACTGTTCAGGTTAATTCAACGCAGGATCTGTCCACAGGAGTGACCCCCTTCTTTCCAGCATGCAGTGCCCATGGTGCCCAGCTGCAGCCACACCCCACTGACCTGTGTGTGTCCATTCACCAGCACTTCCTCTGCAAACCGCACTTTCACAGGGTTCGTTTTTAGCCTTGCCCTCTTTTCTGCAGTAAGAAACGATGACTTAGGCCCGCCCTGAAAAAATAACAGCACTTAATTGGCAGCTCACTCTTTTGTGGTTACATATGAGACAGAGGCCTACAGTACCAGCCGGGGTGCAATCACAGCCCATGCTGAAGCTGCTTGAACCACACTGTCTCACACTTACAGAAGGAGGTGCTGCTAGAGGTCTCTCAGCCTCCAGGCTTGCTACACACCTTTTTGACCTATTTGGGTGGTTGCTGTCTTCTGAACCCAAACCCAGACATCCAACAAGTGGACACATGCAAAACATGCTGTACACAACTTATAACTTCGCTGCATGTTAACCAGTTACTGTCTTTAGGCATCTCCCCAACTCCTGCAATGAAGCCAGGCTGCTGCAGAAGTACTATTAATCTACTGAGAGCTGTCTTTCAGTAGGGCTACACAGTACCATAAAACACATGCAGAATGTCATGCAGAGATAGACAAACCTCCTCGTCAGTGTTAAACAAGTACTCAGCTCTGTATGCAGCACTTCCCAGCTCAGATGGGGTTTCCAGAGCATACTTTCATATTGCAAATGTTTAACAAAACCACTCAAGGCTGAAAAGCTAACTTGGCTTCATTGCACTGTTGTCACATAACCATTCTTCCACCATGACAGGGCCCAACCAATCTCATAAGACATCACATGAGCCCAGGAACCTTCTGAGTTCTTGTGCCCAAATGCCCTGCCCTTGTAAAGCACGGTATTCCCTAAGAATATAGAGGCAGAATTCCTCAGTATCTTCCCAGATAACTTCAAGGTACAGCAATTCCTACACTCCTGCCAGAGGCAGGGGTGCCTCAGACCTGCCATGGCCCTGTCTTGCCCTGAGGCTATCTGGCAAGGATGGAGGAAGGGAGGCAGGCAGGAGTCTCTGCACCTGGCCAGCAAGCCCTTCCAGAGTCTGCAGGGCTGTACGGAGCATCACACCCCGCAGCTGCCCTGAGGAGGGCCAAGGCCTCCCACATCCCTTCCAATGTGGCCAGAGCAGCCCAGGCAGAGGGTCTGGTATCCATCAATGGGAGGCATTACCTCTCAGCTCTAAGCACAGCTGCCTTCAGAGTGGGGCAAGAGCCAACCCCAAACCCAAGATAAGCCTTGGCTGTACTTGGAGGTGTCCTTAAAGTGACCTGCAAATGAAAAAACAAAAATGGGTTTGTGCCTCATTTGCTTCTCAACAGTGCATGAAGGCCTGTGACAGGTGTTCCAAACCCCATAAAGGGTTTTCCAAATCCTTTTCTCTCTGAAAAACAACTGCATTTCCCCCTGCCCAGCCCCAGTGTATTCAGGTCTTTCAGAAATACCTCTCAAGAGCCAGATCAAGCAGTGGCAACACTGACAGCCAATGTACTTAGGCAAGGGAGATCAGATTAACAAAAAAGAAAATGATTGTTCAGCAGGTTTCTTTAAACTTTTTCTGGTTACTTTGGCTTTGTGCACATCTGTTGGAGTCAACACCTGGGAAACCCTGGGCAGGAAAAACGTATTTAAGAGACTTTCTTCACTGAATGGCCAAGAAACCTGACGACCTTAAGCCTGAGTGTTCCAGTTACTCTTCTGGAGGAATCATAGTTCTTATTTCTGTGAATAAGTCAAGTAAAAAAACACCCAACCTCTTAACAAATGAAAATTCTGAAATGCTTTCCAGGGTGGAGGGAAATTCCCCCTCAGGCCACTTTCATACATCACAAGAAGCCAAAAAGCACACAAACCCAATTTTGTCCTTGCTTTGCAGCTCAGCTTTTACACACATTGAAATCCACATGGATAAACACATTGCATTGGCAGTACATGCCTTCTGTGGAATTCTATGTTACAGGAATGGGCAATCAGCATCCAAGTCCCATACTAAAACTTCTGTTCCAAAAGTATGATCCACACCCAGGTCCCAGCCATTAACCAGAGCCTGGGGAAAAAGAGATAGGTTTTTCCAGCACTCATAAAGGAAAATCTCAAGAGCTTCCAAGGAGCACCTAGGGCAGATGCTGATCCTGCAGCCCTGGCACCTTCCTTTTGTGTCCAGGAGGGTCCCCATGGGCCAGACAGCCCTAGCACACAGGGAGCACTCCAGACTGTTTTCTGAGGGCTGGTCACAGCTTGCTGGGACCTGCCTGCATCTCAGATGATATGGCCTCTTGGCCCCTGCAAAACCCACTGGGCCCTCATAACTCCTGATGGAGCCTCTAGCTCCAGGGACCATGGGCTCAAACTGCTCACCAAGCCTGCATGACAGGCTCTGCAAGCTGCCCCGGTGCTGCACCCCCAAAGAATGCAAAAACCTTCTCAAAGGGTGGGCATGAAAGCAGAGGACCCTCACAACTCCCTCACGACTTCAGCTTCAATTGGGCCCTTGCATCCTGAATGCCAGCCCAGTCACCCCACCTTCCCTGTGGGCCACACTGCCAGCCATGGCTGCCTGGGGCAGTGCTTCTGAGTGCCGAGAGTGCTGAAGAAAGGTCATTTACCGACGTGCAGCGCAGGATGGTTAGGAGGAGCTCGTCACCAGCCTCCCTGTAACAAAGACATGCAGTCAGCCAGGATCAGGAGCTGCCCACACCTTCCTCCCAAGTGTTGTAGCTGATGGCACTAGTGAGGCCTTTCACCTCTCTGCCCCCCTGTGAGGGAAGGCTCTTAGCCAGGCACAGAACAGCTGGCAAAATATTGCCACGGTATAGGAAAGCAGGGGAAGCCTTGTCTCCTGGGTTTCCATGCTCTTCAACCACAGGGTGTGCTTGTTCCTGTGGGATACACCCCCACTGAGCGCAAGCACCCCAGGAGGTGGCATGGTTCTCCTCCATGGGGGAAGCCAGCCCCAGACAGCCTGCACCTTTGCAATCCCTGGTGAGATCCAGTACTCGCACATCTCTCAGCCCTCTGCCACCTTCTTCCTGCAGGCCATGCAGGACCACACCTGATGATGTCAGCTGCTCGTTCAACAGACATGTCATCCACCGCAGTAGAGTTAATGAGGAGGAGCTGGTCACCAGGCTGCAGCTTCCCTTCAGCAGTGCTCCCTGCAGGCAACCAGCACTCTGTTAGTCATGACACCATCACAGTGGCAGACCTTCTACCAAGGACACTGGCTGCAAGATCCTCTTCCCACCCAGCAACTGCTCCTGGATGGAAAAATAAAAAGGGCTCCAAGGACGCTTGGCCCCAGTTCCAGATGGTGTTTCACTGCCCATGTCCATGCCACCTCCCTTGGGCTGCCCTTTGGCCCTACACCACAAAAAATCACTCTTGCACGTTTTTTCCCTTGTTGCAGCCCACAACACAGGGTGTGCAGCAGGAGAACTCTCTGGAAACCACAAGAGGACTCGGGGTGTGAAACAGTGCCTTGCCCTTTGCCCACCTGTGAGCTGTGGGTCTGCAAAGGCCCCCAGGACCTGGGCAGCTGCCACAGCATAGTGATGCCTTTCTGCGTGGTCTGCATTTTGGCCTGACCCTGCTGGTTACATTCCAGCAGCTGACTATGTACAGTGCACAGGCTAGGGCTCAGTGCTTCCAGCATGCTGCCATCCAGAGCAGGGTGCTGCAGCAGCCTCCAGATGCGGGCTGGATTTCCAGCATGACAACTCCCCTCTGCATCTTGGGAGAACACAGAAGACATCTCTTAGCCACGATGTCTGATGAAAGGACCCACCACAACGGAAAAGGATGGCTTCTGAGCTTTTCTTTCTAGGAGAATAGCAGCCACAGGATCCAAGGGGTTAATGAGCAGGTGGAGCTCTGGTCTGAGAGGCAGGGCCACACTAGAAGTCCCCAGCTTGCTGGCTGAGGCATACCACTGAATTTCCTTGCCAGTCAGGTTTATCTGCAAACCCATCTGGCACCTGCCACCTGTCCCTCATGGAGACCTTAGTGTCAGGTAGCATACATGAAAGGCAAAACACAAAGAAAATAATTTGGAATTAAACACAGGGCTTTTAGCTGTGAGCTCCCACACCAAAAGACAGGACTTAAAAGGACACATTGCTTTGTGTCTGTTTTAACAAAACGTGATTATTTCTGATTAGGAAAAAAGAAAAGTTTAACAGAAAACTTCCCCACTCCTTAGACCTCAAGAGTCTTAGCTAATTTAGCCATGTTACACATGGGAAGGGGCATAAAGATAAAATTTCACTCAAAAGCACTGTGAAAGAACAGAAACCATACTGTAGTGCCTTTATGCTAAACATTCTGAAGGCACTAGCACTTGGACAGGCCACTTCCCCAGGCAGCTGAGGGATGCCACAGCTCACAGGGGCAGCCCTCTAGCCACCATCCCCACAACACCTGTTTGCCCAGTTCAGGCATAGGCTTTCTCTGGCTGTCATGCTCATAATGACAGGTAACAAGCAAACATTATTGTGTACTTAGTAAAAGCATAAAAGGTAAATTAAAAAAAAGTTTAAAAATCACAGTTTTTGATTCAAAATCCCCAAGCCACCTTAAAAGCAGGAGTTGTATCCCTTTCCTAACTGGAAGAGTTCTTTTGTTTGACTTAAGCAGAATTTAATCTGTGTTGTCTGTAACTAGCAGTCATCCCTCTCCATGTTATAGGGCTTGCAGCCCAAAGAACATTTTCAGCAACAAATCACCAGGGCTGCTGCAGAATAGGAACTCTAAGCCTAGATTATTTTTTTTTCCTTTGCATTTCAGATAAAGTACCAGAAAGAACTTTGCTTTGAAACAGCTCTTTGCATTCCTGAAGGTTAGCTGAGTCTGAGTACAGGTGAAAGATCAGCTGTGAAGCTGTCATCGGCTTAGATTTGTTCCATGCCATCAGTATCTGGTAGATGTTCAAGCACTCTGTCCTTCACAGGCACACAGGCTTTTTCCCTAAGTATTCAAGGATCACGTGCCAACCACAGGTACCTGAGAAACACAAGTACCTGGCAGCAGTTTATCACTAAGGCCATGGGGGACAGCTCAGGCTTCTCACATCTGTGATTGTAAGGAGAAGGAAATGGTGCTTACCTGCAGTAACAGATGCAATCGTAAGAGGAAGGCTTGGACAAATCTCAAAGCCGTAGTGATTGAGGACCAAATCTTTGTATACTGTAACAGTAAGTTTGACACGGCTGGCGAGCTGGCCACTGCCATCACTGGTGCTCTCTGTCACAGATACTCTGCCCCTGTGCAACAAGAAGCTTATAATTAATTATGATATGATCAGAAGATCACAGAATTGATAGATACTTTAAAAGATACTTTATCAAGAGGCATAGATCCACAAACATCCACACACACCAGCTATCAATGGGCTGCACCAAAGATGCCAGCATTCCTCTGGGTACTCACAGATGGCTCCACACTGTACAGGCTAGCAGAGATCCATCTGGAAGCTGCAGGCATCAGACCATTATCACCAGCTGGTTGTAACCACAACTCTTTCAGCCACCCACAGCCCCCAGGTGTGTCCCACAGCAAGCCCTGACCTCTACAGATCACAGTGACACTTTTACCCATCAAGGCAGTGAAAGAATTTACAGCTCTCTGCTTCTGCCAGGATCCAGTCCAGCTTTATTTTGATTCACAGACATTAGGAAAGAAAAGCAGCTGTAGGCTAGGATCCTTTGTAAATGCAACTCAGTCTTGCCCTAAAAACATGGGGTGATGTTTGAGACACAAAGACAAGTACAACTCCATGTTCAAGAAAAGCATATTTTGCACTGAGCAGTGTTGTGTTTCTGTAGATATGGCTTACAAAACCAGAATTGGTGAAAGCAGGAACATCTGTCCCTGGAAACCTAGGAGGATGCTTAAAACACTGTTTTTTCTAGACACAAGAAAAAACATGCACGCATATTTCTTAGGAGACAGTGAGTACTGAAACAATGAGTAAGGCCTGCAACCTGAGACTGCCCAGTTGTCAGGAGCAAGCTTGTGCTGTCTCTGATCAAAGATACTCCTTTTCACAAAAAGCACGTTTACCTGGATGCACCATCCCGAGACCGATTAAGCCATTTTGCCACCATTTGCTCTATTCTACATGCCTTGCGTGTCTGGATTAGGTTAGTCTCCAAATCTTCCATTTACCTGAAAGTGACGGAAATCACAGGAAAACAGAGTAAGATCGGGGAAATCTAGACACTGTTCAGAGTTACCAAGAGCAATTCAGAACTCTGTAATTAAAAGATCCATTGGCACCTTGGGGAGACCATGTGCTTTGACAGATGCCAATGCCTATAAAACTTACCATGATTCTTCCTGTGCATCTAATCTCCCCTACCTTGTGCTGTTGGTTAGCCCATGTTGGTGATCATAGTGAATTAGCTTCTCATGACAGAGAATGACCCAGTAACCTCTGTGGGGTTTTTTTGTGGTTTCTTATTCAGTGATCTGTTTTCTCAACAAGAGAAAGCTGACATACCTAGTCATAGGAAAGTCCTTCTCTATCTTAGCCTACATTCTCAGAATGGTAAGTGTGGTAACACCTATCTTGCACAATGATCCAAACTAGACACTCATCTTCCCTTGACCATCATTTCAGGGCCAAGTATACAGCCTTCAGCTTCAGTGGGCCAAAAGCTTCAGGACTCAACAGCCAACTCCTGGCTGCCTGGGGAGGCAAAGCTGCTGTATTCCATCCCTGTGACAGATTTCTTCTCCCATTAACACAGACACAGAGCTTCCAGAGAGGCAGTAATGAAGCAAGAAGTTGAGTGGCTAGCACTTTCACTAGCTGCAGCAGTCTCTAAATCACAGTTGTGAGTTCAAATTTGTCTCTGGTAAAACTGATTTAAGGTACTCATGTCTAATACTCCTGGAGCTCTGCAAACTCATGTGGTTCCAGAAATCAGGAATGCAAGTGGCTCATCTTGGATCCTCCATTTAAGAGGTCGAGTTTAACAATATGAAGAAGGTAATTCACAGAACCTACTCCCTGGGTGCGTACCCTCTGCTGTTGATGTCTTTAGGATGTTTTAGTCCTACTGAACTGAAAAATTAGAAGTGTTTGGCTCAGATCTGGTTAACTCATTGTGACTCTAATCACAACTAAAAACATTCATTCTTTTTAAGATGCAAAGGCTAGGTCAGCTTCCAGACCTCCTACTGAACTTGCCACTCTACAATTCTATCAAACCAGATAACATGCCGCTTTAACATTGTGCCTTCCAAGGTACAGAAAGCCTGTAGCCACATACTACTTTCATTTCTCATTCAAACACTGTAAAGAACTGCGGGCTGCAAGTAAACCAAACACAAAATTAAACAAAACCACTCACTCCATCTGCATCTACAGAAGTCATGAAGAATATCAACTCTTTGTATTTTAATTGTATTTCAAGAAGAAAACAGAATAATTATAGCCAACTTTCACACTGTGCCTTCTGGTCAGCTTGCAAGATTTCTATGTCCTGAGTTCCTCTCTCGTGTCTTCCACTCAGACAGTAAGTTCTGTGCACTGGGGGCATCATTTGTTATGCTGCGACAGTGCACAGGATATCAGGCTCTTGCCCATAGCAGGAGCTCTGCTGTAGCAGAAGTATTAGTAAGTTAACTTCAGAATAACCAGATACGAAAGAAGTGGTTGGAGGTTTACAGAAATGAGGTAGAAAGCATTTTATCTCAACACAAACTAGACCTCTTCCCAACTCACAACACTCTCCTCGATTCATCTTTTCAAACAAGGATGAGAAGACAGGACCAACACATGTTAACATCTCTTTCCCTGCATGGAAGCCATTCTAGCCCATTTCTTCACCTGCCTGCATAACAATGGGCAGAAAGGAGGGCCATAAAATTCAATCCCTCAGCGTTTTTTTCATTGAGCATTCTCTTGGCTGATCTTATGCAACGCAATTAAAAATTGCTCTTCCAGCCACACAGCGCTCACATCTGCTTCTGAGTAGAATCTCTGAACCTCGCAATCAGGTGGTGTTTTCTGAAGGAAACTAGAGGTTGAAAGGTGGGAAATCTGCTCCCTTTCCAGAGGGCGTCTGGGAAGTAACCACAAAATAAGTAGAAGCACAGTGGTTTGGCAGCCTGTGAGACACACACAGGGCTCAGTGTTGGGTCCAGTCCTGTTCAATATTGACGAACTTGATGAGGGAATAGCATCCACCCTCAGCAAGTACGCCGATGATACAAAGCTGGGAGGAGTGGCTGACACGCAAGAACACTGCACTGCCATCCAGAGACCTGGACAGGCTGAAGACCTGGGCAGAGAGAAACCTAATGAAATTCAACAAAAGCAAGTGGAGAGTCTGGCACCTGGGGAGGAACAACCATTCATTTCAGAGTAGGCTGGGGGATGTCCTACTGGAGAAGAGCACTATGGATAAGGACCTGGGGGTCCTGGTGGATGACAGGTTGGCTATGAGCCAGCAGTGTGCCCTGGGGCTGAGAGAGACAATGGGATCCTGGGGGGCATCAGGAGGAGTGTGGCCAGCGGGTTGAAGGAGGTGATCCTCCCCCTCTGCTCTGCCCTGGTCAGGCCCCACCTGGAGTGTTGTGTCCAGTGCTGGGCTCCCTGGTGTAAAAAGGACAGGGATCTCCTGGAGAGAGTCCAAAGAAGGGCTACGAAGATGATTAAGGGCCTGGAGCATCTCCCCTGTGAGGAGAGGCTGAATAAGCTGGGACTGTTCAGTCTGGAGAAAAGAAGATTAAGGGGAGACCTAATTGGTGTTTACAATTACCTTAAGCATTGGATGCAGGGGGAATCAGCCAGCCCCTTTTCAGTGTCTGTGGGGACAGGACAAGGGGCCATGGCTGCAAATTGGAGCACAGGAAGTTCCACAGCAACCTGGGGAGGAACATTTCCCCAGTGAGCGTGAGGGAGCCCTGGGACAGGCTGCCCAGGGGGTGTGGAGTCTCCTTCTCTGGAGAGATTCAAGACCCGTCTGGACGCCGACCTGTGCAGTATGAGCTGGGGAGCTGCTTTGGGAGGGGGGTTGGACCTGATGATCTCTTGAGGTCCCTTCCAGCCCCTACAATTCTGTGATTCTGTGATGTCAAAGCAATGCCTGAGCACTCATCACCTACTTAGCATGTTCCCTTTCAGCCACAGTATTTCATTGTTTCTGAGAGTTAGCTCTATAGACACTGTAACACTCATTCTACAAAATGATTGCAACTTTCTCTTCTCTGGTGCTTTCACTTTCCTACATCTCTTCAAATGCTAACATTTCCCTCTGAGTCATGGGGAAAGTCCTGCTTGCAGCTGCTCCTTCCACCTAAGCGTTTCTCTGGATGCCTAGAAGTCACCTGCTTTAGCTAGCAATGTACTGCCATAGATTGTTTCCTGGTGCTCTCATTACCTCCATATGCACATCTCTACCCTCTACCCCTACCATGTATCTTTTGCAGAAAGGATAGCCTTTCCTTTCTATAATTCTGCTGTGCTTCACAAAAAATTTCTGGAGAAAGCATCTGAACCTTCAGGACAAGGAGGAAAAGCCTGAAAACCAAACATAAATGCTTAAAAACCACAGTTCGAATACTGAAGAGAAAATGACATGTTGTCCTTTCAGTAAATCAGAATATTTGAGCCAAACTATTAATAGATATCTTAGGAGAGGCAGTCTTGGCATATGTTTCCTTATAATAGTGCAAAGCACAGTATCCCCAGGGTGCGGAGCACACACGTGCTGAGTGGGCCAGGGTTGCCCAGCCTTTTGCACACACCCGTACTGTACAGCTGGCACGTACTCTTCACCTCAAAGATATCCTATGAAAGCTCTGACCTGAGTCCTTCTCCCACCTGCCCTTTTGCAACTATTTTTGTGCCAAGCCCTTGAGCACATCACTAAGCAGCTTGAATGGGCTACAATCCTAATACATAAAGGTCCTTAAACTCTGTTAGACCAAACCAAGACTTACAGGTATTTGCATGGCTAACTGACCCATCGAGACAGTCACTGCTTGGTGTCTTAGAGGAAACCTGCGTGGGTCATTCTGGTTGTTCAGGAACAACACTGACTTGAAAAACACAGCCTTAGCAAACCTCAGAGAATGCAGCCACTGAATGGTACAAGAGACAGTAGTGACAAGAAGCTCACTGTCTCCTGCGCGGAGGAGCAGAGAACACAAGAACTGCCAGCCTTCCCTATTGGAACATCATGCAACCCTGCCACAGCAGCAATACCACTACCATACCAGTCGCCTTCTTCACAGCCTCCTTTTCAGCCCCTAGAGTGACAGAGCAGGCCCACCTATTCCACCCCAGCAGCAAATGAGGACAACATAGATCCGAAATCACATCACTCAGTTCTTATCTGCTCCCAAGTAAGTGGCAGCCCACTGCAGGACGAAAGAAGTTGTGAATTAATGAGTGCTGACGGTGTAATCAGGCAAAAGGCACTGAACAGAGGAGTATTCAGCCTGCTAGCCCACATTCCTGTGGCAGGAAAGACACCAACCTAACCTAAGAAAACAACTTTCAATGAGTTATACTGATGGCTGGAAGTTTCAGATTTAGTTTGGTTTTGTTGTGTGTTTGGGTTTTTTTGGGTTTTTTTACCATGAGAGTAAAGTAGCTAACATTTACCATGGCAATAAAACCACCTCTGATACACAAGCCCAAGTACCTTGTGAGGTAAATGGAGAGGAACTCAAGCTTTTTGCTTGTTTTACATTTCCTGAAATTTGGAGCCTGATTTGGTTTTAATACGTTCATTTATAGCAGAAAAACTATGTTGCTCCTTCACAAAAAACACTTTTCCACATGAAAAGCAGATGATGAGCATTTGCCTTACCACTTCTGCTGCCAGTGTCAATGGAGGATGAAGCCAGACTTGGCAGTAGGTAGCCAATTACTGTAATTTGCTCCCTGTGGGGGTTTAAGGAGCATGTATCAGCAGCCTGTGCAGCTACACAAAGATTAATTCAGTACTCCTGTCTCACAAGTGATTTTACTAGGGCAGTAAAGGGTTTTCAAGGCTTCTTCCACCTCCCATCTTCAAGTTAGCCCCCCAGGCACTCTGCAGTAATGCCTATGGCAGAAATAATCAGCCACTAAACTCCAGATAATCAATCATATGCAGACCTCACAGGAAGCTTCACCAGGTGAAACAAGGTTGTCTGATTATGGAAGACATAATCAAGCACCCTAAAAGCTAAAAACCCAGCACATAGCGCTCTACTTACACTTCAGGCACGGCTCTTGCTGCCATTGAATTTTCCACACCATAAATTTTCACCGACTCCTAAGGCTTTTCCAGTTAAGGGAAACATATATTTAGAACTTCTAAGCCCATTTCCAAAAGGAATGGTCTCCCTCACAGCTGCTGCAGAGGTAGCTGATAGTGCTGGGATCTATCATAGCATATACAAAGCTGGTAACACACAATGCAATTTACTCACCCCAATGACCAGCCCAAGAGCAGCAGGCCCTCCTCCTCACTCAATCCCCTTTTGTAAACTGAGCAGAAATGATATGGTAGAGAATACTTGGGGTTTAGGCTTTTGTTTCTACAGAATCAAAGTACTTTGTACTTTAATGGCTAATCACAGCTCAAGCAACAAGGTGACTGCCACCACTGATCACCCCATCCTCAGAGACAGAGCAGCTTCTGACCCCAGGAAAACCGACCAGCCCCACAGGACAGACTTCAGCAATTTAAGTGTCATTTCTGATGCCTCCTGAAGCTACCTAAAAAGGTCATAGTCCTTGACTGGAATCCTCCTGATCTAAAAGAGGAAAGTAGCACATAATGTATTAAGCCAGACATGAAGTGTTTCAGGAGGAGCAATCTCTGTCAGAAACATCACATGCCCAAGCTGCAGTTCCCACAGAGTGTTGCTAAGTCATAGCAATATTTCTTTCTCATCCAGAAGGAAAAAACTTTGATGTTGAGCCCTTCTTTATAGTCTCAAGGAAAAAATTATCACCACCCAGAAAAAAACCCAAACCAAACCACAAACAACAAAACCCAAAAAAACCCCAAACAAATAAACAACCCACTATTGTTCCTTTTTAATGTTATCGAAAACCCAGGTTTTTCACTCACAAACAGCTGCTGCCAGGAAGGGGGTGGGGAAGGAAACTTTCAACCTGCCATAAAACAGTAACAGTCAGCAGAAGAATTTTGAGCAGTTGGCAACCCAGGGAAGGTAGAAGAGATTCTGTTTCAGGCCATGATCTTTCTGGACTCTGCCTGATGCAACTGCTGCACACAGAAAAGGCATCCTAGGCACAGCAGGAACACTTCCAGAGATAGCACCTGTTCTTGCACCTCTGACCTTCCTCCTTTCCACAGCATTGGTCAGATTTTACATACACACTCTGACTACAAAAGAACACAGTATCTTCACAGGAGCGTGTCATTTGGGACTCTCAGAGCCCCAGCACCCTTCAGGTGCTCTTCACAGGGGAACCTGCAGTGCAGGACCTGCATGGCCTGGTGTCAAGGTGCCCATGGAGGAGAAGAATGGCATGAGACCCTATGTAACCTGTAGACACACAGTTTACTGGTGGGGGAACAGATATGTCACTGCTGGGACCAGGTGCCAGCACTGCTGTCAAGGTGGCTCCACATCCAGCTCCAGAGCAGGGCCTTGCTGCAGCAGAACAGAAAAGACTGGTGGCCCCTAGCCAGCTGAAGGATGAGCCTGAAGCTCAAAATGAGCTATACTCTTCACAGCAATCACCTAACTCCGCCATCTTTCAAGAGGCCCAGAGAAATCCATCATAGTGGCATCCTTAAGTCAAGTAACACCTGCCCAGACCCAGGCAGCCAGGAGCATATCTTGCAGTTTGTCTGAGAGCAAATACAAACATTAGAGAAGGGTGACTGTCACTGCGAGATTACACCTACTGCTGCCACATACTCTAGGAGACAGTCTCTTTTAGCTTTACGAGACATACTACTGGTGGTCAGAAACCATTAGTGCCTGTGAGTACAAATTAGTTGCTCACTGCTGCTCTCCCCAGCACATCTGCAGGTCAGTGCCAGCTGTCAGCTCTCTCTCTGAAGTCACTTGCAAGTCTGGCCTGCACTATTACACTCCCATTAATGCTGTGGTTTCCTGCAGACATACAGAGCTTCACATCTGAATTAGTTATAAAATACGAGGTTCTGGACATAGCATGCAATGACTTGAGTCACTGAAGAAAAACCATTTTAGCAAAGGCCTACATTCTTGCCTTGCTCATATATTTAGAGAAGGGGACGAGTAAGAATAGCTTTGTGTACGGTCCATTACACACAAACTGAAGAAAATAATAAACAGAATGTTCAAGGTGGAAAGAAGAAAAATCAATACTTCCTCTAGTGCACAGCCATCACTTCTAAAAATAAACTTGTGCTGAAGTGTGTGAAGACTTTCATCCCTTCAGCTTACCTTTCTGGACAAGAATTGTCAGCACAGAAGGCATGCTCCCCGCTAATTTCCTGACTTAGCTTTCTAAGAGTAACTTCTTTTCATGGCAAGAACTGTCTCTGAGCATGGAGTTTGATCCTTTTCCCCAGGCTGTGCATGTACAATACCACAAAATCAAGCAACTCACCCCATTAGAAATACTTTAATGTCACTTGCAATTTGCACAACAGGGAACAAAACAAACAAACAACAAACAGACTCTGTGCAGAACTCCATATAACTGGCAGCAATCTCCACGCAAAAGCTGGACCAACAAATATGACAGTGACGTTTGGCAACCTAGAATACTTCCAATGTCTTCCTGGGATTACCAACAGAATCCTCTTTGGCTCTCAGTAAAGATGATCTTTTCATGTGCCTTGGAATTCACCAACCATGAAGACTATGCTCTGAGAAACAACTTCTGCACAGCTTTTGGCAAATGAAAGAAAGAATAATGGGAAAATATATGCACTTGAAAAATACTGATTCATCAATTTAATGCCATTTCACAAAAGCCTAAGAGCTTCGCTTCAGCTTTAAAAGTGCCAGGCTCTTTACAACCATTAGGGCCCAGAAAACTAAATAGCCTAAAATACACTGCTCTATTTGCTAGCAGCTTTCTTCACAAGAATTTAGAGGATAATTTACTAAAACTTAGAGGAACAAAACCCAGGATAGATAGCACTACACTTGGAAAAATTCACCTGCTACCAATGGCTAAATTAAAGAAGTCTCCACCACAACAAGCTCCACTCTTGGCTGTGAGCCCCACAGCTCCCAAACACTGTCATTGCTGCTGCTGAGCCACTCTTCACCACTGCAATTGCAGTTGTTACAGGACATGACTGAGAAACCTTGGGCAAAAAGAACCTGACACTTCTTGGAAGGCTTCACTGGCTTTTTCCAAGCTCTCTGCCCATCTAGGGCCTTCCTACCCCTTTACTTCTGCTTAGTAAAGACCCATCTCCACATGACTGTCTCTGTAATCTCTTTAGCATCTGTAGCACTGGACAAAGGGCCAGTATCTTCCTTTCAGTTGTGTTGTGTCCTTGCAATTATGCCAGCTCACCCTTGCTTTTGGCCTTGCCACCCAATTTGGTCCCAGAGCTCATTCATCAGTCTTGCCAGAGCTGCACAAGCTGATTCACAAAGAGAGCGCTGGAGCAAGAGTTAAGTGCCTCTAGTTTACGTCAGCTAGAATTTATGTAGGGAAAACAAAACAATGTTCCATGGACTACCAGAATTATTTTTTTCTTTTCCAGCTTGGATTTTTATGAGGTTGCATGACAGCCCTCTGAACACTTCTCTCTCTGCCTTTCTAGAGAGAATCCCATATAGGAAGTGGAACAGCAGCACAGAGATAACCCAGAAGAAATGGTTCATTGAAAGCTTCCTATCTAACAGAACTATCATTTTCATCTCAAATTCTGCAGATTCTTCTGGGTGAGCAGGTCTGCTCCTCTAGAACAAGATCCTCATGAATCAGCAGCTTCATGAATCAGCAGCCATCCTAGCATTTCTTGTCTTACAGTCCCTCTAGACCATTCAGCCTTATCTCCCACACCTCTCTGGCAAGTTAAGTCAGCCAAATTTGCCAGGAAGGAGAAACTAAACCCACCTTCAGCACGGAAGACACAGGCAAGCAGTCACAGAATTAAAAACCAGTGCCAAGGCAAAAGCTAGGAAGTGTGTTTTCAGTGTACATACAAACACAAAAAATCCAGTTGCTT
This sequence comes from Laterallus jamaicensis coturniculus, assembly GCA_022605575.1. Classification (NCBI taxonomy): domain Eukaryota; kingdom Metazoa; phylum Chordata; class Aves; order Gruiformes; family Rallidae; genus Laterallus; species Laterallus jamaicensis. The sequence continues at coordinate 1,226,194 of JAKCOX010000136.1, forward strand.
TTAGCAAGCAACACAAACCTGTACCACCTACCAGACCAACACACAACACCACCCTGCTCTTACCAGCTGTCCTTTACACAGTTATGATCGCTGTGCTCCAGCTGCTCCACTGCCCTTGGTCTCAAGAAGGCTGTCCACAGAGCGCCACACCTGACACTTGCACGTTAAAGTCACTCAGACTTCTGCTCTCTCAAGCTTGGGTGAAACTTCTCTCACAATATTTTCCCACTGAGGTTAAAAAGCCAAAACCATTGTCTGTGAATTCCACAACACAGAGATGCTCAGGGTTTTTTATTTGCCTGTTTTGCTGTTGGGGGTGAGTGCACATATATAGCTTCTTACCATCAAAAGGACACCTAGCTCTTAGCATTTGGTGTGAGAACAGGCCCCAAAACAAGTCACCTAGGTGAAAAAAGCAGCACACAGAATTCAAGGTCATGAACATTGGATTCACACAGACACAGCAGAAGCGGGTGTTTCTGGATGACGGATAGACAGTGGACCAGATCCCTGAGAGGGCAGCTTTCTGCCAGGCTCCTGGGTTATTACAGGCAGTCCCACGGCACCGGCCTGGCCACCACTGCCCACGTCCCTGCAGCCACACTTTGACGACAGCCACTTTCAGGCAGATTCGCCCGGCTCTTGACACAAACTCCCGAAGCAAACCAATTTTCCACGTGCCTCTCCAGAGGGGCTCGACGCAGAACGAAACCCGCCGTGCCGCTCACCCTAACGAGCCTTTCTTCCCAAGCCGCCGGTTTTGACCGCCCCGGCTGACACGCGCTGCTCCGCACCTCCTCCAGCGCCGCCGGCAGCGGGACCCGGCCCCCGCCGGGGCACGCCCGCGGGGGGACCGGCGGCAGCGCCGGACACGGCGCAGAGGACGCGGCGCCGCGGCTGCAAGCCTCCCATCCCTCCCCTCGGCGGGGGCTCCAGCTAGGCGGCCCCGCGTCCCGGACCGGCGGGGGCTGGGCAGGGAGCGAACGCAGGGAGACCCACCCAGGGAGGCCCGAGGGGCAGCAGCGGGCGCGGCCCCTGTGAAAGGCCCCGGCCAGTGCCGAGCCCAAGCCCGGCGCCACCCGTGCTGCCGCCGGCGGGACGCAGCCCACCCTGCCAAGAGCGCCGGGGCCGAAAGCCGCCGCGCCGTCGGAGGCTCCGTGAGCCGCCTCCACCCGGCTCCGGGCGCCCCGCAACTCCGATGCTCCTGAAACAGAAGACTCGACCCAGCCCAGCCGCCGCTGCGGAGGAAAACTGCCCGTTACCTGCTGTCGGGAGCAAAGCGAGGTGCCACCGGCGGGGCAGGTGCAGCCTCTACTCGGGAAGGCGGGGCCGGGGCAGCAGGGCACGGTGCTCCGCCTCCCCGGGGCCACGCCGCCGCCCCGGGGCCCCGCCGCCGCCCCGCCCTGTGCCCCGCGTTCTGCTCTGCCCCTCGCCTCCGTCTTGGCCCGTGTGGAGGTGCTGCCGTGGTGGGCGGTACGTTCCCAAGGAGAACCCCCATTTGGACGCACGAAAAGCCGCCGATAAAGACAATTAAGGCGGTCCCGTCTGCGCGGGAAGCTGGACAGCTGCAGCCGGCCTGCCCCTTCTTGTCCTTCAGGTCTCCTGCAGGTGACCTTAGACCACCTGATGCACCTGCTCTGGTTTTGAGCAGCTCTCTCTGACTATACACCACATTCCCAAGGAAGTCCCACGTTTTCGCAGCTTCTGGAATATTTTTGGAGGCCAAAACTGGCAAAGCTGCTGTATTTCCTTGCCTACAGGGTCCACCAGCAGTGAAACAGATTTGCCCAGAGGCAAACATAGAAACACAACTACAGTGTGTACCTACGTGGCTGTCCACACAGAACAACCGTGACACAGGGACCACACAAACAAACAGCACTAGCAGCCGCAGCTTGTTCTCTCTGGCTGATCAGCATAACGGTCCCTTTGTGGGAAATGCATAGTTAAATGTGTGCGTTCACAACCTAGGTTGCCCCACCATCTATGCTCTGAGCTGTCAGTCTAGTAGCTGTCCCTGGCTCCCAGTCTCCCTGGATGCTGACACCTACAAGCACGTATAAGTCCCCGAGGCCATGGCTCCACTCCAGCTTGCGCACACCAGAGGAGACACACAGACATACAGGACTGTCCTGGTAACCTCAATAGCCAACTTCTCAGGTGGTCTTGCCCATAGAGACCCACACCCCCTGACTCCCTGGCAACATCACTTCTGTGCCACTCATCTGGTTGGATCAGGAGCAGCACTTGCATATTTGCTTGCACACCCACACTGTTCCAGGTGCTGTGTCTGGGCCTATGAGCTGTTGTGACACATACACAGGGTAGCAAATTGTTCACGGAGGATAACTGTGAGAAATGGAGTTGAATAAGGTCACTGGGGAGACTGTGCTGATTCAGCACAGGGCATCAGACAAGCATCAGGACAAGAAAACCATGGATTTTTAATAAACATTTAATAATTGTTCCCCGTGAACCATGTGTTTCCCTATGCTTGGTTCCTCCCCTGGGCATCCTGTAATAAACCTTGTGCAATCCCAGAATGCTCTCCCCCTGCGCCTCATGGCATGTCCCAAGCTGATGGCAGGGCCCTTGCTCAGTCCCAAGGATGTTCAGATGTTGACTCCTGTTGATACCTTTCATGCCTGGACTGCAGGGCTGAACCTCTCCTGGGACAGCCCTGGGATGGCCCTGGACAGGATGTCCCTTCCTCTTGAGCTCCTTGTTTGTGTTTCCAGCTCCCTTTGTGCTACTCTGGGCTTGCAGAGGTAGGCCTCTGATGGGCTAGTAACTCCTGTATGGGCCAGGGAGTAGACAGGGCAGGGACTTATTTGGGTTTTACACCCTGCCGTGCTCTTCTGCGGGTGTGCAGAGCCACCTTTATCATATAACACAGTATATAGTGCTCTTGCTCCTAGAACTCTTGGCATCAAGTGCTTAGTGGTGCTAAGGATAAAGTGGGTTCAGGGCAGCTTGGAGATTGCCCGGCATGGTGTGACTTTCATTAGGCCTGTGCAAATGGGGACACTGGAACCTATATCCACTGTGTCAGCTCTTCCTTTCCTTCTCTGACACCAAGCTTTGCTGCAAAAATGCCCTGCCCTGTGCTTAAACTCCTCTGCAACCATCTGCAGCTCTTTATTTAGCACAGGCCTGGTCAGAAAACAAAGACTCACCAACTGAATTGTATTGATTTTTTTTCTGTTTTGTTCCTTTCTGCTTTTGCTCTTTCATATTCCCTAATTAGCCAGAGTATTTCTGCACTGCAGGTCACCCCCTTTACCTTTGCTGCTTTTTCTGCTCTTTTTTCAGGATCTGCTCTTCTCTCAAATAAAGTCACCTACAGGAACTATGGGGTTTTGAGGGTTTTGGTTGGGGGAGGGGCATTCTGCTGATGTAAAAGCTGAGTTTGTTTCGCACCTTTCATGATCAGTATTAATTTGTGGTCACTGAACTTAATAAAATGAGGTTGGGGTCTGAAAACACTAATTAATATAGCATTAGAAGTTGTCTAAGAGAAGGTTTTGCATCAACTGCTGATTCATGTGGCCTTCCTGGACAATCTGCATCACATTTCCCTTCCTACCAGTGCCCCTGGATGGTGTTCACAAAGCAATTCACTTAGGAAGCAGAAGCTTAATTTAAAAAGAAATTAAACCATAGTTCTCTTTCCTGGGAATGAAGACTGGTATGCACTAACAAGAGAAATCAGAACTTCATGCCAAGCCACCAAAGGTGTTAGATTTGTAGCTGTGTGTGATGGAACTCGGCATGTGTTTTTCTCTGATATTTCTAAGTTTCAGAAGCCTGAAGAATATTTCCCTACAAAGTTATGAGACTTTGTAGAGAAAGAAGAGAAGTTGTCTCTAAATAGCATTCTTCATTGCCCATGTTTTGATCATGACACAGCTGACCTATGAAAGCCTTCTGTCTGAGAAAACACTTTAAAAATTTGGAAGCTTCCAACTCGTTGCTGCTTGCCTGGCAAGCTGTTTCTATGAAGAATACAAGAATCTCATAGCCATGAGCTTAACTTGTGAACCTCTCTTCATGTCCCATGATACATATAATTGCTTTGGAATTGCTGGACTTAAGGATCCAGAAAGCTGTGTCTGCTGAAGAAGAACTAAGATTGTGGGACTCCTCTGGAATCAAATAGGTGACCTGATTACCCAGGATATGGAGAAGACTGAAGTACTCCATAATTTTTTTGCCTCAGTCTTGACCGGCAAAACTGTCATACTGCCCAAGTCACAGAAGGCCAAGTCAGGGGGTGGGACGATGAATAACTGCCCACTGTAGGAGAAGATCAAGTTCATGAACATCTAAGGAACCTGAAGGTACAAAAGTCCATGGGACCAGACAAGATCCATCCATGGGTCCTGAGGGAACTGGTAGGTGAAATGACTAAGCCACTCTCCTTCATTTTTGAGAAGTTCTAGCAGTCCAATGAAGTTCCCACTGACTGGAAAGGGGGAAATATAACCCCTGTTTTTACAAAGGGAAAAAAGGAAGATCACGACTTGAGAATGCTAACTTTGGTGATGAAAAGCTCATCTGCATACCCAAGAAGAGCTCCAAGCCACAGGTGATCCCTATTAGCACCCTCAGAACCATGAGCCCCTGTGCAGATCCTCCCAGTCCAGGGCAGCTCACCCTCAATTTTTTCTTGTTTTCTTGAGGGACTTTCTATAGTGTGTACATATTGTCTTGATGGTCTCAGGCCAGTAAGTGGAGCAGGTTGAGGGTGCTTGTTTTGTATGTATATGAGTGCATAAGAGTATGTCTGCATTGATGTGTGTACCCAGCCAAGTATAGTTGTGTATCTGTGTACTGTAAGGGTGAACATAGGCATGCATGCACTCTGTGGTGGTTTGACCCTGGTTGGAGGCCAGACACCCACCAAAGCCGCTATATCACTCCCCTTTTCAGCTGGACAGGGGAGAAAATAGATATTGAGAGGCTTAGGAGTTGAGATAAGGACAGGGAGAGATCATGCTGAGACCAATGGGATGAGGTTTAACAACTCCAAGTGTAGAGTTCTGCACATGGGACATAACAACCCCACAGAGTGCTACAGGCTTGGTGGAGAGTGACTGGAGAGCTGTCAGGCAGAGAAGGACCTGGGGGTGTTGACTGCCAACTGAATATGAGTCAGCAGTGTGCCCAAGTAGCCAGGAAAGCCAGCGGCATCCTGGCCTGTATCAAAAATAGTGTAGCCAGTAGGTCTGTGGAGATTTTTGTGCTCCTGTACTGGGCATTGGTGAGGCCGCACCTCAAGTGCTGTGTCCAGTTCTGGGCTCCTCGCCATAAGAAGGACGTTGAGTCCTCCAAGTCCAGAGAAGGGCAACCAGGCTGGGGAAGGGGCTGAAGGGCAAATCCTATGAGGAGCAACAGAGGGAGCTGGGGATTTTTAGCCTGGAGAAGAGTCTAAGGGGAGACCTTATCACAACTACCTGAAGGGAGGTTGTAGAGAGGTGAGCGATGGTATCTTCAGCCAAGTAACAGGAGATGGGATAAGGGGAAATGGCACAAAGCTGCGCCAGGGCAGGGTCAGATTAGCTGTTAGGAAAAAATTTCTTACTGAAAGAGTAGACAGGCTCTTTTTTTTTACTGGAAGAGTCAACAGGAACAGGCTGCCCAGGTTTAAAAAAAGGGTAGATCAGGTACTTAGGGATATAGTTTAGAATAGGGTGGGAATGGTTGGACTTTATGAACTTAAAGGTCTTTTCCAACCTTGTAATTCTGTGATTCTGGGATTCCACAATCAGATCACAGGCTAAACAGACTCAACTTCGAATAAAAAGAAAAAAGCAGCTAATTTATTACACTATACATATACAGTGAAACCAGAGAAGGATAATAAGAAGTACAACCAAACTATAAAACACCCAACACCCTCCCCTTTCCCTGCAGAGTTAACTTTACTCATGATTTCTCTCCCTTCTCCCTGCCCAGAGTGGCAGGGGGGCCTGGGGGTGCTGGTGGTTACAGGGAATGGGGGTTTCTGTCAGTTCCTCACAAGTTGTTTTCCTTCCTAGTTGGGGGGAAGGTATTCCTCACACTTCCTGCTCCAGCATGGGGTCCCACCCATGGGAGATAGTCCTCCATGAACTTCTCCAATGCAAGTCCTTTCACATGGGGCTTCAGCTCTTCACCAATTGCCCCAGCATGGGTCACTTCTCTGGGAAGCAGGCCCTCAGGCCCTGCCTGCTCCAGCCTGGTCCCCCACGAAGTCACAAGTCCCCCCTGAAAACCTGCTCAGGCATGTGACTCTCCACGGGCAGCAGGTCCTGTCAGGAGCTTGCTCCAATGCAGGTCACAACATCCTCCATGTGTCTCTACCTGCTCCAGTGTGGGGTCTCTCCACAGGCTGCAGCTGGGATCTCTGCTCCTCATCATCTTCCATGGGCTGCAGGGGAGCACCCACTCCACCATGGTCTTCTCCACAGGTCACAGGGGAATCTCTCTCTCCTCAGTGCCTAGAGCACCTCTTTCTCCCCCTTCTTCACTGACCTTGCTGCTTGCAGTTTCTTACATCTTCTCACACCCTTCTCTGGCAGCAAAAAACGGCTGCTTCAAAGTTTTTTCTCCTAAATGGGATTCACAGAGGTGCTACCACCTTTGCTGATGGGCTTGGACTTGGTCAGCAGCGGGTTCGTCCTTGAGCCAGCTGCTATTTACTGTGTTGAACCTAGGGGAGTCTTCTAGCAACACCCCAACTCTTGTGCCTGCTGGGGTGGGATGCTTCCTCTTTATCAGTCCTTCAGATTGTCTCGATGGATACTTTTTAGCAAAGTATGCTCTTTATCAGTCCTTCATCCCTTCTTCAAAAGTAGATTTGCTAGCAATGCAAGTTAGTACACTTAAACTGAAATTAAATACTGCCTGATCACTAACCCAAATACACTTCTCTGAAGTGCAAAATTTTACTTCACACCCATGGGGCAACCAGACCAGGCAGCTTCCAGACTGCTCTGCCTTGTTCTTAAGCCAAGAGCAGAGAGCTGCCTTCCAGTGCTAGAGGAGCAGCATGCCAGGTGACACAGCTCCCCAACACAGACCTATCTCTGCTCTTTGCTATGAGGAAAAGCACTCTGCTGCCTGCAATGCAACAGGACCGAGAGGCTCATGCTACTGGTGACAGGGCCAGAGAAACTCTATGGGAGGGCCCTCACCAGAAGACCCCATGTCTGTGCTTCCGTCCCCTGGCAGCAGCCCTCAGAAGAGGCAGGCTCACAACCCCAAGCCACCACCATAGCTCTGCCTGGGCCAAGCCATAAGAAGGACATCAAGGTGCTCAAGTGTGTCCAGAGAAGGGCAGCCAGGCTGGGGAAGGGGCTGGAGGGCAAATCCTCTGAGGAGCGGCTGAGGGAGCTGGGGGTGTTGAGCCTGGAGAAGAGGAGGCTGAGGGGAGACCTTCTCCCCATCCACCTCCCCTGCCCTGCCAGGAGGGTGCAGAGAGGTGGGCGAGGGTCTCTTCAGCCAGGGGACAGGAGATGGGACAAGGGGCAATGGGCTCAAGCTGTGCCAGGGCAGGGTCAGCTCAGCTGGGAGGGAAAAGTTCTTCCCTGGCAGAGCTGTCAGGGCCTGGCCCAGGCTGCCCAGGGAGGGGGCTGAGTCCCCAGCCCTGGGTGTGTTTAACAGAGGGGAGATGAGGTGCTCAGGGAGATGGTTCAGCACAGGACAGAACGGCGGTTGGACTCCATGGACTTAGAGTCTTTTCCAACTTTGCGGTTCTGTGACTGAGCCAGGCGCGACCGGCCCAGCCACCGGCGAGCGCGGCCACGGCGGCGCCCCCCGCCTTGGGGCGGAGGCGGGCACCGCGAGCCCGTCCGCGGCCCACAAGCAGGCCGCGTTACCGGGACGTGTCTCCGCCGCGCAGCAAGCTGCTCCACAGCCCCGGCGGGAGCAGGCGGCGGACGCTGTTACAGCGTACCTCCCGCCGCGCCGGCCCCGGGCCAGAGCGACGCCCCAGTCCTTCCGGCGGTACAGCCCCCGCCACGCCCGTCCGCCTCCTGCGCGTGTGCGGCCGCCGCAGCCCGTCCCCGTCACGTGAGACGGCTTCCTCCCCCCGCGGCCGCGCGTGTCCCTCCCCGCGAGCCGTAGTGCGGCGGTGCGCGCGGGCCGGTAGCATGTTCCGCATCGAGGGCCTGGGCCCCAAGATGGACCCGGAGGAGCTGAAGCGGAAGATGCGCCGCGATGTCCTCACCTCCGTCCGTAACTTCCTCATCTACGTCGCGCTGCTGCGGATCAGTGAGTACGCGGGGCGGCGTGGGCCGCCGAGGCCGGGCGGATCGGGTCGGGCCGACGCGGCGGCCTGCCCGCGCCTCGGCGGCACCTCAGGTGTCTGGCGGCTTCCGGCTGCTCCGCGCCCGCGCAGCCCGTGTGGGAGAGACTCCGTTGCCAGGCGCGGGGTTTCGTGTCGCCAAGGGCACCGGAGGCGCGGCATCCCAGCGGCGCTTCTCAGGCGCTGGCGGGGGCCCGAGGCGCGGGGAGCGCTCGGCTTGACCGAGCGACAGCGCAGCTGTACTTGCCTAGAGCCCTGAGGCACGCCTCCGTGCTGGCTTGCCTTGTAAGCGGTGCTTTAGCGTGTCGCCTCGGAGGCCTGCAACTTCCTAGCCGCCCTCCTGAGTAGCGATCGGGAGGTCAGGTTAAAGTGATTCTTTCCTGCCCGATGTTGTTGGGAACGGGCTGAAGGCTACGACCTGCAGCGCTAGGTCCTGATCCACCCCCCTGAACTAGGCGGCCTCACAGGTTAAAGCAGTGATGGAGGTGAAGGACTGTGTGGGAGCTGGAGACTGGCGTGTTGCCCTGAATCTGAATATTTTAGATGCCCCGTAAATGTCCTGAAGTTTCATCACAGGCTCACTGCAAGCGTATTGTCAGCTGAGTTAAGTTCATGCTGCTTCATTTTCTTTTTTCAGCTCCTTTCGTCTTGAAGAAGCTGGACAGTATATGAGCACTTAAGAAGACTCAGTCTATGAAAACATTAAAATGGACTGTAGCTGCTTTTCCCCGTTTGTTAATTAAACGTTGCACCGGACAGGGTTCTAATATGTTTCACTTAAGTATATCTGACCTGAGGATGATGGCCTGCTTGGGAGTGTGGGGAAGATGTCTTTTGACCCTGCACATGAATCCTGGTCACAGGATACTCGCTAGTATTGTCAGTCAGTGACTCGTGATGGAACATTTCTTACACTGTTTAAAAAAGGTCCATCTCCATTTTGTATGAAGTGTTAAGTGCTAGCAAGTTGCTTTGTTATGCTGCTACCTCTAAACCACCACATGCTATGGCTATCAACTGTACTGAACCTGTCTCTATGAAAAATTAAGTCTTTAATGAATCCAGTTGACAAGCAGGTTGATTTGAAATAAATGGAAGAGCAGTTGTATCACTTTACTCTGGTAGTGATTTAATAATCCTTTAAACTAGAGAGCATCTGGTATTATTTCCCTTGCTTTTGTCTTAATCTTGCCTCTTCTCCACCTTTACAATCCACTTGTGTAGTGGAAAAGTGAAGGGGAGTGAAAAAGACAAGGCAATGACATTTTTCAGATTGCTAAATGGGTAGCAAGTCTGTGAAACATGAGCCTGTGGTTGAGGCTCAGAAATAAAAGGGCGCAAGGTAGTTCAGTTTTATTTAGCAGGCCTGTGGCCAGTTCCTCTTCAATTAGAGCCTACTGGATTTTGAATTTATGCAAAGTAAAGCAGGAATACCACCATATTTGCACTGTGAGTCAGTAACTAAATTTTAGTCACAGGAAGCTCTTTACGATGCCTGTTACTGCCTCATACCAGTAGTTGTAGTGTTTTGTCATATCTTGAATTGAGCTCTTTAGCCTGAGAAATTGCTGTATATTAGTAGTTTAGGAGTGTTACTTTACTAAGAGGCTGCCTGGAGACCTTGTACTGCCTATGCTGATGTCAAAATAGGGGTTATTTCCTTAGAGAAGCAGCTTGCTTTGTGAAGAGGGTTGTCATTGTCCTATCTGAGGGGGATTTTGTAAACTTTTGGGCTGCTGCTTACTAGTGCGCATCAGTTTAAGGTGAACTGAACTGCTAAAGTGGGAAATGTGTTTTGAGCCATTTTGTGTCACTTTTCTGTTTGCCTGAGTCTTAAAAGATATATTTAGGATTTGACTTGATATCCTCATATCAGCTGCATACCAGATCTCCAGAGAGACTTAAATGTTTCTCAGACTTGTACTTGCTAACCGTGTCCTGGGCTTTATTGCCCAGCAGGTTGAGGGAGAGGATTCTGATCCTATACTCGGCCCTGGAGAGACCGCCCTGCAGTACTGTGTCCAGGTCAGGGATCCACAGGACAAGAAGGACAGGGAATTGTTGGACCAGGTCCAGAGGAGACCACAGAGATGATCTGAGGGCTGGAGCACCTCTGCCATGGAGATGATCTGAGAGAGTTTGGCTTGTTCAGCCTGGAGAAGAGAAGGCTCCAGGGGCGCATTATTGCAGTCTTCCAATATCTGAAGGGACCTACAAGAAGGCTGAAGAGGGCCTATTTACAAGGACACGTAGTGACAGAACAAGGGGTAATGGCTTTCAACTAAAAGCGCGTAGACTTAGATTACATATAAGGAAAAAACTCTTCCCTGTGGTGGTGGGGAGGCCCTGGCGCAGGGTGCCCAGAGAAACTGTGGCAAGGAAAACCTCATAATTGCATTACTATGCACAATCCTAAGGAAGTTCTATTTAAAACTGGTAGCTTCTGCAGTACAGACCCATTTGAAATCCTGGGATGAAGGGCTGCTTGTTCTGGGGTGTCTCCAGATGGCAAAAGCTGTTATTCCTGCACCAGCCTCTTGGTCCTGTCATGTTTGGTGTGCCTCCTGGAGGTTATCAAGAAGATAGAATCATGCTTCTCACAGTGGTGCGTGGTCGGAGGATGGCGACAGCATGCCAAAATTGAAAGGACAGATTTTGACTGGTTGTAAGGAAACGCTTCTTCCACATGAGGACAGTAAATCTGGAAGAACTTGTCTCTGTACTGGGAAGTCCCCATCCTCCTAGATTTTAAAGAGCAGGTAGGATAAAACCCTGAATAACCTGATCTGGCTCTTAGCTGTCCCTGCTTTGAGCAGGAGGGTGGGCCATAGACTTCTGGAGGGCTCTTCCAGCCTGCATTAGGCTATTCAATGAAAATGAAGCAGTTCTATAATCTCTATTGCATAGGCCTGTTATCTGATCAATAAACTACAATTTCCTTCCCTTGTCTTGTATAGGCAGATACAGGCCAAGCAGCTGTGAATGAGAGTAGCCTATCTCTTCAGCTGTGGAGCTGATTTCAATGGCTCGTTTGATCAAAATGCCTTTCAACTTTACACTTTGTTGTGATTTAACCCCAGACCGTAGCTGAGCAGCTGCTCACTCCCCCCACAGTGGGGAAAATAAAAAAAAAAAAAAAGTGGGTTGAGATAAAGCAGTTGAATAGGATAATGAAGATGATAATATAATGATTATTGTTCTTACTGCACAAATTCCATTGCTTACCACCAGTGGAACCCACATCACTACCCCATGCCCACTCTGTTTCCCAGCAGCAATCTGTCTCCTGGCCAGCTTCCTCAGTTATATCTGGTGCATGACATTATCTAGTAGAACGTCCCTGTCCTTATCTCTATTCCCAAGCCTCTCAATATATGTATTTTCTCCCCTTTCCAGCTGAAAAGGGGAGTGATAGAGCAGCTTTGGTGGGTGTCTGGCCTCCAGCTAGGGCCAAACCACCACACTGCCTCAAGCACCAGTGCCTGTCACATTTTTCCATTACCAGTGAAATGTTACAGAAATGCACAATGTCAGCTGTCAAGACTGATCCCATTATGATTTTATTTGTTTTTATTTGCATTGAACCAGCTTAATAACCATGGGGGTGGAGGGGGGTCACAGGTCAGGCTTAGCTATCATGATAGGTTTACATTGGTACAAATGAGGGGTGAGTGGTGGTGGAAGTCAAGAGTCACAGGGGAATGTGAGATCACATCCTCCTTCTACAGGCTGTGCTGAGCGTCACATCACTGAGTGCCATGATGAGAGGCCTCGACCACGGTGAGTGCAGGGACAACTGGGATGTGTGGGATAACTAAACAACCCCCTACCCTACCTCCTGCTGATATCAGGGGTGGGTGTAACAGGGTGCTGCCACCTGGGACTGCTGTCAGGATCTCTGGGCCCCGCTACATCTTCCCCAGCATCATCTATGCACCCGCTGCAGTGATGGAGGCTGGTACCACCCTCCGCGCGGGTCAGGGCCCTTCCAGTGGCTGGGCTCAGAGAGGGCAGGGCCTGCTGGGCAGGGGGCGGGGCTGGGCAGAGGAAGGGAGACAGCAAGGGGAACCCGTGGGGACAGGGAATCGCCGAAAGGGGGGACGTGGCTACAGGGAAAGGCGTGGCCATGGGGAGGGTGGAGCTGATGAGTGAGACCAAAGCCTTGCGGGCGAGACCCCTGTAGGAGGGGGCTGCCCGGGGGACGGGGCGTGGCCTACGGGGGCGAGTGAGGACTAATGAGGGGGCGGGGCCTTTGGGCGCCCGGTGGAGTGGGCGTGGCCTAGTGAGTGACAGGAGGAGGTCTGGCGGAGCGGGAGAGGCTCCCTCAGCCGGGGTCGCTGGGGAGAGTCGCTGTGACGTGGCGAGGCACGACCGTCTCGAGAGAGCGACCTCCCCGCTGAGGACGGGGCTTCCTCAGCCAGCGCCGCCCAGGCAGCCAGGAGCTGCTCCGGGGGGGGCGGCCTCACCCCCGTGGGCCGGGTCGAGTGGGTAGGGAAGGAGGCAGACACCCCGGGAAGGGGCCCGGACCTGCCCCAGCGGCTGGGAGCACAGCCCGGGGCTCTCTCCCTGCCCCTTACCGGTGTAAGCAGCCCTAAGCCGCAGCCCTAAGCCGCAGCCCTGCTCACTGGGCAATGGCCGGGGGCTACAGCCCTAGGCCGCAGCCCTAGGCCACAGCCCTAGGCCATAGCCCTAGGCCATAGCCCTAAGCCGCAGCCCTAGGCCACAGCCCTAGGCCATAGCCTTAAGACGCAGCCCTAGGCCGCAGCCCTAGGCCATAGCCCTAGGCCGCAGCCCTAAGCCGCAGCCCTGCTCACTGGACAATGGCCGGGGGCTGCAGGGTGGCGCTGCTGGAGGCCGCGGCCTGCTGGAGGGGCTGCCGGCCCAGACCCCGTGAATGCCCGTATGTTCTGTCCTTCCATGCAGCACTTCGGTGACACCTACAAGCACGTGCTGCTGATGAAGCCGTGTTCCCAGGTGATATACCAGCTGCAACCTGCATATGCAGTTTTACATCGACGTCCTCCTATGGTGTGAAACCAGACCACATAGCATCATGTGGCACCACACCTAAGAGAGCATGCACACACACACTCTAACATGCCACTGCAGAGGAGATGTCACAGCGAATGACAGCCCATCCCATCAGGATACCACACTTGGGGAGGGGGTGGGGTCCTGAGGCTGTTGTATGGCCAGGGGCATTACAATACATAGTGACATACCACAGGCAGGGGTAATGTAATGAGCTGTGGCATCATATGTCAATGTGCTGTCGATGTCAGAGGAAGCCTCTGCCCCACTGCAAACCTCCAGTGAGAGGGAACAGAGCACCTCCCTACCAGGGCCACAGCCTGAGTGCCACTGGTCTGTGCTGGGAAGCACTGGGAGGACAGAGGGGTGTACTGGGAGGCAGTGGGATATATTGTGATGGGGCTCTAGGACATACTGAGATTCACTGAAAAGCACTAGTCCATATTGGGGGGCATGGATCTGGGGCTCTGGAGGGCACGTGGAGGCTCTGGGCCATACTGGGAAGGTACTGTGCAGCACTTGTGGATGCTGGGGAGGGGGATTCTGGGGCTGTGCTGAGAGGCAGGGGAAGGCTCTAGACAAATGTGGAAGATGGGGAGAATGCTGGGGAGGGCACCAGTGCATATTGGTGGGCGCTGGGGAAGGACAATGTATGCTGCATACACACCAAGAGAGCAGCTGAGTGAGCAGGAGGTCCAGCAGATGCTGCTGGTGGGTTGGCTAGGAAGAGAAACAGGGGAAATAGGGAAAAATTGAGAGTATGGGGAGAAAAGAGAGAGGGAACCAGGGGAAAACGGAAAACAGAGCAAATGGGGGAAGGAGCAGTGCAAAAATAAGAGAAAGTAGGGAAAAATTGGGGGGAAAGGGGAAATTGTGGGAAAATATGGAAAAATGAGGAGAAAGGACAGCTGGGGAAAATGAGGGAAGAAATGGGAGCAAATACAGGGAAACTGGAGCAAACGAGGGAACGGGTAAATAAGAAAAAGTGCGTGGGAACTCGAAGAAAACTGGGAATAGCGGCAAAAATGAGCAAAAATGGGGGAGATGGGGAAAACCAAGGGAAAGATAAAAAATGGTGGGAAATGGGGCACAAATGGCCAAAAGGTGGGATGAAAACCAAGAGAAAACCAGGAAAATTGCATGTAAAAAAAATCAGGATAAAATGGGGAAATGGGACAGAAACATGCAAAACCCAATGGAAGATGGGGGAGGAGAAAACTTGTGGAGAAATTCTGTGAAAATGGCAAAAAATGTAACAAAATGGTCAGGAATGTGGAGAAGGGGGATGAACGGTGGAAATGGAACAAAACCAGGGGAAAATGGGTGAAACAGCAAGAAAGAGAGAGAAGTCATGGAAAATGAAGAGAATCAGGAAAAACTCGGGAAATAGGAAGAAGGAAATGGTACAAATGGGACAAAATAGCTCAAAACGAGGGGGGAAAGGCAAAAACAAGGCAACATGGGGTAAAAATCAGACAGTTATGGTGGTCATGGCAATAATGGGGGTGTAGACCAAAATGAGGCAAATGGTACAAAAGAAGGGAAAATGGGGAGAAAACCATGAAAAAGTGGATCAATGCCAAGAAATAGGAGGAAATATGGTTAAAATGGGCAAAATAGGCAGAAGAGCAAAGACGAGGCAAACTATGCAAAAATGAGGAAAAACTCAAAGAAAACTGGGCCAAAAGAAGGGGGGAAAAATGGGGCAGTGAGGGAAATCTGGGGGTCGTTATGGGGCATGGGGCAAACTGGAGGAATCAGGGGGCAGTTTTGGGATGGGAGAATTCAGCAGCGGGTTGCAGGCATGGATCACTCCTTTGATGGGAATCAGACCTTATGTTCCTGGAGCTGCCGACAAGAGTGGCTGGGGCTGGTGGTATGAGCAATAGGGACCCCTCTGGCCCTTGAATGCACCAGTATGACCCGGTACCTTCCCAGTATGGTACCAGCAAGAGCCACAGGTCTTCAGGTATGATCCCAGTAAGGTCCCAACATTCTAGTATGAGCTCTGATACTCTCAGTACAATGCCAGTCTAGACCACATCTCTCAGAACATGATCCCAGTACAGCACCAGTTCTCCCAGTATGGTGCCAGCCTAAGCCACATGTCTTCGGGCACAATACCAATATGGGCCACCACATTCCCAGTACAGGTCCAGTGCTTCCAGTATAGCACCAATGCTCCCAGTACAATGCCAGTCTGGGTCACAGCTCTCCAAACAGCATTCCAGTGTGGCCGCAAGACTCCTGGTTATGGGCCCAGCACTCAAATTAAGATCCTAGAATCAGCCTCCATGTTCCCAGTATGGACCCAGTGTACCTAATACAATGCCAGCCTTGGCTGCAGCTGCAGCTCTCCAAGTATGATCCCAGCATGGGCCCCCAGGGTCCCACTGTACTCCCAGTATGCACCCTAAGGCTCCCAGTATGATCCCTGAAGCTCTAAGTACAGCTCCACTCCACCCCAAGGATCCCAGCACAGGTCTTAAGCCTTCCAGAACACTCCCAGTTTTCCCAGTATGGGCTTCAGTGCTTCTCTAGTGCACTCCCAATGCTGCCAATACAGGCCTCAACACTACCAGTACAAGCCCCACTACTTCCAGCACACACCACTAACAGTTTTTGCTCTGACCCATCCCAGTGCCTCCTTAAGCTGAGCCCCCAAACCCTTGAAATTTCCCCCAAAAATAACACTACCAGCCTGCCATCACTTTTATTGGTGAGTGGGCACATTGGGTCACAGGATCAGGCCCCCGCCAGTGAACTCCATCCGCTGCCAAGAGAAGAGAGAGAGAGAGGGGATGACTAGAGGGACCCTGTTGTCCAGGCCAGGAGGAACCCCGGCACCTGGGTGAGCAAGGGCAAGGGGACCCAGTGTCTGGGCGCACCTGTGGGGGTGCAACAAAGGCCAGCCAGTCGGAGGGGCGGGTGGGTAGAAGTCCCATGGCCTGGCACTTGTAGAGGGCCAGTGCCAGTCCAAGCCCATTGCCAACGAGGAACACCAGTCCCTGAAGTGCCCGTCGGCTTGAGCTCTCCAGTGCCTTCAGTGCTGCAGGGGGACACATGACACAAGGTGGGGCAGGGGGTACTGTCACTGTCACCTACATGCTGCATATCTGGCACCCCAGGGGACCAGGGGCAGTGATGGTCGGGGAGTGGCAGGGAAGCATCACAGGAGGGAGTGGTGAGGAAGGTGCAGGGAAGATGGCACAGGGCAGATGCTGGGCAACTACTGGGTACCACGTAGGAGTGACTGACATACGGGCAACTGTCATTAGGAGAATTGTAAGAGGATGTACATGAAGAATAGACATAGGGGCAACTGTTCAGGGACATACTAGTAAACGTGGGGGTGGCAGTCATAGGTATGACTGAGGACATGCGTAGCTGGGGCTGCTATAAGGATGACTGGTGAGGAATATGTGGAAATGACCGCTTCAGGGCAAGGGACCACATCAGGTAAGGGGGGCAACAGTTGTGTGGCATGGGTGACCTTGGGGTATACCTTGGGAGCTGTCACCTGCACAGGGTTGTAGCATGGGGTTGTACTCACTGGCAGAGAGGGACATGAGGGCCTGAAGCGGACGCCAGCCCATCATGCAGACCATCATGGCAGGGAAGATGGAGATGGTGTTGCCAGCCATGTACATGATGAAGAGATTCATGGGAATTTGCTTCAGAGGCGCCAGTGCCACGTCCCAACAGCGCTGTGAGGAAAGAGGAGACCCAGGCACGCGGGATGCGTGGCGGGGGGGTGGCGGGTTCGCCCTCGTACAGGCCCCAGGCACCTGGGACAAGGACCACCGCACCCCACGGGATGTCCTTCCCTCCCACCTCCCCACCGGGCACCTCCGCCCACCTTCTCCATGAGGATTTTGTCGCTCTCGTGGACGCCGCCCTCCCCCAGCTGCCGCTCGGCGAACCCCAGCGGCCCGCGGCCCTCTGCGGCTCCGCGGGGCCTGCGGGGGTAGAGAGGCAGGCAGGTGAGGCCGAGGAGACCTCCGGAACCCCAATTCCCCTCCTATCCCCCGGGCCTCACCGCCCCCCCGGCGCCGCCGCCAGCTCCAGCGACCACTTGAAGCGCCGGCCCCGAACCGCCGCCGCCGCCGCCGCCATCTTGCCAGCGCCGGAACAGGAATGGCAGTCACGTGTGAGGGTCACGTGGGGACCGCCGGAACATCCGGAGCCCGAGCACAGCGCTCCCTGCAACGCCCTGCCCCACGAACGAACCCCGTGCCAGCGCCGTGCCAGCGCCGCGTCCCACCGCAGCCTCCCTCCTCACGGCAGACCCGCAGCAAGCGCACAGCCCCCACTGCGCCCGTCCCGATCTGTCCTCTCCCGGAACCGCAGTGAGAAACAGCGGGTTCCCCCACGAGCCGGTGGCGCGCGGGCGCTCCGGTCACTTCTTTGCGCATGCGCCGGCCCAGCGCGGGCCTGGCCGGGCCTGGCCTGACCGGGCCTGGCCGAGGCGCTCGGCCCGCTTCCCGGGCCTTCCCCCCCTCCTCTGCCCCTCGGGTCCGTTTGGGGTCTGGCGTTTTTATCTCTCATTTTTTTTCTTTTCCCCCCAGCTCTCGAGGGTTAGTGTTTTGGTTGCTTTGTTGTTAAATCTTCTGGGAATTATTTCCATGTAGTTCCAGGGGCTGGGGGTGCCTTGGCATCTCGGGGCAGCATTTGGTTTTCCCTTGCAGGAAGAGGTAGTTGTTTTGATCGACTGGCATGGTTTTCGGCTTGGTTTTCTATTTGTTTTTCTCTTGTGCTGGACGCCTTAACCAAACTGGTAGTAGTTTAGTACAGGCTTCAAAGGACGTGAGCTGTAAACGGGCGAAAAGCTTTTCTAGTTCCAGTCTGTTCTCTGGAAACCCACAAAAGAGCATCGTGGTGCAGTAAACATCAGTGCTGCATATAAGCTTTGAAAACTGACCCTGCATTTAACACCTGAGTGGGTTTTCCAATGTGCATTTGTCAAGGAACGGAAAGTTACAGGTATGAGGAATCTCATGCTTACCTTTTTCATTGCATGTAGCTTAACCACAAGCCAAGCACTTTTTTCTGTAAATATGAGAGCCTAAGGGAACCTTCTTTAAGCTCTCCCTGCTAAGCAGCATGGCAGTATGGTGGTAGTGATCTCCCTTTGAACTGGGACACATCTCAAAGTTGGTCCTCAAGGCAGAGAACTTTCACCAACGGCACATCTTTGGTAAGTGACTGATACAGTAAAACTCTTGGCACCGCCCTCTTCCCCTTTCACCCCATGTTCTTTGGCATACAATCTCAGCATGGTTTGGGTAGGAATCAACCTCAAAGGCCGTTTAGTTCCAACCCCCTGACATGGGTAGGGATGGCCTTCACTAGCCCAAAACCCCATCCAGCCTGGCTTAGAACATTGCTAGGGATCCAGAGACAGCCTCACCTTCTCTGGGCAACCTGTGCCAGGGCCTCCCCATGCTCTGTCATGTTAAACAGGTAAAGGAATTTGGTAGAGAATAAACCTCCTTACATTCCAGCTTGCCCTTGGATATCAGAGGGGCTGGGGATGGCTAGGATTCTGTATGCAAATTCTGCAAAGTCTGGTCACATTCAATATTGTCACAACTGTGGATTTAAAAATAGTGCAAGCAACATTCAGCCTAGTTTCATTTGATGAACTAGGACAACTAGACTGGAGGTTTGATCACATTCAGTTAGGAACCAGTACAGCTAGATAAGTGAACAGTGCTGTTTCTTGTTGGGATTGTCAGTGGTGATCCACTGTCTGCAAAAGCAGGTGCAAATAATAGAGCAGTGTAAGACAACATGAAGATACATATAAAGCCACATAAAACTAATGGAGCAATATAGCAACATAAATGACTCTATAGAGATTTCTAAGTTTCACAGCATCACAGAATTACAAGGTTGGAAAAGACCTTTAAGATCATCAAGTCAAATCATTCCCATCCTATGCTCGACTGTATCCCTAAGTACCTCCTCTCCCCTCTGTTAAACACCCCCAGGGCTGGGGACTCAGCCCCCTCCCTGGGCAGCCTGGGCCAGGCCCTGACAACTCTGCCAGGGAAGAACTTTTCCCTCCCAGCTGAGCTGACCCTGCCCTGGCACAGCTTGAGCCCATTGCCCCTTGTCCCATCTCCTTTCCCCTGGCTGAAGAGACCCTTGCCCATGAACACGATCAGCAAGCTTCGTTTATTGTCCGTTACCTTCATCTTATGTAGCATACCGTAATTAGCTCATAGTGCAAAAAGCAAGCTCATAATTGGTTATCTTCATAACTGTCAACTCCACCCCTAGTTGCCATCCTGCGCACAATGTCCCCACTCTTACAGGAATGCTGTCTTATTTGGGTTTTTGGCTGCGTCTCCTGTTTGCAGTTTCACTTTATCTCCTTGCAGCCTTGGGGTAGAGACAGGGGCCCCCTGTTCCAAGCCATGCAGCTAGGATTGTTATGTTACAGCTGCAGCATCAATAATGCTACCTACATTTCCCCCCCCCCCCTTTTTTTTCCCCCCACAATTCACATTTGTGCAATAGCTTTATTAATTAACTGTTTAATGAACCCAATTAGGCAATAACCAAGAAACAGTATGGCAATTTAAGGAATAAAAGATGTAACCATCATTTTGAGAAGCCTCAGTTCCCAGCTGGGGAATCCCCATTGGCGTGACCGATCTCCCAAAGGGTCGTCCTGCTTCAAAATCTTATGTAATTATATACCTTCAAGGGAGGTTTCTCAATTGCTCCACGGTTAGCTGAGGGTGAGAAGATGTAGGGGGGAAAAGCCATCTGATGCCAAAAGTAAGAAATCAACAGCAGCTCTTTTTTGCAAAGTAGCATGTCTCACACTACACCAGTAAGCAGGTCACTCAGAGCAAGAGATGTAGCACTGGTTTGTTCATTCAGCCAACATCCCAAATTTGTTAATTTTTTCAGAGCAGCTGCAGCAGTCACCCCTGGGGCTAGTGCTGGTTTGCCAGAGCCCAATTTTTGTGGACTCAACTCGGATAAATGTGATCAAGTTCTGAACTCCTTCAGTGAAACACACAGAGAGCTTATATAGGCTTCTATGCCGCTCAGAGAGAGACAGGACACAGCTTGATGCAAGCAAAAGTCGATTTATTGTAAAGAATCATTCCTTTTTATATGCTCTGAAGACTGGGATGCTTTCTTTCAAACATACGGTGTTCCTGGGCTACATCTGATTGGTCAACGTTTTGCTGTTGCAACAGCATCTCTATTTTATCATGCTAATAGAACTTCTAATACATGTCAGACAGTATGCATATGTTATCTAAAGCAAGAGTTCCTTCTGGAGCCTGCCCGAGCCGGGGGCATGGGACTGTGCTTATCACAATCTTGCCACATTCTATGGTTTATGGCCTAAAGGTTCCACCTCGTTATCTGTTAATCTGGCAGTGCTTGAGGCTTTGTTTCTCAAGCTGCATGCCACATTTCTATATCAGTACAGGAGTTACATTACATTTCTATCAGTTAGATGCCCTGTTCACCAGCTTTACACATGCCCCACAATTGCTAATGGTTGGTTAAGACTACACAGTCACTTTGTTCAGGCAGTTGTTAACATTCTTGCAATCCGTCCTCTCATTCTCAAACTTCTGCTCTTCTCCTACTGCATTCCAATTGTGCCTTAACATATCTTCATTCAACCCCTAGGCCTGATTCAAGGGAGTCGAGGGGTGTGGCAATAAATCTGAGCGGGCCAAAAAAGCCCCATTTCCCTCAAAATGCACTGCTACAGTTCCCCCTTTCTGTTTAGGGACCAGCCAGATTTTGGTGAAAAGCATCATCCATCCTGCAAGAGAGACACTGCGGACACAGGGCAAAAAGAGCACGAAGGCAGAACTAACTAACAAAAATGTAAGTCCTTATTTAACTGAGTCTGAAAGCTGTGGAGAGCCTGGCTCAGTGCTGGCTACCAGAGGAGGGACACGGCAGCCTGGATTTGCTTGAGGTGGTGTAAGCAGGGTAAGTGTTAGCTCGAGGTCAGCTTGACCCAGTAGCTAGCACTAACTGGATATTGCTGGTGCTCGGACACCTGCAGGATGCGATAAAAGGATGTTTGAACTTCAGGAATGTGGAAACAGAACAGAGAGGGGCCGGGCCGGCATCTGTCTGCGTGACCAATGGTGAGCTTGACTTCTGCAATACGCGTGAGCTAATTAAGCAGTGTATTTAACCACGGCTTGCTCGAATAAAATTGGGACTTGCTGATGAACCATGTGGTGGTCGAAGTCTCCCTTCTCCGACATGTCACCCACAGCGCTCTCGCCGTAACGCCCAGCGCAGCCGGGGACAGAACCGTCCCGCCAGGCTCCGCGCCGCGTTCTGCTGCAGCGCTGGACTCGCTGTGCGTGGAGCGCGCAGCCGTTGCCTAGCAACTGTGCCGCGGTAGCGCCGGAGGACCGAGGAGCATGCGCAGTAGCGCGCATAGAAGCTTCCCGGAGTATCCCGCACATGCGCCTTCGGGCGATGTGGTGCCCTGCGGAATGCTGGGAAGTGTACCCTGCGCATGCGCCTGGCGGGTGAGTCGACACCTGCCGGTAGCTGGCGGCGCACGCGCAGTAGGTCGCGCGCTGTCCGCTCGGTGCTGCCGCCTGGCGGACACGCCGCGGTACTGCGGCCGGGTGCCGCCGAGCACGAAAGCCGCTGCGTTGTGCCTGCGTGCGGACCCGCCGCGTGCCTGCGGCGGTGCACACGAAACGCGCTGCGTGCTGCTGCCTTGCAGATACGCCGCGGTTCTGCGGCTGGGAGACGCAGACGGAGCGGCAGAGCGCTGCTGCCTCTCTGAGGGCACGCTGCGGGAGCTGGCGGGCGGCCGCGGGCGGGAGATGGGGTCGGGAGGAGGCGGCGGCAACGACCCCCGGGCCCTCCCCGGCCGCTCTCCCCGCTGCCTCCCCCGCTCCCCGCCTGGCGCGGCGAAGCTGCGGGCGGCCGGCGGAGGCGCCGCCAAGAGGGGATATCGCGATTTGACAGCAGGTCTTCCCTTGACCCTGCTTCTCCTGTTATAAACGGTCGTGACAAATTTACAAAGTTTCCAAAGAGAATTTATTTGAGCAAGCTACCAAGCAGGCAAAACAGCGCTGGGTGGCCCGGGAGACCCTTGCTCCCTCCAAAGGCGCGCACTTCACCCCGCCAAAGTACCCGTTTTTATAGTCCAGTAGCTCTGGGTATGCATAGCACATCCTGATAAGCTCCTGCAGCTGCGCATGCTGTTACTGGGGCGGGGTCGTCCTGGTCCTGTGGTCCTAAAGGTCGTGGTCTTCCTCTGCGTTGTGGGTCAGTCTCCTTCCTCACTGAGTCATGTTGACCCAGTGTAAAAGAGTAAGGAGATCTTGTTGATTCGGCAGGATGTCGCCACTCTGAGATTAGGTATCTTGCCACCTTGTCAGGAGGTAGTCTCCTGGGGTTTTGCCCATTAGCAACTCTAACAAAGACACAAGGAGCAAGAGGGGGATTTCCCCCCCCTTCCCCATCTGCTGGTTTGGAAACAAATTCCTTATATTTTTATTACACTCCGGCACGGCGCATGCGTCCCAATTGTTACCCGGATGTCGCTTTTTGCCAGTACTTTCTGCCCTCACTCTGCTTCGTCCACCGTACTGCGCATGCGCATCATTTGATACCCGGATGTAGCGCTTTGCCAGTACTTTTTGCCCTCACTCTGCTTCGCTTCCAGTTCTGCGCATGCGCAGAAGTCGAAACCTGGATGTCGCACTTTTTTTCGCGCTTCGCTTCGCGCTGCCGCACTGCGCATGGGCAGCTCCCCTTCTTGTGGGGTTATTTGCGGCGCGATGGGGCGAGAGAAATGGCGGCGAGAGGCGGCGAGACGCTTCACGCCGCCCTCTCCTCCCGTCCGTTCTCCCGTTTCTTCCTCCGCTCACCGTTTCTTCCTCCGCTCACCGTTTCTTCCTCCGCTCCCCGCCTGCCGCGGCGAAGCTGCGGGCGGCCGGCGGAGGCTGCGCTAAGAGGGGAACCGCTCTGGGCGGCGCTGGTGAGTGGGGGGGGCCCGGGGCTCTCGGGGTGGTCTCGGGGGTGTCTCAGGGTGCCAGGGGGTGGTGGGTGGCGGTCTCAGGGCGTCCTGGGGTGGTCCCGGGTGTCTCAGGGTGCCTGTGGATCGTGGGTGGGTGCCTCAGGGGGTCTTGGGGTGGTCCTGGGTGCCTCGGGGTGGTCTCAGGGAGCCGGGGTGTCCTGGGGCTGGTTTCATGGGGTCCTGTTTTGGTCCTGGGGCTCTCGGATGGGGTCTCAGGGGGTCCTAGGGAGGCCCCGGGTGTCTCAAGTTGCCAGGGTGTCCTGGGTATGGGTCTTGGGGTGGTCCTGGGGGTCTCTGGGGGCTTGTTGGGCATCCTGGGGTGTTCTTGGGGGTCTCTGCGAGGGTCTCAGGGTTCCAGGGGGTCTTGGGGGGCGGTGTCTCAAGGTGTCTTTGGGTGGTCTCTGGGAGCGTTTCAGGGTGCTAGGGGTTCCTGGAGGGGTCTCGGGGGGTCCCGGGCATCTCTGGGGGATTCTTGGGGGATCCTTGGGAGAGCCCAGGGGTCTTGAGGAGTCTCATGGGGGGGTCCTTGGGTGGTCCTGGTTGTCTCTGGGGGGGTCTCTGTGAGGGTCTCAGGGTGCCAGGAAGGGTCCTGGGGGTGGTCTCATGGGGTCCTGTTTTAGTCCTGGGGGGGATCGCTCGTGGGGTCTCAGGGTGCCAGGGAGGGACCTGTGGTGGTCGCGGGGGTCTTTGGGGATGTCTCCGGCATCCTGGGGTGTTCTTGGGGGTCTATGTGAGGGTCTCAGGTTTCCCGGGGGCTCTGGGGGGGTCTCAGAGGGTCTTGGGGGTGTCTGGGGGGTTCTCAGGGTGCCAGGGGTTCCTGGAGGGATCTCAGGGGGTCCCGGGCATCTCTAGGGGATTCTTGGGGGATCCTTGTGAGGGCCCAGGGGTCTTGGGGAGTCTCATGGGGGGTCCTGGGGTGGTCCTGGGTATCTCTGGGGGGTCTTGGTCGTCCTGGGGAGGTCTTTCGGCTGTCTGGGTGGGTCTCAGGGTGCCAGGGGATCTGGAAAGAACCCAGGCTTTTGGGGTTGTTTTAGTTGGCTAGGGGAAGTTGGCTGGGGCTGGCGGGTTTTTGGGGATGCCTATTGCATCCCCAAAAATTTCCTAATGCTTATTGCTATTTAAATGTTCTTCAGATGTCTATTTTTGTTAGTTGGTTGTTTTTTACAAAAGTGTTTCTTGTCTCTTCATACTTCCCTCACTTTTCAGATTTTCTTTCCACTTGTTCGCTTTAGTTTGCCATCACTGTTTTTTATTTTTTCTGTAGATCCTTAATCCGCGTTGTTTTAAAAATTTTCTATTTGCTGTCTTGATTTGAAAAAAAATACTTCTCTTTCCTTGGTGCCCTTGCTTTAATTTTTCTTTCTACATCTCTAAGTTTTGTAAAGCGCCTTATCCCTGTGTTTAATTTTCCTGCCTGTCATGTACCCCATCACTTAAAATACTTGCTTTGTGTGACTCAGTCCATTCTGTTTACTGCCCCACTTTTTTCTTTTTTTCTTTACTTGTGTAGTCGTCGTTGCTTTTAAAATATCCTGTGTCTTTAGTTTTTAATTATTTACCTTTTGTTGCCTTTTAAAGGTTTTCTTTCTATATGTCCATTCTAGTTTGCTCTCCCAATTTTTTCATCTTACCGTTTCCTAAGCCCTTGGCTTTTAATATTTTCTTGCAATGTCTACTTTTATGTCCCTACTTTATTTCTTTTCCTTTTTCCTGTATCTAATTGCTTTTAAATTTTTCTTTCTATGACCACATTTATCAACAGGCCTATCCCTTTTTTAAATTCTTTCCTATTTGTCCTTTAGCATGGCACTTTTAATTTTTATTTCTATGTCTGCTTTTGTCCAGTTCACTGCATTCTTCCTGTTTTATTACCTTTCCTTAGTGCCATCGCTTTTTATATTTTCTGTCTATGTCTACTTCTGTGTAGCTCACTAGCCCTATTTTATTGTTTTTTTACTCTCATTTTTCTTTTAATTTAAAAGTTTTATTTCTTGGTGTACTTCATCTCATTTTCTGTCCCTGATTTTTTCTTGTATCCTGTCATTTCTAAAGTTTTTCTTCTATGGCTGCTTTTATCAGGGTGTCCTTCCCTGTTTTCTAATTCATTTTATCCAGTCACTTGTTTTTCATTCTGTCTACTTTTAACTGAGACGTTTAACATTATTTTTTATTATTTCCTCCCTGTCCTGTTATGACAGTTATTTTTTATATCTATTTTAATCTAGTTCACTGTAGCTTTGACTTTATTCTAGTCTGTGCTCGAGCCTGTCACTTCTGAAATTTTGTTTCTATGTCTTTATTTAGCTTGTTGCCCCTATTTTTAAATTTCCATCCTGTAATGCCTTATTTTTTTAATTTTTCTATGTCTTTCATCTATCTTCTATCTCAATTAAATTTTTTTCCTTCTCTGCCTCATGTCCTTTTCTTTTTCAGGTTTTATTTCTATATTTGCTTATTTCAAGATGTCACTCCCTATTTTTCAGTTTTTTTGGTTTGTCACAAATCCTTTGCTTTCTAAATTTTCTTGGCACCTTTTGGTTTGGTTGGGCTTCCCTTCCCCCCTCCGCACCCCACCACCCCTTTATCTGTGCATTCCAAGGATTTAGAGGGACTCTTCAGCACACTTTTATCCCTGGAGCAGAATTTGTAACCCTCTGTTGTCAGAACATCTCCTTAGGCCATCTCTCTTCCTCAGAGCGATCTCTTTGTCTTCCTCTTGCTCACCTCCCATCAGTCAGCATCTCCTCGTAGGTATCTGTGCCCTGTTCAGATCCTCTCCTGAGTACCTTTGTGTCCTCCATCATTCTTCTGTCTCTCTGGCCACCTCAGCGCCCTTCTATTTCCATCACAAAGCTTCCTGAAAGTGACCTTGTGTTCCATGGGCTGCAGCAGGCATTCTATCTTTTTAACTCAAAGACATCTATCTCTTCTTCAGGCTGTCATTGTGCTCCAGAGCAGTCCAGCTGTCACCTTTACCATGTTGGATACCTCTATTAGATCCCTACTACACTGAAGACATCTGTGGTCCCCTCCCAAGGGTTCAGATCCTCTCCAGACCACCTCGTTACATCACCAATGTTTGTATGTCCACATTCCTCCCACCTCCCCCTCCATATCCCCAGCACTTTTGTTCCTCTCTCGCCTCCCTCCCGAGACCATCCTTGTACCCCACAGCACACTTCAAGCTCTGTGGTGCTCTTCGTATCTCTTATTTGGACAGAATGCTTCCTCACACTTTCTCTGTGCCACAGAGATCTCTTGCCTTATTCACTGCCGTATAGGATGTCTCCACTCAGTCACTCGTTCCCCGTAGACATCTGCACGTTGCTGAGACACCTTCTCAAGTTTTCATTGCATCCCAGAGCCGCCTTCTGTCTCTTTCACTCTCAGAGCCCTTCTCCTGAGGATATCCTTGTGCCTCACAGCCCCCTCTAGCTAGCGCACTTTGTGCCTTTTGCCTTCCCCAAGATCCTTTCTCGATGACATCTTTCATCTCCAGAACACTGATGTTGTCCTCTGTGCTAGCTAGGATATCTCTGTTCAGTCCCTCATCCCCCGAGGACATCTCTAGTCAGTTCAAATCCCCCTGGACTATGTAATCATATACTCGAGCCGCCTTTTGTCTGTCCCTCTCAGAACCGCTCTGCTACTGTTGCTATACCTCCCGAGATCTTAAATGTTCCCTGTGATATCTAGCAATCAAATTTAAAAGTTTAACATCGCTCTGTATTACAATAGCTCCATAATTAAGAATGGTTGTAGGTAGTTGCTAGGTGGTTGCTAAGAAAAGGATCAAAGAACACCTGTCAACTAACTGTTCTGGAACACTACGAACATCTAAGCAAGGTTATCTCCACACACAGCGAGTTTGGCAATGAAAACCAAAGCCCAGGCATCCCTAACTGAGCTGTCTTCATTCTATTAAAAAAGACATCCACGGGTCAAGATGACCCTTTCCCAGGTGCAGGTACAGTGATTGAAAATGCCAACACAGCAGTTATTATAATTACACATAAATTACTAGCCAGTCATTGTAACTGGGAGTGCATTACCTTGTCACATTTGTGTATAAATATAATGAAAACGTCAGCTTTCTATATACTTGATTTGTGGAAATCCACTGAGCACCCAGGCCTGAATAAAAGCAATATATCCCCTGCTTGTGGAAATTGGCTTAGTGCACACGAGATAAGGAATCTGCTTTTCAGAGAACACCTGCAGCATGTGTTTAAAGCCTCCTTTGTGTGCATTTTGTTGCAATTGCTCCGCTCATGATGGCCCAAGCTCTTCTTTGTCACCCTTAAGCCAGCTTTTGGCCATCAGTCAAGAAGTTGAAGGTGAACAAGCCAGAAGAATGCAGCCCCTTTCTGTTGATGATGCCTGGCAGAGACAGACAGAGGGTACCTGCCCTCAGAAAACGAAGGCCAAGCTGCACGGCCACCTGCAAGCCCAGGTCTTTCACTTTGTCTATGAGCATGTGAACAGCGACCTGTATGGCGCCGTTTCTCAAACCAGCGGTGACCCGGCACCTTACACCCAGCAACTCGTCGCTTGATTCCTGTTCCTTTTGTTAACCGTTGAGAAGGTCTTTGTTGGCTGGCTTTCTTCAGGAGCCGAGACGGGTCTTAAACCAGGAACGCCTGGTAGAAGGCCCTCAGCCGCTCACAGCGCAGCCTGCAGAACCCCACATCAACCACGCATGGGGCCAGTCAGGCAGTGTCTTCCACTGGTGCGTTTTGAGTGTGAAGCTGGGAGATGAATTTCTCGTACCGTAGGCTCTTCTGCGGCGTGTTACACCGTGGCCCTTAGCGGGGCTGCCGCTGGAGCATGCAAATGTCGTCTTTTCTTACACTCGGCCTTTAGCCCAACGTCCTTTTGATTTTACTCTGCGTACACTTGGGCAGGTATCGCAGCGAGTGGGCTGGCGTGAGCTCAGGTTCCCCAGCCTGAGTTTAACCAGACCTGGCGTCAGTTTAACTCAACCACCAGGTTTTTTTATTGATCTATCATCTATCACAGAAATGTTACAGCAGTTGCAGGTAACGTGTTGGGGTCATTTTTTGAGATATTTTTTGAACAATAAAGAATTCTATAATTCCATGTGTGATGCAGGAATGAATGTCTGGCTGGCTTCAGAGCATTGCATTGAAAGTCTGAGCGGTTTCTCTTCTTTCCCTGCTACAGGTGAGAGCTCGGGAGCTCGTGTTCCTCGTGAGAAGGTGGCACATAACCCCGGGGCTGGGGATTCCAGCGCCTTTATCTGAGCTGGACGTATGGCTGTCTGGGTCCGTGTTTGTGCCTGTTGGTCTTGACAGAACCCGGTGGGTGGGAAGAGAAGGACGAGAGAGAACCCAGTTCGGGATTAAAATGTGTCGTTAGTCTTGCTAGTTCAGGCTCCTTTCAGAAAATCAGCAAAGTGGGTCTGTAAGGCTGAGTTTATCTTATTTTTTTTTCCTGGATTTTTTTCAGCTCGGGGGTTTGGGTGGGTTGTTTTAATGGGGTCTGGGATTTGTGGAGTTAGCATGGGCTCATGGGGTTTTTTTGTTGGTTTGGTTTGGGGTTTTTTTTTTTAAACTCGGGTTGTGAGGAGGGTTTTGGTTCTCTGATTTTTGAAGGCTTTGGGGTTCTGTGGGTTGTGGGTTTGGGGGAGGGCTGAGGGGTTCTGTGGTGTTTTGGGTTTCCTTGGCTTTTCTTGTGGGGGTCTGAGACTTGGGGGTGCTTTTAATTGGGTTTTGTGGCTTCCTTGGTTTTCGGACTTTGAGTGTGTGTGTGTGTGTTCTGGTTTGTAGGGATTCTTTGGGTATTTTAGTTGGTTTGTTTTCCGCATCTGTCTGTGTCTAGTTCCCTGTTCGGTTTTTCATTCCTCCCTCTCCCTGCTGTAGGGGCTCTGTACTGGGGTGGTGTAACTTATAGCCTACCTCTCCACTGAGGTCAAAGGCGCTGGCTTTTTCCTTAGTGGCTGTGTTTCTTAGAGCAGAGCCTAGAGTCCCTTTTCTTGCTGTTTCCAGGAACTTCATGGCGATTGGCATCCGGATGGAAACTCTGGTGGCGAACCGGGCTGGAGCAATACCTTTCCAGGGAAGCAGGAGCGAGCCTGGTGTAGAAGCGATTTCTGAGGCATTAGGTGATGCACTCAGGCACCGGAGAGTCAGGCAGCATGAGGAACGAGTTTGAAAAGTGTGGTCGAGTTTGAAAAGTGTGGTCGTCATCATTTCACCCCTGCGTTGCCCGCAGGCACGGGTGCTTTCTCTGTGCAAGGGGGAGGAGGTTGGAAAGGGGAGGGCAAAGAAAGTTAAAGGCGCAATTCTAGGGTGCAGGGATGAGGGGAGTTTATCGGAAGTAAAAGAGAATTAGCAAAAAGAGAACTTTGCAGCAAAATAGCTTGAAACTGGTGCTGCACAGTGCAGTTTGTCCCCAGAGTGCAGGGTTCAGGCTGTACAGCTCAGCGCTGCCCCAAGGCCGGACTGTCCCCAAACCGCCCGTTCTGGAGCTGTGTGCTCCATCTCGTCCTCCTCCGAAAGCCTCCCTTTATGCTGAGCACGATGTCATTGGTATGGAGTAGCCCTCTGCTTAGTTTGTGTGAGGTGCCCTGTCCCTGTCCCCGTCCAGCTTCCGGGGTGCCCCCTGGCCTGTTCCGTAGCCGGGCAGTAGGAGAAGCTGGCAAGCGTGTGGCCGCTGGGCGCGCAGTGAAAGCACTGGGGTGTGTTAGCCACACTATTGTCGCGTCCTACCACTCTCCGGTACTTCGGCAGGGCGGCGCAGCGCTGGTAGTGGAGTGCTTTAAAGGAGGCCGCGGCGTTGCCTAGCAACTGTGCCGCAGCAGCGCCGTAGGAGAGAGAAACATGCGCAGTAGTGCGTGCCGAAGCTGCCCGGAGTGTCCTGTGCATGTACCTGGGGAGTCTCGTGGGGGGTCCTGGTGTGTTCCTGGGTATCTCTGGGGGGTCTTGGTCATCCTGGGGAGGTCTTTCGGCTGTCTGGGGGGGTCTCAGGGTGCCAGGGGATCTGGAAACAACCAGGGCTTGTGGGGTTGTTTTAGTTGGCTAGGGGAAGTTGGTTGGGGCTGGCGGGTTTTTGGGGATGCTGGGGGTGTCTGTGGGGTTTGTGTGAGTTTGTGTCTCTTTTTAATTGCGGATTGTGGGTTTTCTGGCTCGCAGGGCTGAGGCGTTGGATGGGGTTTTTCATTTATTTACCACGTTACCATAAATGAAAATAGAGTGCAGATTCTGCTCTGCCTTTTGTTTCCTTTCCAGCAAACATCTGCCCCCTCAGCTAGTGTAACAGACGGGCCCTGGCAAGTAGGCCTCGCACTGGGGTGTCTGTTTTGGGAATGGTTCCGTCGGTCTCGGCTCTGCTCGAGAGGAGGAGCTGAGCTGGACCTGTGCTTTGTCCTGGCAGATGCCGTCCTGGAGAAGGCCGTGCACCAGCGCGTTCTGAAGCTGTTGAAGGGCCCCGTTGAAGCGACGTTGAGAGAGTTTCACGCCGCAGACAGCTCTTGGAAAGAGCAACAGGAAAACCTGCAGCTGGTGCGGCAGAGGAATCCTCAGGGACCGGGTGTGCTTGTTCCCACACCAGACTTTGTGGACGTTGAAATGATTTGAGTCAAGTTCGTGACCGTCAGGTCCGGGAGTCGCAGGGTGAGTTTCAGGACAGGGACAGGGAGAGGCTTGCTGTCGGCTGCTGAGGCTTCAGCTGGCAGGGGCTGACGTTTGGGTTTTCAAGCCGCTGATGCGTGTTTTCTCGTTGTACAGAGCTACTCTTGGCGATCGCAGTCGCCAAGAACTTATCTACACAAAGCAGATAAGCAGGCACTTCTTTTCTTCCAGTGCTGGGGAACACGGGGGATCGCTCCATCAAGGACGTGTTCACCCACAGGTACAAAGCACAACATATCGATGCAATTTGTAGCTAAATCATTGCGCAGAAATGCTCGCTGCTTAGCTTGGCCATTGCAGTGATTGGCTTTTGCTTGCTTCGCTTTATCTATTTTCTTCTTCTAAAAAAATCATTGGTTAGGTATGCTGCTTGTTTTAAATACAAACAGGGGAGGGTAATGATTAGCATATTCCCATTATTTC
The DNA here is from genome assembly GCA_022605575.1 of Laterallus jamaicensis coturniculus. Classification (NCBI taxonomy): domain Eukaryota; kingdom Metazoa; phylum Chordata; class Aves; order Gruiformes; family Rallidae; genus Laterallus; species Laterallus jamaicensis. The sequence goes on from JAKCOX010000136.1 coordinate 1,257,632, forward strand.
CTGGAAATCACAATCATATGTAAATTACCTTTGTGCACGCTTAGTCATAATGCGGAGCCCGTAGCGATTTTCCATAGCCATAAAGGCACACACACTCTTGTTCCCAGCAGTCCTCACGTGTTGTATATTCTCATAGCTGCTGTAACTTTCTTAAAATCCAAATCATATCCTAAACTAAAACCGAAATAACCTAGAAGTTAAGCTATTTTATTAGGGTGACTGTAACATTTCCCCCCTTTGAAAGTATCGATAACTATACTTGGTGCTTTCACATAATCAATCACATTGCGACTTTATTGAATGTCAAAGTTTCATATGATGGTGGATCTTCTCACTTGTGCCAGATGCCAATTTTTATATCCTTGAAAGGGAGATTTCTTCCAATGGAGCACAGTATAGGCCGTCCTAAAGTAATTTGTGATATATTTTGCCGATTTGCAAGTTCCTTAATCAAATTATATATTTTTTTTACCTTCTATTGATATTTGGTTTGTATTTATTTCCTTATCCGAGCTTGTTCACTTACTTTTATTTGTCATTCATTCAAGATACAGGTTTGTCTCTGAGTACTATTTGCTACCTGCTCTTGGTTTGACGATGGCTTCTCCTTTATTTGTGTTTCCACCGGCATAGACTACAGAGCAAACAGACAAACGAAGTTGTTAATCACATTAACTTTAAAGTCTCTGGATTTCCAACCGTTTTCCAGCTAGTGGGTGTCGCCTGCTTCGCTCCGGTGTCGTGGATCCAAGCATCTGATTCAGCAATCTTGATTACAGTAAAGGTGGTTAACGACCCCTGGTGGGGTCCGTTCCGCTTTCCTTGTAGAGGTTTTTCATTCCAGGTCTTTATATAGACATAATCTTCGGGTTGAAAATTGTGTGCCAGATTCTCCAGTGTCAGGGGTCAATTCTACACCACCACGCTCTGTGGAGTCTAGCTAGAGTCTTTCCAAGAGAAAGCAAATAATTAGACGTGTCTTGTTTTTCCATTCCATGCCTATTTGGATTAGGAGTTTCACGTGGCTTTCCATATTTTATTTCATAAGGATTTACTGACATTCCACTTTGGGGTTTTATTCTTCTTGGTAACAATGCCAGTGGAAGTGCCTGAGGCCCTTTCCATTTGGCTTCTCAACAGATACTGCTAATTTGTCTTTTCAGAGTTTGATTACTCTTTTCCACTTTCCCACCAGATTGTGATCTTCAGGAGGTGTGCGAATCCTGGGGCATTCCTAGGATTTTGCACACATCCTGCACCGCTGTGGCCACAAAATCTATCAGGCGATATCCTGAAAGGTATTCCAAATCTAGGAATAATCTCCAGGAGGAGACAATTAACTGTTTCCTTAGCTTGATTTGTGTGACAGGGAAAGGCTTGTGGCCGTCCAGAAAAAGTAGCAACTCTAACCAAAGCATACTTCCAGCCATTACCTTTGGGTAACTCTGTAACATCAATAATCTCCCAGGTTCACCCCTGTTTTAACTTCTCCATTTGAGTTTTCTGCTGCACTAGTGGTTTTTTTAAACATGCCTTACAGTCTGCTGTTACTGACTCAGCCGTTTCTAACATTCGCACTGACATTAAGTGTCTCTTTAGGAACGTCACGAGGGCGTCTGTGCCCCGTTGGCATTCCTGATGTCTTATTTGCAATATTTCTCTCATGATTAAGGGAGGCAATATTACCTGACTCTTGATAGTTGTTCAGCATCCTTCTGAATTTTTCTTTTTCTAATTTTCTATTCTCAGTTGATGTGCTTTACAGCGCAGGATTGCTTCTGGAACCGCCCACAATAACTGTAACGCTTCTTTTTGATGCTTCATATTTGCTCCCCGGGAGGACAATAGTTCTTGTTCTTTCCATAGGGCTCCATAGACATGGACTACTTCAAAGGTATGTTTTGAGTCTGTCCAAATATTTCCTTTCCTTTACTCCATTCCAGTGCTCTTGTTAATGCAGCCGCTTTTGCTTTTTGTGCAACAGCTCCAAAGGGTGATGTGTTTGTTCTATTACTGTATTCTCCATTGTTACCGTGTATCTGACGTGTTGAGTTCCTTTCTGAGCAAAGTTGTTGCCATCTGTAGACAGCTCCCACTCAGGATTCTCATCGGGAACGTCCTTCGCATCTCGCTCGGAGTATGTGTGATCAATGGCCACGATACAGTCGCTTTTAGGTTATTCTTCCTCTTGTGTAGCACTCGAGAAAATGGCAGGATTCACAAGGTTAGTTGTTTTCAAGGTTCCATCCATTTGTTGTGTAAGAACTACCTGGTATTTCATCATCCTTCTAGGGGACAGCTAGTGTCTCCTCTTTTGTTCCAACACCGTGACCGTCGTATGTGAAACATAGACCGTGATGGTTCTTGCCACTGCTTGCAGGCAAGAGGGTCATCCTTTGCTTACAGAGTCCAGTTGCTTAGGAAAGGTTTCCCACTGGTCTTTCCCAGCTTCCCATTCTCTGGGTCAGAACTCCCAAAGCAAGATGTTGCCATTAGTGGACAAACAATTGGAAGTCACTAGTGAAGTCTGGTAATCGCAAGGCTGGTGCCATCATCAAAGTTAGTTTAAGTTTCCAAAAAGCCCTTTTGTTGGTGTCTATTACATATAAAAGGGGAAGACTTCTGGGCTTCATACGATGGTTTGGCTGTTAGGCCATAATGCGTGATCCAGAGCTGACACCATCCTGCCATTCCCAGAAATGCTCTCAGGTCACGTACAGTCCGAGGCTCTTTTTGGTCTGTCCCCAGCCTTAGTTGCCCTTGTGAAGTCTCCAAGCCCAAATATATTAGAGTTTGGCTTGCTATTTGAGCTTTCTTCTGGGATACCTTGTACCCATTAAGTCCCCCAAAGTTTAAAAGTTCAGTGGTTACCCGTATGCAGGCTGACTTTGGTAGCAATTAGCATTCCATCCAGGTATTGCAAGAGCGGAGTCGTTGTCTCCTCACTTGTTCGGATCTCCAGTTCCTTTGCAGGTTGGCTGGCAAAGTCTGTTGGTCCGTTTTAAAATCCTCGGGGTAGCCGTGTCCATGTCATCTGTACCTTGCGCCCCGTTTGTGGACTCTCCTGCTCAAAAGCAAATAATTTATGACTCTATTTTCTTTTTTTCCAGGGGTATGCAAAGGAAAGCATCTTTTAAATCAAGGACTGTAAACCCTTGCTAATTCTCCTGTTGCTAGCTAGGGCACCTCAGTGGGAAGATCTCATGATATGCGTGAAGATAAGGCCCCTCCCCCAATAGCCAGTAGCAAGCTGGTGGAAGTGACACTGTGAACCTATATAAGGTCGTGTTACCTGTTAATAAATGCCACTTTCCATCTATCATATTGATGTCTGTGAGCAGGTGGTCCGTGTGACCTGGGTCTGGTGGATGTGCCGTTCCTAAATCAGTTCGCCGTGCCTTTGCGAAAGGCAACATTCTCCTCCAGAGCAGTCAACACTGTGTAAGGATTTGTCACTACCGGGTGCATGTCTTTCACAATTTGATTTATAGCTCTTAGGTCCTGTACCAATCTATACTCACCGTTTGGCTGTCGTGCTGGTAAGAAAGCTGCATTATGTTTGGATTCACATGCTTTAAAAATCTTATATTTCAAAATCAACCTTTTAATTCCCTGTTTTGCCTCAGGTTGCATTGGGTATTGTTTAATCCTAACTGGTTTTGCACTTTCTTTCAATTCTGTTTTTACTGGCTGTGCTAAATTAGGCTTTCCTGGGGTGTCAGTTTCCTGTACCATAAGGACCACTGCATAACTTATTTCTGGGGGAATGTCTTGTATCTTCTGTTTTTTAACAACAATTCCCCATTTTCAAAAACAATTTCTGCGTTCAGTTTAAAGGATAGATTCATTCCCAGAAGGGTATTGGACTTTCTGGAACTTACTGGAATTCAGAAGTTAAAATTTTGTTTCCAAATTGCAAATCCAAGGGTTGTAAGAAGGGCCAGTTTTCCCCTTTCCCTGTGTTTCCCACTGTATTGGCCGTTCAAATTCCGATTTTCCCTTTTTTTTTTTTCTTTGACACTGAGAACACTGCTCCTGTATCCACCAGAAATTTAACTATTTTTTTTTTTTCTTCCCTCATTTTAGCTTATTTTAAATCTTCCATGCTCAGAGGAAGGTACGGCCTGGTTCAGTGCTGGCTATCAGAGAAGGGACACAGCAGCCTAGATTTGCTTGAGATGGTGTAAGCAGGGTAAGTGTTAGCTCTAAGTCAGCTTGACCCAGTAGCTAGCACTAACTGGATATTTCTGGTGCTGGGACACCTGCAGGATGCGATAAAAGGATGTTTAAACTTCAGGAATGTGAAAACAGAACAAAGAGGGGCCGGGCCGGCATCTATCTGCTTGACCAATAGTGAGCTTGACTTCTGCAATATGCATGAGCTAATTAAGCAGTGTATTTAACCAAGGCTTGCTTGAATAAAAATTGGGACTTGATGATGAACCATATGGTGGTCGAAGTCTCCCTTCTCCGACAAAGAGACATTTTGTGGTTGATGGACTTGCATTCTTTTTCCACTCTGATTTTTCTCTTAAGTAACAGAGTAAATCGACGTACGGGACCTCGTCCCATTTGCCTTTCCTTTTACAGAGCAGTATGAACTGCAGAATAGCGTTACGGTTCAGGGTTCCGTTCAAAGGTCACTCTTTGCCATTTCATTTATACACTGACCACTAATGATGACAATACGCAATGAGCTGATTTTGACGCAAAATTCCGTGTTACAGCAGTTGCAGGTAGACTGTCAGGGTCCCCTTTTGAGATATTTTTTGAAGGATAAAGAATTCTGTAATTCCATGTGTGATTTTAACATTGAGGATGCAGGAATGAATGTCTGGCTGGCTTCAGAGCATTGCATTGAAAGTCTGAGCGGTTTCTCTTCTTTCCCTGCTACAGGTGAGAGCTCGGGAGCTCGTGTTCCCCGTGAGAAGGTGGCACGTAACCCCGGGGCTGGGGATTCCGGCGCCTTTATCTGAGCTGGACGTATGGCTGTCTGGGTCCGTGTTTGTGCCTGTTGGTCTTGACAGAACCCGGTGGGTGGGAAGAGAAGGACGAGAGAGAGCCCAGTTCAGGATTAAAATGTGTCGTTAGTCTTGCTAGTTCAGGCTCCTTTCAGAAAATGAGCAAAGAGGGTTGGTAAGGCTGATGATTTTTTTTTTTTTTACTTCTGTTTTTGTCAGCTGGGGGGTTTGGGTGGGTTGCTTTAATGGGGTCTGGGATTTGTGTAACCTTTAATCTAATGAGCCCACTTCAAGTGTCTAAACACTCAATCAGATCTTTTCCTCAAAAACTCTGCAGTAATCCTATTTTCATCATATCCTTGGGTGAGGAAGTAATGTTTCATGATATTTTTAACCTAAAACAGACTCTGAAAAAGGAAGAGATCACAAATCAATAGTCTGAAATGGATGCAATGAAGTTCCTGCAGTGAAACTAGTTTAGTTAATGATTAATCTTATCAGTGCATGCAGTCATGTTAAAAGTTTATTTGCTCTATGCTACTAAAACAACAACTAAAAAGGCTTTGCTCTTTTGCTTTGCTTTTTCTTTTCTTCTTTGTGCAAAACCTCCCCCATTTTCATTACAGGAGCTGTTCAGTAACTAAAATGTATTTAATTCCCAATAACACTTTCTTTAGGCAAGCAGATTACACCATACCACTAAATTCTGAAACCTGGTTGAAGAGTTTACCTCTATAAAGTGGACTTTTGAGATTCCCATGTTCAATTAACTAAGCAGGTGGAATGGGATATCCAGGTTAAATTTAAAGACACCGCTTTTCGAGTTTTGTAAAGAAATTCTACTGACACAACCCCCTGATACAGAAGACATCTAAACACTGGATCAGCTACAAATGTCCTGGGATCACTGGAAAATAGGAAGTCCATGCAAGAACACATGCAAGAAGTAGGAGGGTAAGAGTGTGTGTGTTTTTTCCAGAGAAAATTGTTGTCTAGTCCAGCTAACTGCAAGAGATAAAAAGCAGCAGGGACAGCTCATTAGCGAGCAAAGAGGCTGGCAGAACATCAGAAGCCCCCTAACAACTTCACAGCCAACACCTTCCTGTTCACAGGAAGCTCAGGACAAGCGCTAGCCTGTGCGGAGCTCAGAGCTGACATCAAGTCATCAAAACATATCAGAGCCAAGGCAGCTGTCTAGATGTGAACTGACAAAAATACAATGACCAGTGTAGCTCTAGGCCAGCCACAGAAGTGCAGAAACACTCCTGCTGTTGAGTCACAGCAACAGGGAGTTGTGAGTAGCTGTGACCTACAGACCTCACACAGGATGACAGTTTTCAGAGATGACTGGTGATTTATTGCTGTAAAACAGCTTAAAGTCACCAGTGCAAAAATCCCAGTGCTGCAATTTGTTTTAAAAAGATAATGCTTGGCACCTTTCAGAGATCAGGTCCCTTTAACCGCGGTAGGTGACTATAAAATCTCAGTCACTCTACCTGTAAAATCCAAGAGGTCCAGATGACTCAACATGAGATGTCTTGCCAGGACTCATGTGTGGAGAGCCTGGCTCAGTGCTGGCTACCAGAGGAGGGACACGGCAGCCTGGATTTGCTTGAGGTGGTGTAAGCAGGGTAAGTGTTAGCTCGAGGTCAGCTTGACCCAGTAGCTAGCACTAACTGGATATTGCTGGTGCTCGGACACCTGCAGGATGCGATAAAAGGATGTTTGAACTTCAGGAATGTGGAAACAGAACAGAGAGGGGCCGGGCCGGCATCTGTCTGCGTGACCAATGGTGAGCTTGACTTCTGCAATACGCGTGAGCTAATTAAGCAGTGTATTTAACCACGGCTTGATCGAATAAAATTGGGACTTGCTGATGAACCATGTGGTGGTCGAAGTCTCCCTTCTCCGACATGTCACCCACAGCGCTCTCGCCGTAACGCCGAGCGCAGCCGGGGACAGAACCGTCCCGCCAGGCTCCGCGCCGCGTTCTGCTGCGGCGCTGGACTCGCTGTGCGTGGAGCGCGCAGCCGTTGCCTAGCAACTGTGCCGCGGTAGCGCCGGAGGACCGAGGAGCATGCGCAGTAGCGCGCATAGAAGCTTCCCGGAGTATCCCGCACATGCGCCTTCGGGCGATGTGGTGCCGTGCGGAATGCTGGGAAGTGTACCCTGCGCATGCGCCTGGAGAAAGAGTCGACACCTGCCGGTAGCTGGCGGCGCACGCGCAGTAGGTCGCGCGCTGTCCGCTCGGTGCTGCCGCCTGGCGGACACGCCGCGGTACTGCGGCCGGGTGCCGCCGAGCACGAAAGCCGCTGCGTTGTGCCTGCGTGCGGACCCGCCGCGTGCCTGCGGCGGTGCACACGAAACGCGCTGCGTGCTGCTGCCTTGCAGATACGCCGCGGTTCTGCGGCTGGGAGACGCAGACGGAGCGGCAGAGCGCTGCTGCCTCTCTGAGGGCACGCTGCGGGAGCTGGCGGGCGGCCGCGGGCGGGAGATGGGGTCGGGAGGAGGCGGCGGCAACGACCCCCGGGCCCTCCCCGGCCGCTCTCCCCGCTGCCTCCCCCGCTCCCCGCCTGGCGCGGCGAAGCTGCGGGCGGCCGGCGGAGGCGCCGCCAAGAGGGGACATCGCGCTTTGCCAGCACTTCTTCCCTTGACCCTGCTTCTCCTCCGGCACTGCGCATGCGCCCTCTCCTCCCGTCCGCCCTCCCCTCCCCTCCACCCCCCCGCCCTGCCGTCCGCTCTCCCGTCCGCCCGGGCCACTCCTCCCGCTTCTTCCTCCGCTCCCCGCCTGCCGCGGCGAAGCTGCGGGTGGCCGGCGGAGGCTGCGCTAAGAGGGGAACCGCTCTGGGCGGCGCTGGTGAGTGGGGGGGGGGCCGGGGCTCTCGGGGTGGTCTCGGGGGTGTCCCAGGGTGCCAGGGGGTGGTGGGTGGCGGTCTCAGGGCGTCCTGGGGTGGTCCCGGGTGTCTCAGGGTGCCTGTGGATCGTGGGTGGGTGCCTCAGGGGGTCTTGGGGTGGTCCTGGGTGCCTCGGGGTGGTCTCAGGGAGCCGGGGTGTCCTGGGGCTGGTTTCATGGGGTCCTGTTTTGGTCCTGGGGGTCTGTGGTGGGGTCTCAGGGTGCCAGGGGGTCGTGGGTGGGGGTGTCAGGGGGTCCTGGGGAGTCCCCGGGTTTCTCGGGGTGGTCTCAGGTTTCCAGGGCATCCTGGGGGTGTCTCTGCTCCTTGCCTGCCTTTTGCTCCCCCCGCCTGGAGTAATTGTCTCTTTCTGTCCTCGTCTCCCTCTTTGTCTCTCTTTCCCTCTGTCCTGCTCACCACCCTTCTTTTTTTTTTTTAACTCATTCTTTCCTACAGTCCTGCTCCTTGGTCCTTGTTCCCTCTTTTGCTCTATCCTTTTATCTCTCCTTCTCCCTGCTCCCCTCCCTCTCCTGTTGCTCTGTCCTGCACCCCGTGTTACCAGTTCTTACTGGACTTCTCAGTCCTGGCCCTGTTTTTGTTCCTTCTTGTCTGCAGGGCTGCTCACCCGGATGTTTTCTGTATATCTGTCCTGCTCCCAGTCCTTGTTTTTGGGTCACTGCCCCCATCCCTCTTTCCGCTGCCTCTCTTCCCCTCTGCCTGCTGCTTTTTTTCTCCACCTCTGCCAGGCACACTGTCCCTGTCTTTTTCTGGACACCCCATTTCCTGCCTTCCACTTTCTCATTACAGTCCTGCTGTCACACTGGCAGCCACTTTCCTCCTCTTAGCATTCTGCACTCTTCTGGTTTTGGTGGCAGCCTCCACCTTGGCATGGCAGCTCATCTATTGAGGACCATGCTGGACCAACTGGGAGCGAGTACTGAGGTGTCCCAGGGCAGGCCTTGAGCACTGGCACAGAGTTGCTCCTGGGACTGGTTCTGTGTGTGACTGAATATTGCTGCCTGCCTCCACGTCCCTCTTGGCTGGGTTTGTATTTCCTTTGCCCCAGGTGGAGGTCTTTGAGGGAGGGCAGGGGAAAGGGTGTTGAGAGTTTGCCTGGCAAGGTTTAAGTGATGTTGGTGGGGTGGGGGGAAACAGGGTGCCTTCTGCTAGAAGCTACAAGAAGCTCTCAGTTCTGACAGAACCAACACCAGCCAGCTCAAGGACAGACATGCTGCTGACCAATGCTGAGCCCATTGGTGATGGTCATAGAGTCTCTGGGATAAGTTGTACTCCAACTCAGTATGTTCTATGACATTTAAGAAGGAAAAAAAACCCAAGCAGCTGTTTTTTGCCACCAGAGAAGGGATTAAGAAGATGTGAGAAGCTGCAGACACCAAGGTCGGTGAAGAAGGGTGGAGGAGTTGCTCTGGTGCTGGAGGGGAGGGTACCCTGCAGCCTCTGAGAAGGCCATGATGAAGCAGGCTGTCCCCTTGCAGCCCATGGAGGATGGTGGGGAGCAATGATTCTGCTGCAGCCTACAGAGGAGGACAGTCTGGAGCAGGTGAAGACACTTGAAGGACCCAGTAGGAAGCCCGTGTAGAAGCAAGCTCTTGGTAGGACCTACAGCCCATGGAGAGAGGGGACCATGCCAAGGCAGGTTTGCTGGGGGACTTGTGACTGGGATAACCAGGCTGGAGCAGTCTGGTCCTAAAGTTCTGCATCCCATAAAAGTAACCCACACTGGGGCCGTTGGTAAAGAGCTGAAGCCCCATGGGAAAGGACTCCTGCTGGAGAAGTTCAAGGAGAGCTGTTTGTCGTAGGTGGAACCCCACACTGAAGCAGGGGAAGAGTGTGAGGAATGCTCCCCTAAGAAGGAAGAACCAGCAGAGACAACTCATGTGTAACCGACTGAAACCCCCGTTCCCCATCTCCCCCTGTGTGGTGGGGTGTGTGTGTCAGGGAGGTGTGGGTGGAGAAAGGGAAAACAACCATGAGTAAAGTTGAACCTGGGACAAAGGGAGTGGTGGGAGGAAGTGTTTTAAAATTTGGTTTTATTTCTCATTACCTGACTCATTATCAGTGGGTACTTCCTTGGTGGGGGGGTGGTGCTAATAAATTAGATGCATTTTTTTATTTTGAATTGAGTCTGTTTTTCCCATGATGTTACTTGCAGATTGGCTTTGCCTTGGTCAGCATCTTTATTCACACTGCCAACCCCTTTATTCGCAGTCTTTATTCCCATCCCCAAGTGATTTCAGCTCCTTTCCCACACCAACACCCTTTATTCCAGCCCTAAGATTTTTATTCCCGGCCTGTGTCTTTATTCCCAGCTCCAGTGATTTCAGCACCTTTCCCACACAGACAATCTTTATTGCAGCCCTATAGTTTTGATTCCTGCCCCAGGTCCAGTGCTTTGGCTCCAGCCACAGCCATTATTCAGCTCCAGCTCTGTCATGTCTCAGCTCCAGCCCCGCAGCTGTGACTTCAGCTCCTTTCCCACACCAACAACCATTATTCCAACTCTGCAGTTTTTATTTCCAGTCCAACAGTTTTTATTCCTGCCTGGAGTGATTTTTAGCTCCTTTCTGAATCCCACAGCAATCATTTCAGCTCCAGTGTCTTTATTTCTAGCCCCAGGTGATTTCAGTTCCTTTCCAAACTCCACAGCGTTCATTCCAGCCCCAGTGTCTTTATTTCCAGCCCCAAGTGATTTCAGCTACTTTTCAAACCCTGCAGCATTCATTCGAGTCCCGGCGTCTTAATTCCCGGCCCCAGCATCTTTATTCGCGGTCCCAACCCCAAGTGATTTCAGCTCCTTTCCCACATCAACAGCCTTTATTTCCAGCCCCAGAGTCTTTATTCTTGCCCCATGTGATTCCAGCTGCTTTCCAAGACCCATACTACTGCTCCCCCCTTTCTTCCAGCCCCTCGCCCCCCACCCCCTGTTTATTCCAGCCCCACTGACTTTACTCCAGCTCAGCGTTGTTTCAGCTCCAGCTTTGCAGTGCCTATCTCAGCTCCAGCTCTACATCTTCCCTCTGCCTCCACCTTCTCCCGGCAGCAGCGGGGGCTGCTGACAAGGCCATAAATCAATCATTGTCATCAGTCACAGCCCCCCTGTCCGGCTGCTGCGATCCCCCGCAGTGTCGGTCCCCAGCCTCGGCTGCCGATGCAGGCCCGTGCCTGGAGCCCCACCTGCACTGAGGGTCCCACAGTCCTGACACACACCCTATCCCCCCCAGGCCCCTCTGAGCAGTAGCAGCAGCTGGGGAGGGGGAACAGCAGCTGGGCCTCCAGCTGGTCCTCTCCCAAGGCTGGTGCTGAGCCTCAGCCGACACACAGCGCTTATGTCTCTGCGGAGCTAGAGGCACCCCGGGGCTCCTCCTCCGGCTCCTAGGGGGATTGGGGGGTGGGCACGCACCCCAGGGCCCGGGAGTGTTTGGGAACTGAGGACACCGCCCCCTGGGCGGAGCCGGCCCCGCGACACCGGGGGCAGTGGCACCCCCGGGACAGAGTCTATTTCCCTTCAGTGCTCTGGGTGTCTTTGAGCCATCGGGACACACGGCGGGTTTCACACTCACACCTTTATTGCCGTCACGAGTCGGTATTCCAAGCTCCAAGATGCCGCTCGCGGCAACCCCCGCGGCGGGCCGATCCCGGCCCCCCGACCCGCACTGGGGCTCCGGCCCCTCGCGTCCTGCACCTGTAGCGGCCGGTGCCTCTTCAGCCTGTGCCCGCGGCTCAGCTACGTGAGAGGGAAGCGGCCCCCAGGACAGGACAGGGCCGGACCCCGCTGCCGCACCCCTCGCCGCGATACACAGCTCGCCCAGGTTCAAGCCGAATCCAACACCCCTCGCTCACACCCCACCCCAATACGCGAGTCCTGCGGCGGCGGCGGCGCCCCTCTCCCCGAGCTCCCCGTCCAGGCTCACCACCGCTCCGGAGCCCCCGGCACGGCAACAGTAACCACCCCTCCTCGCTGTCACTGACGTCGCTGGGACCCGCCGCCCCTTTTAAAGGACCTGGCCACGCCCGCCGGCTCTCCGGCCGCCTATCGCTGCCGCGCCAATCTTCCGTTCTGGACCAATCACGTAATTCCTTTTCAATCCCGTCCCCGCGCCCCGCCGTCGCCGCTCCGTCCAGTCCCCGCCCATCGTTTCAATCCCGTCTCCGCTCCGCGCACTCCAGCTCGCCCTGTCGGTTTGGCTGTGCCCAATCCCGGCCCGATGTTTCAATCCGGCCCCGCTCTGTCCCAGAGCTGGGACCGCCCCAGCCCGAGGGGCCCCGGGGCGGTGGAGTCTCCGTTCCTCCGCTCCTGTTGGGTCCCGCAACCCCGCCCTCTCTCGAGGAGGTGTTCCAGGCCTCGGGGCGGGGGCGCCAGGGCAGCTGCGGAGCCGGGCCGGGCCGGGCGGAAGCGGCCGGGAGCCGGAAAGGAAGGGAGGAAGGGGCGGGCTCTTCACAGAGCCGAGCTCAGCTGTCGCCGCTGCTTCGTCGCTGCTTCGAGCTCAGCACCGCGGGGCCCCGGGCCCCGGGCCGAGCGGTCCCGCCCGGTCTCTGCTCCCGCAGCTGCGCGGGTACAAGCGGCGGCCGGGCCCGGCCGACGCGATCTCAGATGCTTCCCGGCTCGGGGGCTTGATCGGGAACTGGCAGCGACCGCGATGCGGCGCCCCCGCACTGGCACACCAACGCCGGCCTCAGGGGCGAGGGCGCTAAGACTCCCGAACCGGCTGCGGCGGGATCGCGGCCTTCGGGGGACGGAGGCGGCCGGGACGCGGAGCGGGAGGGGGGCGGGCCCGGATTGAAAGGGCAAGGCGCGATTGGGCGGAGCTGCGGCCGCTGGGGCGGGCGGTGTGACGGGCGGGGCTGTGTCGGACCGGATAGAGAACAGCAGGGCTGGCGGGGCGGGCGGGGATGGGCGGGGCTAGGGGTGGGCGGAGCTGGCGGGGGTGGGCGGGGCTGGCGAGGGCGGGCGGGGCTGGGCGGTGCCCCACAAACAATAAAACCCAAGAAATAAAACGCCGTCTCTGTGCTCACAATACCGCCAAGGACATCGCTATCAAAAACCCTGACCCAAACGCCATCTCTATGACCTCAAGTCCTCCAGGGGCCATTTTAGCGCCGAAAGACCATAGATGTTTTAGTCTCGATGGCCTCAAGTCCTCCGGCGGCCATTTTACCGCCGAAGGACCATAAAGTTCTCGTCTCTATGACCTCAAGTCCCCCGGCGGCCATTTTACCGCCGAAAGACCATAAAGTTCTCGTCTCTATGACCTCAAGTCCTCCGGCGGCCATTTTACCGCCGAAATAGCATAGAGTTCTCGTCTCTATGACCCCGAATCCTCCGACGGCCATTTTACCGCCGAAAGACCATAGAGATTTTAGTCTCTGTGGCCTGAGGTCGCGCGACTGCCATTTAACCTCTGAAACAATAGTTTCCTTTCGTCTCAATGGTCAGAAGTCCTTGGGTGGACATTTAATCTCTGAAATACCATAGAAATTACAACTGGGATGTCAGAAGCCGCCTAACAATCTTAACGGTCCCCGACTACTGCCCAAAAAGAGCCGGGCATTTTGATTCTGGCGCTCGCGGGGCCATGTTATCGACCGGTGGGTCTTGTGCGCTCCAGCCCCCCCCGCCCCCCCGAAAGCCTCCCTTTATGCTGTCACTGGTATGGAGTTGCCCTCTGCTTAGTTTGGGTGAGGTGCCCTGTCCCTTCCAGCTCCCGGGGTGCCCCCCAGCCCGTTCCGTAGCCGGGCAGTAGGAGAAGCTGGACTCGCTGTGCCTGGAGCGCGCGCGGCCGAGCGCTGTAAACCTCCGTGCGGCCGTTGCCTAGCAACAGTGCCGCGGTAGCGCCGGAGGACCGAGGAGCATGCGCAGTAGCGTGCATAGAAGCTTCCCGGAGTATCCCGCACTTTGGGGCGATGTGGTGCCCCGCGGAATGCTGGGAAGTGTACCCTGCGCATGCGCCTGGAGAAAGAGTCGACACCTGCCGGTAGCTGGCGGCGCACGCGCAGTAGGTCGCGCGCTGTCCGCTCGGTGCTGCCGCCTGGCGGACACGCCGCGGTACTGCGGCCGGGTGCCGCCGAGCACGAAAGCCGCTGCGTTGTGCCTGCGTGCGGACCCGCCGCGTGCCTGCGGCGGTGCACACGAAACGCGCTGCGTGCTGCTGCCTTGCAGATACGCCGCGGTTCTGCGGCTGGGAGACGCAGACGGAGCGGCAGAGCGCTGCTGCCTCTCTGAGGGCACGCTGCGGGAGCTGGCGGGCGGCCGCGGGCGGGAGATGGGGTCGGGAGGAGGCGGCGGCAACGACCCCCGGGCCCTCCCCGGCCGCTCTCCCCGCTGCCTCCCCCGCTCCCCGCCTGGCGCGGCGAAGCTGCGGGCGGCCGGCGGAGGCGGCGCCGAGAGGGGACATCGCGCTTTGCCAGCACTTCTTCCCTTGACCCTGCTTCTCCTCCGGCACTGCGCATGCGCCCTCCCCTCCCCTCCACCCCCCCACCCTGCCGTCCGCCCCCCCCCCCTCCACCCCCCCGCCCTGCCGTCCGCCCGGGCTACTCCTCCTCACTCAGCCTTTCCTCATAGGGGAGATGTTCCAGACCCCTAATCATCTTAGTCGCCCTTCTCTGGACTCTCTCCAGAAGGTCCCTGTCTTTTTTATCCCAGGGAGCCCAGAACTGGACACAGTATTCCAGGTGGGGCCTGACCAACGCAGAGTAGAGGGGGAGGATCACTTCCTTCGACCTGCTGGACACACTCTTCCTGATGCATCCCAGGATCCCATTGGCTCTCTTGGCCACCAGGGCACACTGCTGGCTCATAGCCAACCTGTCATCAACCAGGACCCCCAGGTCCTTCTCCACAGAGCTCTTTTCCAACAGGTCATCCCCCAGCCTGTCCTGATACAGTCGGTTATTCCTCCCCAGGTGCAAGACTTTACACTTGCACTTGTTGAATTTCATTAGATTTCTCCCTGCCCAGCTCTCCAGCCTATCCAGGTCTCGCTGAATGGCAGCACAGTGTTCCTGTGTGTCAGCCACCCCTCCCAGCTTTGTATCATCAGCACTTGCTGAGGGTGGATGATATTCCCTCATCAAGGTCGTCAATGAAGATATTAAACAGGACCGGACCCAACACCGAGCCCTGGGGAACACCGCTAGTCACAGGCCTCCATTCAGATTCTACTCCACTGATCACGACCCTCTGAGCCCGGTCTGACAGCCAGTTCTCAACCCACCTCACTGTCCACTCGTCTATCCCTTGTGCCCTCAGCTTTTCTATCAGGATGTCATGGGAGACAGTATCAAAAGCCTTGCTGAAGTCAAGGTAGATGACATCCACTGCTCTCCCTCCATCCACCCAGTTGGTAATGACGTCATAGAAGGCTATGAGATTGGTCGAGCACGATCTCCCCTTGGTGAATCCATGCTGACTACTCCTCATGACCTTCTTCTCTTCCAGTTGTTTGGAGATGGCATCCAAAGCAAGCTGTTCCATCACTTTTCCAGGGACAGAAGTGAGGCTGACTGGCCTATAGTTACTAGGATCCTCCTTCTTGCCTTTTTTAAAGACTGGAGTGACATTGGCTATCCTCCAATCTTCAGGCACTTCTCCTGTAGTCCAGGATCTACCAAAGATGATAGAGAGCGGCTCCGCAATCACCTCCGCCAGCTCTCTCAGCACACGTGGGTGTATCCCATCCGGGCCCATGGATTTGTGTGCATCCATTCCTTTGAGTCGCTCCTGGACCACCCCTACCTCTACTAGAGGGGAGCCATTCATTCCCCAACCACTCCTACTTACATCTGGGATCTGTGGGTCCCGAGAAGCCTTCGGAGTAAAGACCGAGGCAAAGAAGGCATTCAGTATCTCCACCTTCTCACCATCTCCCATTACCAGGACACCCGCCTCATTCAACAAGGGATCTACATTATCCCTGGTCATCCTTTTACTATTTACATACCTGAAAAAGCTCTTTTTATTGTCCTTTATGTCCCTTGCCAGCTTAAATTCTAAGCAGGCCTTAGCCCTCCTAGTTGCATCCCTACAGGCCCTGGCCACATCCTTATATTCATCCCATGATCTCAGACCCTGTTTGAACAGTTTATAGGTCTTCTGCTTCCCTTTGAGTTTACTCATAAGTTCCCTGCTTATCCACGCAGGTCTTCTACCTCTCTTACCCGATTTCTTACTCAAAGGGATGCACCTATTCTGCGCTTGGAAGAAGTGCTGTTTGAATGTTAGCCAGCACTCGCAGGCTCCCATTCCTTCAAACAGCGCAGCCCATGGGATAGCCCCTATTTGATTTCAGAGGAGATCAAAGTTAGCTCTTCCCCTGATGTCTTTGGCTGTATCTCTCTCTGCCTGTTCTGTCTTTGTTTTTCTCTGCACCCTCTTTCTTTGTCTCCTTGTCTCTCAGCCCCCCACTTGCCCCCCCCCCTCACTCCCTGGTTCGGATGAGAGTAGTGCTGACAGTGAATAGCTTGAAACTGGCGCTGCACGGTGCAGTTTGTCCCCAGAGTGCAGGGCTCAGGCTGTACAGCTCAGCGCTGCCCCAAAGACGCGGCGAAGCTGCGGGCGGCCGGCGGAGGTGGCACCAAGAGGGGATTTCGCGCTTTGCCAGCACTTCTTCCCTTCACACTGCTTCTCCTCCGGCACTGCGCAAGCGGCCAATTGTTACTGCATTCCTTCTGTTCTTGTTTTCAAGGCAGTCTGTAGTTAGACTGTTGATGATGTTCCTGAACGGAAGGGAGAGTTCAGGCAGCGTGCGGCTGTGGTTTGGCACCATGAGGAGTCGCTAATAAATATTTGTTTTTTTCAGATGGGGCCTCACACAATGTGCATTAATCCAGGGATGGAATCCTCAAATGGAGCGCCATGAGACGGCGGGCCTCTGGATCGAGGCGGATGGTGGTTCTGCAGGTACTTCAAGATTTAGGTGGGTCTGTGTTTGCTTTTGAAGGCATGAAGTGAGGAGGAGAGCCCGATGCCATCACGGGTGTGACGATGGCCAGGTGAGTTCCTCTGAGAGGCCGGGAGTAGCATTTGCTTTGCAGAGTAAACTATAGGCATCCCTCTTCTCTGTTTCATAGGCCAGGCACTGGCCTCGGGATGGCCGGCCATGAACCACCGAGGCCAGGTGAGCGGTCTGTCGAGGCAATGAAATGGAAGATGGTAAAGCCTTTGGGGCAGTCTGTGATTCAGGCGGTCCTTCAGCAAGTGACTTTGGCTTTATCTTTTTGCAGGTGGCATTGGTGGGGCGCAGTCACGTGTCGAAGCGCTATCATGGGAGCCATGATTTATCACGAGCGTGAGAGTAAATCGGCATCTCCTGGGCACTACAAGCAATGACAGCTAGCTTGTCTCTTTGAAACAAGCGGGTGACTCGAGTGGTCTGTCCCTTTTGAGAGGGGTAGGGTTTAGAGCTTAGGGTTGATGTGTGAGATGATGACTGATGGTGCCATTTTGGTGTTTTTGCTTGTCTTTATCATAGAGGCTGAAGAATAACGTGGCAACTACAGGAACATCCCCTTTGGCCTACAGAGGGATGCGCTGTGTTCCTCGAGGATGGAGATGGATCCCCAGCGGTCTGAGAGCTGTGCGGAGGGAGCAGGGGGAGAAGGGTGGGGCGAAGGCAGCGGTGAAGTCACTTGCCCATGAAAGCTGATGTGTGGGGAAGGGGCTGTCCATGAGCGGTCCCCCTTTGGGCCGGCGGGTTATTCACCAGCACGACGTTAGGGTGAGCCAGAGAGGGCGGGTCTGGCTCACGTCTGCGTGCGTGTGTGTGTGTTGTGTGGCATCTTCTGTGTCTTAGTCCTTCTCTGGATGCCGGCATCCTCTTGCACTCAGAGGGGCGCAATGTGCCCCTTGGCCATGGCCTCTAGGGTCTCAAATGCCTACACTCGCTCGCAGGCACAGTGCCCATCGGGCTCTCCTTCGCTCGCTTAGCAATCTGGTGGTGCAGTTCATCCTCACGTGTCAGAAGCTTGCGGTCAGTCTTGTCTTGCAGCGCGATGGTCGGCTCTGTTGGTAGCCGTGCTCTGCAGCCATCTCTCTTCCCGGACTGAGGCTTCTTCCCCGCATCCTTCCATTATTAGGTCTTGAAGGCGGGCTTCTTGCGCGTCCAACATTGCAGTTTGGACAGGAAGTCTCTCCACCGGGCATTTGTTTGGCACAGATGTGTCTTCTCTGGGGTCATCCCCTCATGTTCAATGGTCTTGGGTCTTAAAGCGCAGCTTCTCGTGCACCTGTTGCTATTTCTTACAGGCAACAGTCATCGCATCTTCCAGTGCCACCTTAATGCATTTGCACTATTGCAGTGCCTTCGGGCTTCTTTGACAGCATCATCTCTGATACGGTCATTGTTCTTATCCATTCTGGCCATCGTGTGTTTCAGGGTCACGTTTGCTGTCTGTGTGCCGTCTCTGGGTCGGACCTGCCCCGGGAGGAGGTGTGGCAATATTAGAGCTAGGCACTGCAGAGGGTTACAGCGTGGCAGTAAAATGTTGCCCCAGGCAGGTATTTTGGCAAAGACAGTAGGGTCTTTCCTCACAGACAGCTTTCACAGAGTTGTTGCCATTGTGTTTGGCAGGTTCCAGGAGCGATCTTCCAGCCTTCCCGGCGCAGCGGTGTGCACGGCAGTTGAGGAGGTCGACTATCGCACGTGCCTTCCGTCATATACGTGAGGCTCGTTCTCTGGGGCTCGTTTTGTCTGGGTGTTGGGCTATTTAGGTATAGATGACTGACCGTCGGCCTCATCGAGGCATCGGTTGGCATCCGGTGTGACTCTCTTTGACCGCTCGCTTGGGCTTTTCAGATGTGAGGGATGCGCCCCGAGCTGAAGGCCTACAGAAGAGGAGGAGAGTCGACCAGAGGCTGGCTGGCATCTGACGTGAGAGGCTCGGGGCAACCGAGAGCACTTGTGACTCATCGAGGCATTTCTGGTTCTACTCCACGCAAATCCACGGGCCGAGCGGGATCCCAACACACAAGCCGACGTCGGTGAGGCAAGCGACCGCTGCATTGACACAGCGGTCTTAGAGGCATCCTGTCAAACTGTACGCTGTTGTTTTAGCATCACAGGTGACGGGCAGGCCTCCACAGTTACGTCACGGGATGCGGTTTTGTGCCATCCAGCTCTACCAGTGTCTGGGTGGGGTGAGAGGGTCGGCGGCCCTGGCTATTTCAAGACTGACGTGTGTGTTTGCTTCCTCTTCTGAAGCCGCAAAGCCAGGAGGGAAGTCGGATATTTCCTCACCCGGCCGGGTGAGTTCCAAGCGTAACAGCATCTCCAGGAGGGCCTGTTCCCCTGGGATGTCTCACCCCCAAATTAACACCCCCTGGGACAAGGGGGAGGCCAGGGGGGTTGGGCTGTGCTCCCAGGGGGGTGGGGAGAAGGGTTTTGGGCCACAAACATCCAAGAATTGACCCCAAACCCTCAAAATCTTCAGCAAAACCTCAAGTTTACCAAAAGCCCTCAACAATTTTTACCCCAAACCTCAGATATTTGAACCCCAAAACCCTCAGCATTTTCACCTAAATCTCAATTTCTTTACCCAAACTGTCAAGTTCTTCACCCAAACCCTCCAAATTTTGACACCCCCCCCTCAAAAAAAAAAAAAAAAATCCAAATTTTGGACCCAAATCTCAAAATTCTTGACCAAAACTTCAAGTTTTGGACACAAAAATCTTAATTTTTGGACCTAAATCTCCAGCTTCTACCCCCCAAAATTCACCCAAAACATGAAATTCTTGCCCCAAACTTCAAAATTTTGGCCCCAAATCCCAAATTCTGGTCCCAAATATCGAAATCCTTGACCCAAATCTGAAAAAAAAAAAATCTCAAACTTTTTATTCCCAAACCGCTCCGATTCTGGACCCAAATCTGAAAATTTTGGGCCAGAAATCTCAGATTCTTGACCTTAATTCTTCAGTTTTTGACCCAAAAATGTCACATTTCTCTGCCAGACCTTAATTCTTCAGTTTTTGTCCCAAAAATGTCACGTTTCTCTGCCAGGAATATCTCTCAATCCTCAGCACTTTGGTTTGGGAGTTGCTGCCAGGTGTTTAGCACAGTCGAACAGGGATGTTGCTACAGCTGGAAAATGACACAGGGCACATTAGGACTGATCCCTGGGGAAGGAAAGCACTGACCCCAGGGCAAGAGGGGCTTTAGGGGCCACTTGGCTTCCAGCCACGGAGGGAGCACCACAGGTGTAGGTGGTATCGCCCATCCCCAATGGAAGGTACTGGGGCTTGGTGAGCCCCAGGTGCCACAAATTGGGCTGATGGAGACAGCTCTCCCTGTTAAAAGGCAGCTAGCTGGGGTGGGGTCTGCTGGTTCCTTTGAGCTGCTGCAGAAGGCAAGAGCTGTGCTGAGGAGGGGAGGGAGCATTGCTGTAAGAAGGCAGAAGGTTCTGCAGGAGATGAGGTGAGTGGCACTGGAAGGTGGCTGGGGAGTCATGGGGAAAAGCCTGGGATTTCTGGATTTTAAAGGTGAAGTTGGAAGATGGGGAGCTCTGTGCTCTTGGTAAGTGCCCTGCTGAAAGTGTGGGGATGTCCCACGTGGGTAGGGGATGCTTGTGAGTCCCCTTTGGGAAGGTTTCAGGCCAGCTATGTCTTTTAGTCCTGGCTCCTTTGGTTTGGAAGCTATTGCTGGATGTTTGGCATGTTTGGCAGCAAATGCTGCTCTGGATGAGAAAAACACTTTTGCAGGTGTATTTTAGGTTCCCTGGCAAAGGAAAGCTCAGAGCCCCAGGGCAAATAGTCCCCACTTGAAGGTACTGGGCTGAAGCTGAGTGCTGGGGATTGATGAACCCCAGGTGCCAAAAATTGGGCTGATGGAGACAGCTCTCCCTGTTAAAAGGCAGCTAGCTGGGGTGGGGTCTGCTGGTCCCTTTGGGTTTCTCCTGGGCTGCTGCAGAAGATGAGGGCTGAGCTGAGGGGGGAGTGTTGAAGGCAGAAGGCACGCTGAGAGGTAAGGTGAGCAGGTCTGGATGGTGGCTGAGTCGTCATGTGGACAGGCTCAAAAAGGGGATTTATGCCTTTTAAAGGTTAAGATGGAAGGTGGGGAGGTTTGTGCCCTTGGCAGTTGCCTCGACTGGAGTGTGGAGATATCCCATGTCAATGGGGCTGCTTGTGGGCTCCTTGGGGAGGTTTCAGGCCAGGTATGTCTTTCAGTCCTGGCTCCTTTGGTTTGGGAGCTACTGCTGGGTATTTTTCTTGGTGGGGCTTATATTTTTTCTAGGGTCATTATGTGTTAGGAATACATGTGTCTCATCTCTATTTTCTATGGAAATTTGTTAGAGTGATTTGTGAGTGTACTACAGTACTTCCTGTGGTTCTTGTGCAGACATATCCTTTAGGTGGGACTGCTTAGGGATGCAGTTGTTCCTTGTTCTTTGGTATTATCTGGAAGGCTTTCCTGTTGAAGTCGCGTGCTAGACTCCATCTCACTAAGATGAAAGATCAGTTATGTAGGTTTTTCTCTTGCTTTCTGTAAGTCTAAAATACACGATTTCCCAACAGCAGCATTTTTATAGTGTTTACTCAGTATTTTCTCTATGAGGTTTAGCACTCTCTTTAGGGATTTTTATCCATCTTTTAGTAAATGTATGGTGGTTTACGTTCCTGTTTTAATCATCAATATAGAGATTCAGCACAGTAGAGAGTGTTTTCAGCAAGAATCCCTTTCTCCATTCAGCATTCATTCTCTGATAAACAACTCGGGTCAGAAGAGCCACACCTGCTGCTCCAGCTGCTTTTAATCCTTCTGCAGGCAGCATCCTCCCCTTTCCAGGCCACAGTGGGAAGGGTGGTGGGTGGGCTCTGGGTTATATAAGGGTCTCGTCTTGCTTTTGGCAGCTCATTCTGCTTTGTGTCTCCTGTTGTACCGTTCTAGCTTTCATTCTGCCATTGAAGCATTTGAGTTGCTGCTGTCATCTTGGTTCACGTGTCTCAGGTAAGCGTTTTGCAACTGGCTGAGTGTGACCAGGGTCTACCTAGTCAAGAGTACTTATTGACATAGCTTTTTGGGTATTTTGTGTTGCCTTTTCAGGGCCTTTGAAGGCAACTCAACCCTATATAGTTGGCTGTTGATTTTTTGCTTCTGGGTGCATAGCATTTTACCAGCGTTCCTGACTTTGCACAAGGTAGACCATTGGGCTTTTTCCACCAGCTTTGCTCTTTAAACTGTAAGCTGTTAGCACCACTTCTGTTACTATGATACTGAAAATGAGCTTATCTAGCTAGGGTTTGAGTAAGCTTCTTGCTTGCATAGAGACTGTTAGCATTTCCTAATAAAGTAATGGGTATGAAAGTCAACTATCTTCCAGGTTACGGTCTTTATCACGGAGGCTGAAGAATAATGTGGCAACTCCAGGAACATCCCATTTGACCTACAGAGGCGTGCGCTGTGTTCCTTGAGGACGGAGATGGATCCCCAGCAGTCTGAGAGCTAAGGGAAGTGACCAGGGCTGGGGAGGGAGCAGGGGAAGGGAAGTTGTTTGTTGTCATAGAGCTTCCGTGCTTCACCTCCATAGGCAGCATCGCTCTACAGCATCTCTTGTCTGGGAGCTCTTTTCACTGAGAGATTTTTCCGACCTTGGAGTCATGTTGTCTGCAGTGGTCTATGTAGCCTCGTTCTGTGTACGTGTCTGGCGTGGAGCTGCTCTGCCCGGGGCCGTAGAGTTGGGGTGAGTCGGCATAGCAATAAGAGCGCAGGGTCAGCATGTAGCTGAACCACCCCCCCACCCCCCCCCCCCCACATCCCAACCCTCCCACCCATATGAACTGGATGGTCTCTCAATGTCGTTTGTCTGATTAATTGGTTTGCAGCGTTCGTTTGTTCGTATGTGCTATAAGTTCAGGGCTGTGTTTGTCCACTGAGAGCAAGGCTGGTTACTTAGCAAAAATGAATTTTATATAGTGAACATTGAAAAAGGGCAGCTCATATTAAAAGTTAACCTGGAAAACAATGATCAATAGCTGCTTACTTGAGAAAAAAATTGCCACTTACATGATTAAATACGGGAGCAACTGACTAAGAGTCATATGAAGCCTTCCACAAGTTTGTGGAACAAGCAAAAAATTTTTTTTTAAAAAAGATTGGGTTTTTTCTTTTCAAAAGGTGTCACTGGGTACGCTCCCACAAGGCAGAAAAAATCAAGCAACTATGTGCCAGGCTTATGTAGCCTGGGCGTTTGCTCCAGTACAGAAAATAATCCTGATATGGTTGCTATATTGATTGTGGGAAAAAACTTGGACGGTGAAAGTTTGATTCATGAGTTAACAGTGCATTTGAAAAGCAAGGGGTTACAGATTACTCCATAGAAAAATTCAAAATAAGCCAGTGTGAAAATATTTGGACTGACAAATTGATAAAAGTACTGTAACACCTCAGAGGATCGCAATCAAAACTGGGGTTGGCATGTTAAATGATGTTCAAAAATTACCTAGAAATGTTAACTGGATTAGATCAATGTGTGGTATTATGCATCAGTACTCTGTTACTCAGACTCACAGCCACACTGAGCTAACTGACTACATCTAGGTCTAGCAGGGAGAAATCAGAGAGCAGACAGGCTGGTTGCACCGGCCGGGGCTTCTCTCTCAGCAGACAGCTTTGCAGGAGCTCAGAAATTACATGAAACTTTGCTTACCAATCTGCTAAAGCGCTTTAACAACAATACCACTTGTTGGTTGCTGAAACTAAAAAACTTGTACAATACAAAGCCATGGCAAAACATATGAATCAAACTCTCAAGTGTTTGCTTCACAAACAATAAGGGGGAGAGAAGGACATCTCTCCAGCTGATTGATTAAACGAGGCTCTGTATGTTTTGAACAGAAAAGTTCATGTTAGATGTTAGTGAAATGAAGTTACAGGTACTAACTTGGGAAAGGAGATCTGCCTGTGTCATTACAGATATGGGAACCAAGCAGATAAAGCTGTGGATCCAGAAGAAATCAAGCTTGCATGAACCAGGACGGGATCCTGATCACAGTAACTGAAGTCAAGTGTTCCAAGTGCAGCCACAATGGACAATGAGTTTTGCTGCGGGACGTTTTGAATACTCTTAAATATGAGTGTGTTAGTGGTAAATAAAAATTAGAGAAACAGTGATATCTGCACAGCCTAAGGTCACAGGCTGCAATCGGTGCCTGCACGGAAACGTGAAGCTGAAGTTATCTGCACTTCTGACACTCCTGATTGGCAAAACAAACAGATACAACAGCAAAGGTATCGAGGCACTTAGCTACAGATGCGGATTCTGTGAAACATGCAGCAGCTGATTTGTGCTGCTGGCTCGCAGACATAATTGTGAAAGTTTTGGAAGGTATGTGCTGCAGGAATCTGGCTGACCGCTCTCAGTCGATTCATGTGAGCATTCAGAAATTAAGAGATCGAACAGAATTGGTTTCATGAGTGGGAAATTTCAGGATGTATATTGTCAATGGTCAAATTTGGATTATTGGATTTGACAATTCGGTACTTATCTTACATTTGCTGCCGTGCTTGTTGAGCTTTCTGCAAAGGGCCCTTGCAGGAACCTCTAAAAGCAGTTTTGTGGCGCAGATACAAAAAGAGAAAAATTTGTCAAGGGGGACAGCAGGCCTGCTAGCAGCCTGGCTCTCCTCGCAACAACACAGACTCTGACAGTATCCTTGAAATTCCCATGAAACAACAAAATTACTCACGCTGAGAAGTTTTGGTAATCACTTTTTCAAAGCGTAGCGGCCTTGAAAGCAGGTGTACAGACTCCCTTAAATCAAGGAGCTGTGAGAAAGTATTTGGAAGTAAATGAACATGTCATCAACCAGCCATAATGAGATGGCCAAAGCACAGCAGACGTGCAGATAACTTTTAGACATTAAAGGTAAACTAACAATGTTTGGCTATAAGGTATGCTTATCAAAATTCGTTATAATTACTAATTAATCACTTTGGTGTGAACAGTGTGTGTAACCAATTAGCAGTTTTTAGATTGCCACATTTTATAGTATGGCTTTTCGTTTATGGGATAGATGGGCTGGTTACCTTCCTGTATCACCTCAGGAACTGCAGGAGTTGGTTCCAGTGTTTAATGGGAGGTTAGACGGTTGGTTAAGCTCTTGGGGAATAACAGGTTGGCTTAGTGACTTGGTTAAGGAAGGTATACGATGGCTGTTGATTATTATAGTTGCTGTTATAGTAGTAGGCGCTTTGTTAGCTTATACCCTGCAAGGCAAAGTTACTGCTCTTGTTGCTCAGAAGAAAAAAGGGGGAATTGTTGGAGTACGTGCACGTAGGCACGAAGTGCAGACTAAAGCAGAGCAGAAGAAGCACGGCACGACCAATCAGGATCAAGGTCGAGACGACCTTAAACGAAGACAGCCCTCAGAAGAAGCAAGTGAATCAGGGAAAAACAGGTTGAAGGAACTGCAAGAATGAAAACAAGAGGCAGGCTTATGATGATGTAACCCTTAACAAATAACCAATAATAGATTGACTTATGGGCATAGGTTAGCCACAAAGTATAAAAGGAGCTAACTTAGAACTAATAAAGGAAGTTGCTTTTATCACTCTCATTGAGCAGGCTTGCTTCTTCCCCCGCCGGCAGGAAACGGTTTCAGGCAGTCTCTTGGCATGTGGCTCTTTGCTTTGTCCCTTGCAGGCTGCACAAGCAGCGTCCTTGGGGCGTAGCCACACGTCTGAACGCACTGAGAGGCTGAGGCGGTCGTCGTCCGTGTTGGTGCCTAATTCCAAAGCAGTACATGGCAGGTAGGTGGAGCGTTTGGCTCTGTTTTTGCAGTCACCTTGCGCTGTGAGCCTCTGTATTAGACTTGTCTTGCGCCGTATGCCTGTGTAACAAGCTTGCCTTGCGCCGTGTGCCTGGGATTTTGGGTGGTGTGGGTGATAGCTTGCTTTTCTTTTGTTTAGCTCAAATGGAGGGCACTATGGAAAACACCTCTCGGAACACATTTTAATAAGCAGTGGGAACAGGTTATGAATATGTAAATATTTGAGAGGTAAGCTAATAAATAGGGATCCTGGTACGGAATAGAACCCAGAAGAGCTGCCATGTAAACATGTGCGTCTGCAGCGGAGCAATCCTCCCCTGGGCACCCAGCGCTGAACCGCGAACAACTAACAACAAAGGGAATTCCCCACATGATGCCAAGTTGCTTTGGTCCGGTGGAATGCTGCAGCTCTATGGTGGTAGGTATTGCAATCGCGCTCACTTTCGCGGTAGCTCTTAAGCGTGGGCTTGTGTTCTTCTTCGCTCTCTCTTTTCCCCAATTTTTCTTTCTTTCTTTCCCACAGTCTCTTGCATGCTGCTTGTCAGCCAAATACAGTGACTGAAACCTTGACTCCGTTTGGAGTCTTCACTCTGCTGTGACCAGGTCTTTGCAATCCTCAGGAACAAAGCACCTAATTGGACCTCCCACAGGGGTTAAGCCCAGCCGCCCCCAGCCACCCAGAGCAGTCTGAGGTCGGTTGGAACGCAAGGGGGTTTAACCTCTGCCAAATTAGTCTCTCTGGTTGTGGGCTGTGAGAGCCATGTCCCTCTGGATCAGC
This sequence comes from Laterallus jamaicensis coturniculus, assembly GCA_022605575.1. Lineage (NCBI taxonomy): Eukaryota > Metazoa > Chordata > Aves > Gruiformes > Rallidae > Laterallus > Laterallus jamaicensis. The sequence continues at coordinate 1,284,038 of JAKCOX010000136.1, forward strand.
CTTCCCTTAAGCCTTCGGACAGCTCACTGCTTTCCTAGAGGTTTTCAGAGCACTGTGGGTTTTTCTCTAGCTTGTTTGGAGGTCACAGCGGGCCGCTTATGGACTCCAAGCATTAGCCCTTTATTTCAGGGGCCTGTTGCAGAGGGAAGAGTTTGTTAGAAGACGGAACCTAGCTGCTGTCTGCAAAATACGTGGTATGCCTGGCAAGCGCAGTTTCTGGGGAACTGTGCCAACCGGGAAGAGGGAAGGAAGGGAAATAAACAATGAATGAAGTTGAGCCTGGGAGGAAGGGAGGCTTCCTGCGGAGACCTTTGGAATTGGCCAACTGTCCGCCTGCATCCATGTGACTCACTCTATGATCTTTGCAGATGCACGAGCGGCGCGCCATGAGGAGAGCGGGTCAGGACAAGTTTCTCAAGGTAACATGTGACCGGTGGCTGTCTGACTAGCTTATCCCTTTTGGTCTGTCATTTGTTTTTGAAGTCACAAAATGCCGAGCAAAGCTGGATGGCAGCATGTCAACATGTGACCTCGGCCAGGTGAGTTGAGACTAGCGGGCTAAAGCAGAGATGACTTTTTCAGGTGCGACAGTGTCTGTGAAGTTCTAACAGTCTCTTTTGCTTTCCAGACGGTACCCGACGCTTGACACCACAACAAAGCGTCCCAGTAAGCAGACATCCGGTAGACATCTTCTGCTGTCAAGAAGGGATTGTAGATCCCCAGACTCCTGCAAGCTAAGTAGAAGGAGCCGGAGGAGAGGGCAAGAATGGGGTTGGGGAGAGGCTGGATAAGGGTGTACAGGGAGGAGCGGGTCACTTGGCAGCACAATGCCAGGGTGTGCCGGGCAGGGCAGCTCCAGCCCCTGTCTGTCTTGATGCTTGTCGTTTGGTGTGTCTTCTGTGTCTTAGTCCTTCTCTGGATGTCAGCATCCTCTTTGTGCTCAAAGGTGCCCGGTGTGCCTCTCGGGCGCGGTCTCTAGGGTCTTGAATGCCCACGCTCGTTCATCAGCATAGCAGCCGCGGAGCTGCTCTTGATTTGCCTAGCGAGGTCATGGCACGGTTTGTCCTCACGTCTCGGAAGTTTCCAGTCGGTCTTCTCTTGTGGAGTCATTGCGGGCTCTGTCTGGAGCCCGCTCTTCGGTCACTCGTTTTCACAGCCGGAGGCTTTTTCCATGCATCTTTCCATCGTTAGGTCTTGAAGGCGGGCTTCTTGTGCATCCATCGTCACTGTTTTGGAACGGCTCATTGGAAGGACTTACTGTCAGTCCCCTCTCTTTGGGGGCTGCCATAGAGCTTCCTCTCATCCGCCCCTTCGTGGCGTTGTTTGACGGTGTCTCCTGTCTTGCTGACAGTTTTCGGTCCTCTTGGAGTCCCATCATCCGCAGGGTTCTGCGTTGCGTCATTCTGTGTGCGTGTTTGGCACGGAGCTGCTCTGCCCGGGGTTGTGGAGTCGGGGTGATGGGGCATAGCCGCAGGAGTCCAGGGTTAGCGTGTGGGATTCTGCCCGGGAGGGCTCGGCGAAGGTGGTACCGTCAGCAGGGTGTGTGGACCATCCTGCCCATCCTGTTCCTGGGAGATGGTGGGAGCTGCTAGGTGGGGCCCTTCAGCGTTGGGAAAAGCAGATGGAACTTTGCAGGGGTGTAAGGCTGTGGGGCTCTGAGGTATGCCTGGTTTTTTACTGTTTGAGTCTTAAGGGCTGCCTGCAGTGAGACCGCAGAGAGGGTTCCTAAATGGAAGCGAGAGATCCGCAATGGTGCAGCGATGAGTCGGTATCGGGGTGACGTGCTCACTAAATTGTTGGGTTTTTCAGACAGGGCCAGATGCAATGTGTACCGAGGCAGCGATGGAGGAGTCGAGGGGAGGACCCGAGGGAGGTAGGTCGGCCGGTGGTGTTGGCGTGATGAAGTGGTCGGCGGCTCGGTGCCACGTTTAAGGTTTGTTTGTGTGTGCTGTTTCTCTTGTGAAGGCGCAAAGCGAGGAGGAGAGCGGGCCCTTCAGCGAGGGGAGGCGACTCGGGCCAGGCAAGGCATTCCTCACGGGCTGGTGTTGCATTGCAGGTGAGTTCTAGGCATCCCTTGTTTGTTTTACAGCCCAGGCAGGAACCTCGGCGCGGGCACCTATAACTGGCGGGGGCTGTGAGCGGTCGGTGAAGGGAAGGGAATGGGAGATGGGAAACGGCTTCAGGCAGTTTCTTGGAACGTTGCTCTTTGCTTTGTCCCTTGCAGGCTCCACAGGCAGCGTCGTTGGGGCGTAGCCACACGTCTGAACGCACTGAGAAGGTGAGGTGGTCGACGTCCGTGTTGGTGCCTAATTCCAAAGCAGTACATGGCAGGTAGGTGGAGCGTTTGGCTCTGTTTTTGCAGTCACCTTGCGCTGTGAGCCTCTGTATTAGACTTGTCTTGTGCCGCATGCCTCTGTATCGGGGTGGAGTAATGGACAGAGTGCCTCTGTATTAGACTTGTCTTGCGCCGTATGCCTGTGTAACAAGCTTGCCTTGCGCTGTGTGCCTGGGATTTTGGGTGGTGTTGGTGATAGCTTGCTTTTCTTTTGTTTAGCTCAAATGGAGTGCACTAAGGAAAACACCTCTCGGAACACATTTTTAACAAGCAGTGGGAACAGGTTATGAATATGTAAATATGTGCGAAGTAACCTAATAGATAGGGGTCCTGGAACGGAATGGAACTACGAAGAGCTGACAGAAAAATGTGCGCGTCTGCAGCGGAGCAATTCTCCCCTGGGCACCCAGCGCTGAACCGCGAACAACTAACAACAAATGGAATTCCCCACATGATGCCAAGTTGCTTTGGACCGGTGGAGTGCTGCAGCTCTATGGTGGTAGGTATTGCAATCGCGCTCAATCCCGCGCTAGCGCTCAAGCGCTCTCTCTTTACTGCACTGTTTTCTTCCTTTTCCCCTTTCACTTGCGCGCTGCTTGTAGGTCAAATGCAGGGCCTCCGTTTGGAGTCTTCACTCTGGTCCTGAGAAATGCCAAGACCTGCTCGAAACAAAGCCCCGAACTGGACATCCCACAGGGGTTAAGCCCAGCCGCCCCCAGCCTCCCAGAGCGATCTGAGGTCGGTTGGAACGCAAGGGGGCTTAACCTCTGCCAAATTATTCTCTCTGGTTTTGGATTGAGAGAAATGTGTGCTTCTGAATCAAGCTTGCCTTGGGCAATGTTCATGGATGATAAGGTAGTGTAATGCATGTCGCGTGCCTCTGTATCGGGGTGGAGTGTTGGAGAATGGCTGACAGACAATGTTCATGGAGATATAGCTGAGCTGCATACGCATACATAAGGAACTGTTTACGTGCACACAGGCTTCACAAACAATAAGGGGGAGAGAAGGACATCTCTCCAGCTGATTGATTAAACGAGGCTCTGTATGTTTTGAACCGAACAGTTCATGTTAGATGTTAGTGAAATGAAGTTACAGGTACTAACTTGGGAAAGGAGATCTGCCTATGTCATTACAGATATGGGAACCAAGCAGATAAAGCTGTGGATCCAGAAGAAATCAAGCTTGCATGAACCAGGACGCGATCCTGATCACAGTAACTGAAGTCAAGTGTTCCAAGTGCAGCCACAATGGACAATGAGTTTTGCTGCGGGGCGTTTTGAATACTCTTTTAAATATGAGTGTGTTAGTGGTAAATAAAAATTAGAGAAACAGTGATATCTGCACAGCCTAAGGTCACAGGCTGCAATCGGTGCCTGCACGGAAACGTGAAGCTGAAGTTATCTGCACTTCTGACACTCCTGATTGGCAAAGCAAACAGGTACAACAGCAAAGGTATCGAGGCACTTAGCTACAGATGCGGATTCTGTGAAACATGCAGCAGCTGATTTGTGCTGCTGGCTCGCAGACATAATTGTGAAAGTTTTGGAAGGTATGTGCTGCAGGAATCTGGCTGACCGCTCTCAGTCGATTCATGTGAGCATTCAGAAATTAAGAGATCGAACAGAATTGGTTTCATGAGTGGGAAATTTCAGGATGTATATTGTCAATGGTCAAATTTGGATTATTGGATTTGACAATTCGGTACTTATCTTACATTTGCTGCCGTGCTCGTTGAGCTTTCTGCAAAGGGCCCTTGCAGGAACCTCTAAAAGCAGTTTTGTGGCGCAGGTACAAAAAGAGAGAAATTTGTCAAGGGGGACAGCAGGCCTGCTAGCAGCCTGGCTCTCCTCGCAAAAACACAGACTCTGACAGTATCCCTGAAATTCCCATGAAACAACAAAATTACTCACGCTGAGAAGTTTTGGTAATCACTTTTTCAAAGCGTAGCGGCCTTGAAAGCAGGTGTACAGACTCCCTTAAATCAAGGAGCTGTGAGAAAGTATTTGGAAGTAAATGAACATGTCATCAACCAGCCATAATGAGATGGCCAAAGCACAGCAGGCGTGCAGATAATTTTTAGACATTAAAGGTAAAACTAACAATGTTTTGCTATAAGGTATGCTTATCAAAACTCGTTATAATTACTAATTAATCACTTTGGTGTGAACAGTGTGTGTAACCAATTAGCAGTTTTTAGATTGCCACATTTTATAGTATGGCTTTTCGTTTATGGGATAGATGGGCTGGTTACCTTCCTGTATCACCTCAGGAACTGCAGGAGTTGGTTCCAGTGTTTAATGGGAGGTTAGACGGTTGGTTAAGCTCTTGGGGAATAACAGGTTGGCTTAGTGACTTGGTTAAGGAAGGTATACGATGGCTGTTGATTATTATAGTTGCTGTTATAGTAGTAGGCGCTTTGTTAGCTTATGCCCTGCAAGGCAAGGTTACTGCTCTTGTTGCTCAGAAGAAAAAAGGGGGAATTGTTGGAGTACGTGCACGTAGGCACGAAGTGCAGACTAAAGCAGAGCAGAAGAAGCACGGCACGACCAATCAGGATCAAGGTCGAGACGACCTTAAACGAAGACAGCCCTCAGAAGAAGCAAGTGAATCAGGGAAAAACAGGTTGAAGGAACTGCAAGAATGAAAACAAGAGGCAGGCTTATGATGATATAACCCTTAACAAATAACCAATAATAGATTGACTTATGGGCATAGGTTAGCCACAAAGTATAAAAGGAGCTAACTTAGAACTAATAAAGGAAGTTGCTTTTATCACTCACATTGAGCAGGCTTGCTTCTTCCCCCGCCGGCAGGAAACGGTTTCAGGCAGTCTCTTGGCATGTGGCTCTTTGCTTTGTCCCTTGCAGGCTGCACAAGCAGCGTCCTTGGGGCGTAGCCACACGTCTGAACGCACTGAGAGGCTGAGGCGGTCGTCGTCCGTGTTGGTGCCTAATTCCAAAGCAGTACATGGCAGGTAGGTGGAGCGTTTGGCTCTGTTTTTGCAGTCACCTTGCGCTGTGAGCCTCTGTATTAGACTTGTCTCGCGCCGCATGCCTGTGTAACAAGCTTGCCTTGCGCCGTGTGCCTGGGATTTTGGGTGCTGTGGGTGATAGCTTGCTTTTCTTTTGTTTAGCTCAAATGGAGTGCACTAAGGAAAACACCTCTCGGAACACATTTTTAACAAGCAGTGGGAACAGGTTATGAATATGTAAATATATGAGAGGTAAGCTAATAAATAGGGATCATGGAATGGAATAGAACCCAGAAGAGCTGCCATGTAAACATGTGCGTCTGCAGCGGAGCAATCCTCCCCTGGGCACCCAGCGCTGAACCGCGAACAACTAACAACAAATGGAATTCCCCACATGATGCCAAGTTGCTTTGGACCGGTGGAGTGTTGCGGCTCTATGGTGGTAGGTATTGCAATCGCGCTCACTCCCGCGCTAGCGCTCAAGCGCTCTCTCTTTACCGCACTGTTTTCTTCCTTTTCCCCTTTCACTTGCGCGCTGCTTGTAGATCAAGTGCAGGGCCTCTGTTTGGAGTCTTCACTCTGGTCCTGAGGATTGCCAAGACCTGCTCGAAACAAAGCCCCGAACTGGACATCCCACAGGGGTTAAGCCCAGCCGCCCCCAGCCTCCCAGAGCGATCTGAGGTCGGTTGGAACGCAAGGGGGTTTAACCTCTGCCAAATTATTCTCTCTGGTTTTGGATTGAGAGAAATGTGTGCTTCTGAATCGAGCTTGCCTTGGGCAATGTTCATGGATGATAAGGTAGTGTAATGCATGTCGCGTGCCTCTGTATCGGGGTGGAGTGTTGGAGAATGGCTGACAGACAATGTTCATGGAGATATAGCTGAGCTGCATACGCATACATAAGGAACTGTTTACGTGCACACAGGCTTCACAAACAATAAGGGGGAGAGAAGGACATCTCTCCAGCTGATTGATTAAACGAGGCTCTGTATGTTTTGAACCGAACAGTTCATGTTAGATGTTAGTGAAATGAAGTTACAGGTACTAACTTGGGAAAGGAGATCTGCCTATGTCATTACAGATATGGGAACCAAGCAGATAAAGCTGTGGATCCAGAAGAAATCAAGCTTGCATGAACCAGGACGCGATCCTGATCACAGTAACTGAAGTCAAGTGTTCCAAGTGCAGCCACAATGGACAATGAGTTTTGCTGCGGGGCGTTTTGAATACTCTTTTAAATATGAGTGTGTTAGTGGTAAATAAAAATTAGAGAAACAGTGATATCTGCACAGCCTAAGGTCACAGGCTGCAATCGGTGCCTGCACGGAAACGTGAAGCTGAAGTTATCTGCACTTCTGACACTCCTGATTGGCAAAGCAAACAGGTACAACAGCAAAGGTATCGAGGCACTTAGCTACAGATGCGGATTCTGTGAAACATGCAGCAGCTGATTTGTGCTGCTGGCTCGCAGACATAATTGTGAAAGTTTTGGAAGGTATGTGCTGCAGGAATCTGGCTGACCGCTCTCAGTCGATTCATGTGAGCATTCAGAAATTAAGAGATCGAACAGAATTGGTTTCATGAGTGGGAAATTTCAGGATGTATATTGTCAATGGTCAAATTTGGATTATTGGATTTGACAATTCGGTACTTATCTTACATTTGCTGCCGTGCTCGTTGAGCTTTCTGCAAAGGGCCCTTGCAGGAACCTCTAAAAGCAGTTTTGTGGCGCAGGTACAAAAAGAGAAAAATTTGTCAAGGGGGACAGCAGGCCTGCTAGCAGCCTGGCTCTCCTCGCAAAAACACAGACTCTGACAGTATCCCTGAAATTCCCATGAAACAACAAAATTACTCACGCTGAGAAGTTTTGGTAATCACTTTTTCAAAGCGTAGCGGCCTTGAAAGCAGGTGTACAGACTCCCTTAAATCAAGGAGCTGTGAGAAAGTATTTGGAAGTAAATGAACATGTCATCAACCAGCCATAATGAGATGGCCAAAGCACAGCAGGCGTGCAGATAATTTTTAGACATTAAAGGTAAAACTAACAATGTTTTGCTATAAGGTATGCTTATCAAAACTCGTTATAATTACTAATTAATCACTTTGGCGTGAACAGTGTGTGTAACCAATTAGCAGTTTTTAGATTGCCACATTTTATAGTATGGCTTTTCGTTTATGGGATAGATGGGCTGGTTACCTTCCTGTATCACCTCAGGAACTGCAGGAGTTGGTTCCAGTGTTTAATGGGAGGTTAGACGGTTGGTTAAGCTCTTGGGGAATAACAGGTTGGCTTAGTGACTTGGTTAAGGAAGGTATACGATGGCTGTTGATTATTATAGTTGCTGTTATAGTAGTAGGCGCTTTGTTAGCTTATGCCCTGCAAGGCAAGGTTACTGCTCTTGTTGCTCAGAAGAAAAAAGGGGGAATTGTTGGAGTACGTGCACGTAGGCACGAAGTGCAGACTAAAGCAGAGCAGAAGAAGCACGGCACGACCAATCAGGATCAAGGTCGAGACGACCTTAAACGAAGACAGCCCTCAGAAGAAGCAAGTGAATCAGGGAAAAACAGGTTGAAGGAACTGCAAGAATGAAAACAAGAGGCAGGCTTATGATGATATAACCCTTAACAAATAACCAATAATAGATTGACTTATGGGCATAGGTTAGCCACAAAGTATAAAAGGAGCTAACTTAGAACTAATAAAGGAAGTTGCTTTTATCACTCACATTGAGCAGGCTTGCTTCTTCCCCCGCCGGCAGGAAACGGTTTCAGGCAGTCTCTTGGCATGTGGCTCTTTGCTTTGTCCCTTGCAGGCTGCACAAGCAGCGTCCTTGGGGCGTAGCCACACGTCTGAACGCACTGAGAGGCTGAGGCGGTCGTCGTCCGTGTTGGTGCCTAATTCCAAAGCAGTACATGGCAGGTAGGTGGAGCGTTTGGCTCTGTTTTTGCAGTCACCTTGCGCTGTGAGCCTCTGTATTAGACTTGTCTCGCGCCGCATGCCTGTGTAACAAGCTTGCCTTGCGCCGTGTGCCTGGGATTTTGGGTGCTGTGGGTGATAGCTTGCTTTTCTTTTGTTTAGCTCAAATGGAGTGCACTAAGGAAAACACCTCTCGGAACACATTTTTAACAAGCAGTGGGAACAGGTTATGAATATGTAAATATATGAGAGGTAAGCTAATAAATAGGGATCATGGAATGGAATAGAACCCAGAAGAGCTGCCACGTAAACATGTGCGTCTGCAGCGGAGCAATCCTCCCCTGGGCACCCAGCGCTGAACCGCGAACAACTAACAACAAATGGAATTCCCCACATGATGCCAAGTTGCTTTGGACCGGTGGAGTGCTGCGGCTCTATGGTGGTAGGTATTGCAATCGCGCTCACTCCCGCGCTAGCGCTCAAGCGCGCTCTCTTTACCGCACTGTTTTCTTCCTTTTCCCCTTTCACTTGCGCGCTGCTTGTAGATCAAGTGCAGGGCCTCTGTTTGGAGTCTTCACTCTGGTCCTGAGGATTGCCAAGACCTGCTCGAAACAAAGCCCCGAACTGGACATCCCACAGGGGTTAAGCCCAGCCGCCCCCAGCCTCCCAGAGCGATCTGAGGTCGGTTGGAACGCAAGGGGGTTTAACCTCTGCCAAATTAGTCTCTCTGGTTTTGGATTGAGACAAATATGTGCTTCTGGATCGAGCTTGCCTTGGGCAATGTTCATGGATGATAAGGTAGTGTAATGCATGTCGCGTGCCTCTGTATTGGTCATGTCTTGCGCCGCGTGCTTGGGGTTTTGGGTGGTGTGGGAGAAAGCTTGCATTTCTCTATAGCTCAAATGGACGGCCTTATAGAAAACACCTCTTAGAACACATTTTAATCAGTAGTGGGAACACGTTATGAATATGTAAATATGTGCGGAGTAACCTAATAGATAGGGGTCCAGGAACGGAATGGAACTACGAAGAGCTGACAGAAAAATGTGCGCGTCTGCAGCGGAGCAATCCTCCCCTGGGCACCCAGCGCTGAACCGCGAACAACTAACAACAAATGGAATTCCCCACATGATGCCAAGTTGCTTTGGACCGGTGGAGTGTTGCGGCTCTATGGTGGTAGGTATTGCAATCGTGCTCAATCTCGCGCTAACGCTCAAGCGCCCTCTCTTTACCGCACTGTTTTCTTCCTTTTCCCCTTTCACTTGCGTGCTGCTTGTAGGTCGAATGCAGGGCCTCCGTTTGGAGTCTTCACTCTGGTCCTGAGGATTGCCAAGACCTGCTCGAAACAAAGCCCCGAACTGGACATCCCACAGGGGTTAAGCCCAGCCGCCCCCAGCCACCCAGAGCGATCTGATGTCGGTTGGAACGCAAGGGGGCTTAACCTCTGCCAAATTAGTCTCTCTGGTTTTGGATTGAGAGAAATGTGTGCTTCTGAATCGAGCTTGCCTTGGGCAATGTTCATGGATGATAAGGTAGTGCAATGCATGTCGCGTGCCTCTGTATCGGGGTGGAGTGTTGGAGAATGGCTGACAGACAATGTTCATGGAGATATAGCTGAGCTGCATACGCATACATAAGGAACTGTTTACGTGCACACAGGCTTCACAAACAATAAGGGGGAGAGAAGGACATCTCTCCAGCTGATTGATTAAACGAGGCTCTGTATGTTTTGAACCGAACAGTTCATGTTAGATGTTAGTGAAATGAAGTTACAGGTACTAACTTGGGAAAGGAGATCTGCCTATGTCATTACAGATATGGGAACCAAGCAGATAAAGCTGTGGATCCAGAAGAAATCAAGCTTGCATGAACCAGGACGCGATCCTGATCACAGTAACTGAAGTCAAGTGTTCCAAGTGCAGCCACAATGGACAATGAGTTTTGCTGCGGGGCGTTTTGAATACTCTTTTAAATATGAGTGTGTTAGTGGTAAATAAAAATTAGAGAAACAGTGATATCTGCACAGCCTAAGGTCACAGGCTGCAATCGGTGCCTGCACGGAAACGTGAAGCTGAAGTTATCTGCACTTCTGACACTCCTGATTGGCAAAGCAAACAGGTACAACAGCAAAGGTATCGAGGCACTTAGCTACAGATGCGGATTCTGTGAAACATGCAGCAGCTGATTTGTGCTGCTGGCTCGCAGACATAATTGTGAAAGTTTTGGAAGGTATGTGCTGCAGGAATCTGGCTGACCGCTCTCAGTCGATTCATGTGAGCATTCAGAAATTAAGAGATCGAACAGAATTGGTTTCATGAGTGGGAAATTTCAGGATGTATATTGTCAATGGTCAAATTTGGATTATTGGATTTGACAATTCGGTACTTATCTTACATTTGCTGCCGTGCTCGTTGAGCTTTCTGCAAAGGGCCCTTGCAGGAACCTCTAAAAGCAGTTTTGTGGCGCAGGTACAAAAAGAGAAAAATTTGTCAAGGGGGACAGCAGGCCTGCTAGCAGCCTGGCTCTCCTCGCAAAAACACAGACTCTGACAGTATCCCTGAAATTCCCATGAAACAACAAAATTACTCACGCTGAGAAGTTTTGGTAATCACTTTTTCAAAGCGTAGCGGCCTTGAAAGCAGGTGTACAGACTCCCTTAAATCAAGGAGCTGTGAGAAAGTATTTGGAAGTAAATGAACATGTCATCAACCAGCCATAATGAGATGGCCAAAGCACAGCAGGCGTGCAGATAATTTTTAGACATTAAAGGTAAAACTAACAATGTTTTGCTATAAGGTATGCTTATCAAAACTCGTTATAATTACTAATTAATCACTTTGGCGTGAACAGTGTGTGTAACCAATTAGCAGTTTTTAGATTGCCACATTTTATAGTATGGCTTTTCGTTTATGGGATAGATGGGCTGGTTACCTTCCTGTATCACCTCAGGAACTGCAGGAGTTGGTTACAGTGTTTAATGGGAGGTTAGACGGTTGGTTAAGCTCTTGGGGAATAACAGGTTGGCTTAGTGACTTGGTTAAGGAAGGTATACGATGGCTGTTGATTATTATAGTTGCTGTTATTGTAGTAGGCACTTTGTTAGCTTATGCCCTGCAAGGCAAGGTTACTGCTCTTGTTGCTCAGAAGAAAAAAGGGGGAATTGTTGGAGTACGTGCACGTAGGCACGAAGTGCAGACTAAAGCAGAGCAGAAGAAGCACGGCACGACCAATCAGGATCAAGGTCGAGACGACCTTAAACGAAGACAGCCCTCAGAAGAAGCAAGTGAATCAGGGAAAAACAGGTTGAAGGAACTGCAAGAATGAAAACAAGAGGCAGGCTTATGATGATATAACCCTTAACAAATAACCAATAATAGATTGACTTATGGGCATAGGTTAGCCACAAAGTATAAAAGGAGCTAACTTAGAACTAATAAAGGAAGTTGCTTTTATCACTCACATTGAGCAGGCTTGCTTCTTCCCCCGCCGGCAGGAAACGGTTTCAGGCAGTCTCTTGGCATGTGGCTCTTTGCTTTGTCCCTTGCAGGCTGCACAAGCAGCGTCCTTGGGGCGTAGCCACACGTCTGAACGCACTGAGAGGCTGAGGCGGTCGTCGTCCGTGTTGGTGCCTAATTCCAAAGCAGTACCTGGCAGGTAGGTGGAGCGTTTGGCTCTGTTTTTGCAGTCACCTTGCGCTGTGAGCCTCTGTATTAGACTTGTCTTGCGCCGCATGCCTGTGTAACAAGCTTGCCTTGCGCCGTGTGCCTGGGATTTTGGGTGCTGTGGGTGATAGCTTGCTTTTCTTTTGTTTAGCTCAAATGGAGTGCACTAAGGAAAACACCTCTCGGAACACATTTTTAACAAGCAGTGGGAACAGGTTATGAATATGTAAATATATGAGAGGTAAGCTAATAAATAGGGATCATGGAATGGAATAGAACCCAGAAGAGCTGCCATGTAAACATGTGCGTCTGCAGCGGAGCAATCCTCCCCTGGGCACCCAGCGCTGAACCGCGAACAACTAACAACAAATGGAATTCCCCACATGATGCCAAGTTGCTTTGGACCGGTGGAGTGTTGCGGCTCTATGGTGGTAGGTATTGCAATCGCGCTCACTCCCGCGCTAGCGCTCAAGCGCTCTCTCTTTACCGCACTGTTTTCTTCCTTTTCCCCTTTCACTTGCGCGCTGCTTGTAGATCAAGTGCAGGGCCTCTGTTTGGAGTCTTCACTCTGGTCCTGAGGATTGCCAAGACCTGCTCGAAACAAAGCCCCGAACTGGACATCCCACAGGGGTTAAGCCCAGCCGCCCCCAGCCTCCCAGAGCGATCTGAGGTCGGTTGGAACGCAAGGGGGTTTAACCTCTGCCAAATTATTCTCTCTGGTTTTGGATTGAGAGAAATGTGTGCTTCTGAATCGAGCTTGCCTTGGGCAATGTTCATGGATGATAAGGTAGTGTAATGCATGTCGCGTGCCTCTGTATCGGGGTGGAGTGTTGGAGAATGGCTGACAGACAATGTTCATGGAGATATAGCTGAGCTGCATACGCATACATAAGGAACTGTTTACGTGCACACAGGCTTCACAAACAATAAGGGGGAGAGAAGGACATCTCTCCAGCTGATTGATTAAACGAGGCTCTGTATGTTTTGAACCGAACAGTTCATGTTAGATGTTAGTGAAATGAAGTTACAGGTACTAACTTGGGAAAGGAGATCTGCCTATGTCATTACAGATATGGGAACCAAGCAGATAAAGCTGTGGATCCAGAAGAAATCAAGCTTGCATGAACCAGGACGCGATCCTGATCACAGTAACTGAAGTCAAGTGTTCCAAGTGCAGCCACAATGGACAATGAGTTTTGCTGCGGGGCGTTTTGAATACTCTTTTAAATATGAGTGTGTTAGTGGTAAATAAAAATTAGAGAAACAGTGATATCTGCACAGCCTAAGGTCACAGGCTGCAATCGGTGCCTGCACGGAAACGTGAAGCTGAAGTTATCTGCACTTCTGACACTCCTGATTGGCAAAGCAAACAGGTACAACAGCAAAGGTATCGAGGCACTTAGCTACAGATGCGGATTCTGTGAAACATGCAGCAGCTGATTTGTGCTGCTGGCTCGCAGACATAATTGTGAAAGTTTTGGAAGGTATGTGCTGCAGGAATCTGGCTGACCGCTCTCAGTCGATTCATGTGAGCATTCAGAAATTAAGAGATCGAACAGAATTGGTTTCATGAGTGGGAAATTTCAGGATGTATATTGTCAATGGTCAAATTTGGATTATTGGATTTGACAATTCGGTACTTATCTTACATTTGCTGCCGTGCTCGTTGAGCTTTCTGCAAAGGGCCCTTGCAGGAACCTCTAAAAGCAGTTTTGTGGCGCAGGTACAAAAAGAGAAAAATTTGTCAAGGGGGACAGCAGGCCTGCTAGCAGCCTGGCTCTCCTCGCAAAAACACAGACTCTGACAGTATCCCTGAAATTCCCATGAAACAACAAAATTACTCACGCTGAGAAGTTTTGGTAATCACTTTTTCAAAGCGTAGCGGCCTTGAAAGCAGGTGTACAGACTCCCTTAAATCAAGGAGCTGTGAGAAAGTATTTGGAAGTAAATGAACATGTCATCAACCAGCCATAATGAGATGGCCAAAGCACAGCAGGCGTGCAGATAATTTTTAGACATTAAAGGTAAAACTAACAATGTTTTGCTATAAGGTATGCTTATCAAAACTCGTTATAATTACTAATTAATCACTTTGGCGTGAACAGTGTGTGTAACCAATTAGCAGTTTTTAGATTGCCACATTTTATAGTATGGCTTTTCGTTTATGGGATAGATGGGCTGGTTACCTTCCTGTATCACCTCAGGAACTGCAGGAGTTGGTTCCAGTGTTTAATGGGAGGTTAGACGGTTGGTTAAGCTCTTGGGGAATAACAGGTTGGCTTAGTGACTTGGTTAAGGAAGGTATACGATGGCTGTTGATTATTATAGTTGCTGTTATAGTAGTAGGCGCTTTGTTAGCTTATGCCCTGCAAGGCAAGGTTACTGCTCTTGTTGCTCAGAAGAAAAAAGGGGGAATTGTTGGAGTACGTGCACGTAGGCACGAAGTGCAGACTAAAGCAGAGCAGAAGAAGCACGGCACGACCAATCAGGATCAAGGTCGAGACGACCTTAAACGAAGACAGCCCTCAGAAGAAGCAAGTGAATCAGGGAAAAACAGGTTGAAGGAACTGCAAGAATGAAAACAAGAGGCAGGCTTATGATGATATAACCCTTAACAAATAACCAATAATAGATTGACTTATGGGCATAGGTTAGCCACAAAGTATAAAAGGAGCTAACTTAGAACTAATAAAGGAAGTTGCTTTTATCACTCACATTGAGCAGGCTTGCTTCTTCCCCCGCCGGCAGGAAACGGTTTCAGGCAGTCTCTTGGCATGTGGCTCTTTGCTTTGTCCCTTGCAGGCTGCACAAGCAGCGTCCTTGGGGCGTAGCCACACGTCTGAACGCACTGAGAGGCTGAGGCGGTCGTCGTCCGTGTTGGTGCCTAATTCCAAAGCAGTACCTGGCAGGTAGGTGGAGCGTTTGGCTCTGTTTTTGCAGTCACCTTGCGCTGTGAGCCTCTGTATTAGACTTGTCTTGCGCCGCATGCCTGTGTAACAAGCTTGCCTTGCGCTGTGTGCCTGGGATTTTGGGTGCTGTGGGTGATAGCTTGCTTTTCTTTTGTTTAGCTCAAATGGAGTGCACTAAGGAAAACGCCTCTCGGAACACATTTTTAACAAGCAGTGGGAACAGGTTATGAATATGTAAATATATGAGAGGTAAGCTAATAAATAGGGATCATGGAATGGAATAGAACCCAGAAGAGCTGCCACGTAAACATGTGCGTCTGCAGCGGAGCAATCCTCCCCATGGCACCCAGCGCTGAACCGCGAACAACTAACAACAAATGGAATTCCCCACATGATGCCAAGTTGCTTTGGACCGGTGGAGTGTTGCGGCTCTATGGTGGTAGGTATTGCAATCGCGCTCAATCTCGCGCTAGCGCTCAAGCGCGCTCTCTTTACCGCACTGTTTTCTTCCTTTTCCCCTTTCACTTGCGCGCTGCTTGTAGATCAAGTGCAGGGCCTCCGTTTGGAGTCTTCACTCTGGTCCTGAGGATTGCCAAGACCTGCTCGAAACAAAGCCCCGAACTGGACATCCCACAGGGGTTAAGCCCAGCCGCCCCCAGCCTCCCAGAGCGATCTGAGGTCGGTTGGAACGCAAGGGGGTTTAACCTCTGCCAAATTAGTCTCTCTGGTTTTGGATTGAGACAAATATGTGCTTCTGGATCGAGCTTGCCTTGGGCAATGTTCATGGATGATAAGGTAGTGTAATGCATGTCGCGTGCCTCTGTATTGGTCATGTCTTGCGCCGCGTGCTTGGGGTTTTGGGTGGTGTGGGAGAAAGCTTGCATTTCTCTATAGCTCAAATGGACGGCCTTATAGAAAACACCTCTTAGAACACATTTTAATCAGTAGTGGGAACACGTTATGAATATGTAAATATGTGCGGAGTAACCTAATAGATAGGGGTCCAGGAACGGAATGGAACTACGAAGAGCTGCCAGAAAAATGTGCGCGTCTGCAGCGGAGCAATCCTCCCCTGGGCACCCAGCGCTGAACCGCGAACAACTAACAACAAATGGAATTCCCCACATGATGCCAAGTTGCTTTGGACCGGTGGAGTGTTGCGGCTCTATGGTGGTAGGTATTGCAATCGCGCTCAATCTCGCGCTAGCGCTCAAGCGCGCTCTCTTTACCGCACTGTTTTCTTCCTTTTCCCCTTTCACTTGCGCGCTGCTTGTAGGTCGAATGCAGGGCCTCCGTTTGGAGTCTTCACTCTGGTCCTGAGGATTGCCAAGACCTGCTCGAAACAAAGCCCCGAACTGGACATCCCACAGGGGTTAAGCCCAGCCGCCCCCAGCCTCCCAGAGCGATCTGATGTCGGTTGGAACGCAAGGGGGCTTAACCTCTGCCAAATTAGTCTCTCTGGTTTTGGATTGAGAGAAATGTGTGCTTCTGAATCGAGCTTGCCTTGGTCAATGTTCATGGATGATAAGGTAGTGTAATGCATGTCGCGTGCCTCTGTATCGGGGTGGAGTGTTGGAGAATGGCTGACAGACAATGTTCATGGAGATATAGCTGAGCTGCATACGCATACATAAGGAACTGTTTACGTGCACACAGGCTTCACAAACAATAAGGGGGAGAGAAGGACATCTCTCCAGCTGATTGATTAAACGAGGCTCTGTATGTTTTGAACCGAACAGTTCATGTTAGATGTTAGTGAAATGAAGTTACAGGTACTAACTTGGGAAAGGAGATCTGCCTATGTCATTACAGATATGGGAACCAAGCAGATAAAGCTGTGGATCCAGAAGAAATCAAGCTTGCATGAACCAGGACGCGATCCTGATCACAGTAACTGAAGTCAAGTGTTCCAAGTGCAGCCACAATGGACAATGAGTTTTGCTGCGGGGCGTTTTGAATACTCTTTTAAATATGAGTGTGTTAGTGGTAAATAAAAATTAGAGAAACAGTGATTTCTGCACAGCCTAAGGTCACAGGCTGCAATCGGTGCCTGCACGGAAACGTGAAGCTGAAGTTATCTGCACTTCTGACACTCCTGATTGGCAAAGCAAACAGGTACAACAGCAAAGGTATCGAGGCACTTAGCTACAGATGCGGATTCTGTGAAACATGCAGCAGCTGATTTGTGCTGCTGGCTCGCAGACATAATTGTGAAAGTTTTGGAAGGTATGTGCTGCAGGAATCTGGCTGACCGCTCTCAGTCGATTCATGTGAGCATTCAGAAATTAAGAGATCGAACAGAATTGGTTTCATGAGTGGGAAATTTCAGGATGTATATTGTCAATGGTCAAATTTGGATTATTGGATTTGACAATTCGGTACTTATCTTACATTTGCTGCCGTGCTCGTTGAGCTTTCTGCAAAGGGCCCTTGCAGGAACCTCTAAAAGCAGTTTTGTGGCGCAGGTACAAAAAGAGAAAAATTTGTCAAGGGGGACAGCAGGCCTGCTAGCAGCCTGGCTCTCCTCGCAAAAACACAGACTCTGACAGTATCCCTGAAATTCCCATGAAACAACAAAATTACTCACGCTGAGAAGTTTTGGTAATCACTTTTTCAAAGCGTAGCGGCCTTGAAAGCAGGTGTACAGACTCCCTTAAATCAAGGAGCTGTGAGAAAGTATTTGGAAGTAAATGAACATGTCATCAACCAGCCATAATGAGATGGCCAAAGCACAGCAGGCGTGCAGATAATTTTTAGACATTAAAGGTAAAACTAACAATGTTTTGCTATAAGGTATGCTTATCAAAACTCATTATAATTACTAATTAATCACTTTGGCGTGAACAGTGTGTGTAACCAATTAGCAGTTTTTAGATTGCCACATTTTATAGTATGGCTTTTCGTTTATGGGATAGATGGGCTGGTTACCTTCCTGTATCACCTCAGGAACTTCAGGAGTTGGTTCCAGTGTTTAATGGGAGGTTAGACGGTTGGTTAAGCTCTTGGGGAATAACAGGTTGGCTTAGTGACTTGGTTAAGGAAGGTATACGATGGCTGTTGATTATTATAGTTGCTGTTATAGTAGTAGGCGCTTTGTTAGCTTATGCCCTGCAAGGCAAGGTTACTGCTCTTGTTGCTCAGAAGAAAAAAGGGGGAATTGTTGGAGTACGTGCACGTAGGCACGAAGTGCAGACTAAAGCAGAGCAGAAGAAGCACGGCACGACCAATCAGGATCAAGGTCGAGACGACCTTAAACGAAGACAGCCCTCAGAAGAAGCAAGTGAATCAGGGAAAAACAGGTTGAAGGAACTGCAAGAATGAAAACAAGAGGCAGGCTTATGATGATATAACCCTTAACAAATAACCAATAATAGATTGACTTATGGGCATAGGTTAGCCACAAAGTATAAAAGGAGCTAACTTAGAACTAATAAAGGAAGTTGCTTTTATCACTCACATTGAGCAGGCTTGCTTCTTCCCCCGCCGGCAGGAAACGGTTTCAGGCAGTCTCTTGGCATGTGGCTCTTTGCTTTGTCCCTTGCAGGCTGCACAAGCAGCGTCCTTGGGGCGTAGCCACACGTCTGAACGCACTGAGAGGCTGAGGCGGTCGTCGTCCGTGTTGGTGCCTAATTCCAAAGCAGTACATGGCAGGTAGGTGGAGCGTTTGGCTCTGTTTTTGCAGTCACCTTGCGCTGTGAGCCTCTGTATTAGACTTGTCTTGCGCCGCATGCCTGTGTAACAAGCTTGCCTTGCGCCGTGTGCCTGGGATTTTGGGTGCTGTGGGTGATAGCTTGCTTTTCTTTTGTTTAGCTCAAATGGAGTGCACTAAGGAAAACACCTCTCGGAACACATTTTTAACAAGCAGTGGGAACAGGTTATGAATATGTAAATATATGAGAGGTAAGCTAATAAATAGGGATCATGGAATGGAATAGAACCCAGAAGAGCTGCCACGTAAACATGTGCGTCTGCAGCGGAGCAATCCTCCCCTGGGCACCCAGCGCTGAACCGCGAACAACTAACAACAAATGGAATTCCCCACATGATGCCAAGTTGCTTTGGACCGGTGGAGTGTTGCGGCTCTATGGTGGTAGGTATTGCAATCGCGCTCAATCCCGCGCTAGCGCTCAAGCGCTCTCTCTTTACCGCACTGTTTTCTTCCTTTTCCCCTTTCACTTGCGCGCTGCTTGTAGGTCAAATGCAGGGCCTCCGTTTGGAGTCTTCACTCTGGTCCTGAGGATTGCCAAGACCTGCTCGAAACAAAGCCCCGAACTGGACATCCCACAGGGGTTAAGCCCAGCCGCCCCCAGCCTCCCAGAGCGATCTGAGGTCGGTTGGAACGCAAGGGGGTTTAACCTCTGCCAAATTAGTCTCTCTGGTTTTGGATTGAGAGAAATGTGTGCTTCTGGATCGAGCTTGCCTTGGGCAATGATCAGGAGTGCACTAAGGAAAACACCTCTCGGAACAAATTTAATCAGTAGTGGGAACAGGTTATGAATATGTAAATATTTGTGAGGTAACCTAATAAATATATATGATTGACCTGCTTAGAACCAGAAGCACGGACACTTGTGCGTGTCTGTAGTGTAGCAATCCTCCCCTGTCCACTTTTGCAGGTACATTTAAGGTTCTCAGGGAAAGGTAAGCTTTGAGCCCCAGGTTGAAAAGTGCTTCTTATAAGTCGGCTGTGGAGGTTTTAGAGAAGGTATGTGTTTCAGTCCCGACTGCTTTGATTTGGGAGGTATTGCTGGACACTTGGAATGTACGGAATGAAATGCTGGTCCGGCTGAGAAAAACTTTTCTGCCAATTATGGAGGTACAATTTGAGTTTTGCAGGCAAAGGAAATCTCTGAGTTCCAGAGTGAAATGTGCATCTTGTTGGACAATTAGGGAGGTTTCAGGTAGCGTATGTCTTTCAGTCCTGGCTGCTTTGGTTTGGGAGCTAGTGCGGCACATTTGGATTGTTTGGAATGAAATGCTGCTCCCGCTGCGGGAAAAAACCTCCCCTTCTTTCAGCTCTGCTTCGCTGTCCACCATTGTTTTCTCCGCCTCTCTAATGTTCCATTTCTCCATCTCTCTGTGGATGGCCTCAGGAGATTTCAGGCCGGGAACATCTTTCAGTTCTGACACGTGTAGTTGGAGACTCAGCACTGTGCTGGGTTCAGCGGGGAACTCGCCCTCGGCCAGGGCCAATCGCCCCCACACACAACCAACTCACCCTTGAGCACGGAGGAACAAGCAGTGGGTTTATAGATTAAAATGGTAGTTTATAGGGCCCAAATGATAGTTTATAAGCTGTAAAACACATTGTTAAAACACAGCTTTAGGCGGTAAACTGCTTTTTGTCCTACAAAAATGCTATTTCTATTTAGAACAAAACTGGTGGTTTTGTAGGGCACTTTGTGGTGCCGTTATCTCCTTTGTTCTTCCCTCTTCTTGTTCCTCTGCCCTTCTTGGTCCCCTCCTTTGTACCACAACCCTCCCCCCCCCCAGCCTTGGTCCTACATTCTTTATCACTTTTTCTTGGACCCTGCTCTCTGGAGCCCCCCCGCCCCCCCTTTGTCCCTCTCCCCTTCTTGGTATTTCCCACTTCTTTGTGATTGCATCCTCCTTTGTCCTGTCCACTTTTTGGTTCTTCTGTCATCTTAGTCTTCCCTGTACTCCCCTTTTGTCTTAGGCTGCGTGCCATATCACCCCGCTCTCCCTCCATATTTTGGCTTTGCGCTGTGAGGTTCTACCCAGTCTTGCTGTCTCCCATTTTGGTTTGGCCTGTCAGATCCCCCTTATTCCTCTCTCTTGTAAACCCTTCCCTGTTGTCCTCTCCCCTTCTTTTTCTCCTGCTGCTTTCTGTCCTTTTGCTTCCATCCTCTCTATTGCAGAAAACTGTCCCTCCCAGAATACGTTCTCTACTGACTTTAGTTCCATATGTTTTGATTTCTCCTCCGTGCATTGGTGAAAACTTTCTCCCAAGAAACAGCGACCCGGTGCCTTAGGTTCAGGGCGTTTTTTGTTCCGGGGTGTGCAACGCCAAAAAGGGTCCCCCCGGGTACAGGGACGCGGCGCCTTTGGTTCCGGGCGTTTTTTGTTTCGGGGTGTGCAACGCCAAAAAGGGTCCCCCCGGGTACAGGGACGCGGTGCCTTTGGTTCCGGGCGTTTTTTGTTCCGGGGTGTGCAACGCCAAAAAGGGTCCCCCCGGGTACAGGGACGCGGTGCCTTTGGTTCCGGGCGTTTTTTGTTCCGGGGTGTGCAACGCCAAAAAGGGTCCCCCCGGGTACAGGGACGCGGCGCCTTTGGTTCCGGGCGTTTTTTGTTCCGGGGTGTGCAACGCCAAAAAGGGTCCCCCCGAGTACAGGGACGCGGCGCCTTTGGTTCCGGGCGTTTTTTGTTCCGGGCTGTGCAACGCCAAAAAGGGTCCCCCCGGGTACAGGGACGCGGCGCCTTTGGTTCCGGGCGTTTTTTGTTCCGGGGTGTGCAACGCCAAAAAGGGTCCCCCCGGGTACAGGGACGCGGCGCCTTTGGTTCCGGGCGTTTTTTGTTCCGGGGTGTGCAACGCCAAAAAGGGTCCCCCCGGGTACAGGGACCCGGTGCCTTTGGTTCCGGGCGTTTTTTGTTCCGGGGTGTGCAACCCCAAAAAGGGTCCCCCCGGGTACAGGGACGCGGTGCCTTTGGTTCCGGGCGTTTTTTGTTCCGGGGTGTGCAACGCCAAAAAGGGTCCCCCCGGGTACAGGGACCCGGTGCCTTTGGTTCCGGGCGTTTTTTGTTCCGAGGTGTGCACCTGTCCTGGTTTCAGCTATGATGGAGTTAATTTACTATTTGGAAGATGGTGGAATGCTGTGTTTGGGTGTTAGAATGAGAGCAGTGCTGACAGCATCCTGACGTTCCTAGTTGTTATCAAGCAATCAAGAACTTTTTCAGTTCTTGATGTTTCCAACAGGAGGGGACGCAACCAGGACAGGTGACCTGAATTGGACAAAGACGATATTCCTTGACAATCAGGTCATGCTTATTATAAAGGCGGGACTGGGAGAAGGAGGAAGGAACCCCAGGATGTGTGGGTTTTTTTGGGACTGTCGAGTTCCGGGATGGCTCTGAGCTGCGCGGCCTTAGTTGTGTGGTTCAGTGAGATACGGTCTTGTGTATCACCAGTTTTGCGCATTCTGTGCTCTACAGTTGCGTTATTGTTGTTTTTTTTTCCTGTGTTTATGCCATTTTAGTAACCTATCCTTATCCCAACCTGTGCGGTTTTGGGTTTCTAGGTTTTGGTTTGGGTTTCTTCCTCCCTCTTTACATTTCCCTACCCTATGCTCACCTCCCACCACCCCCCCCCCCTTTCTTTTTGTTAAAAGAACAAGCCACTGTCTGGGGCTCAGGTCTCAGCTGGGGCTAAACTACCACAGTTTTTGGCATCCAACGTGGGGCACAAAAGGTTGGGATAACAATAGATTTGACCCTAACTCAATTGCAATTAAGATAGAGCTGCGATAAGCACTGTTATTTAAGCAGTCTCTGGTCACAAGGCTGTGGTAATGGCTGCGGTACTCAAACTGCTGCATGCAATCCTGGCAGATTTCTTTACTCTCTCAGGGCTGCGGCTCTCATACTTGTTCCCTCACTTTGCTTTAGTGTATTTTTTGATATTAGTCTATGATACAATAATATTGGTGACCCTGAGGTTAGGCTGGTACTTGTATGAGGTTTTGCTGTCCTGTTCATTCCTTGGACAGGGAGGGGTTAATAACAGCAACGGCTATGGTGGGGGCACAGAGGGGAATAACTTCAGTTTTCTTTTCTTTGGGGCTAAATAAAACAGCTCAGAGTCTTTGAAAATCTTCAATATCCGTGGGATACTCAAACTAGCATTTTGCTATCGGTAGGTTTGGTGCAGAAGGTTCAGTTTTTGTTATATATTAAACACAGGTTTATGAATACCACTCCGGAGTTTTCTTGGAGGTTGGATAATCACGAGAAGCAGGGCACGTGGCAGAGCACGGGCGAGTACCTAGGCACTTTCTCACACCCGATGGTTTGGAACTTCACTCCTGGATAGCTACAGGACCCTGATAAAGTCATTGCATATATGAAAAAAAACTGTCGTACATTTCCCAGAGATGCACATCTTGCTGCACTGTGCCGGGCCCTAGTCACTATCTAGAATCGAACAATTGTGTGCCTTGCCTGGACTCTCAGAAGATTCTGCCGTTGTGGTGTTGTCAAAGGTGAAGGTCGAAGACTCGGTGACTTTAGTTCCGGGCGTTATTTTCTTCTGGGGTGTGCAGCGCTGTTAAGGGACAGCCAGAAAAAGCGACCCAATGACTTTAGTTATGGGTGGGTTTTTTGTTCAGCTCTGTGGATCGCTGAAAACAGTTCCCCCAGAAACGGTGACCCTGCTCATTTGGTTCCACTGGGTTTTCTTGTTCCAGGGACTGCAGCACTGAAACCTGTGTATGTGTCATCATCTTGTCCAGTCATATCCCCATCCCCCTATTCCCCCCTGTAATCGGTGACCTGGCAACATCGGTTCCGGATGTTTTTTCATTCTGGGTTGTGCGTCACTTTAAATGGTCCACCTGGAAAGAGCGGCCTTGTTATTTTGGGTCTGCGTGATTTTGGTTCGCATCTATTTGTCACTCAATTTGACCCCCCTGGAAGTAATATTTGATATCCACAATGCATTTGAGTCTCTATTTGGCTTTTATTGTACTTCCCCCTTTCTCTCTTTCTCTGTCTGGACTCTAGTTCCTATTTTGACATTCCACATTCAGTCCTGTAGCCTGTCGGTGTTTCTGCTCCCTCTGTCTCTGTCCGGCTCTGTGTGCTTGTCATAGGTGCGCGTAGCAATTCATGGCAATTGATTGATTTCTCCATCTTTATCGATCCCGTTCCCCGCCCCTCATTTTGAATTCTTCCCTCTGTCTTGTCCCCTGCCCAGGATTTCCTAAATTTGTTACACTGCAGCCTGTCGCTACCTTTTTCTTTCCCCATCTCAGTTTGTACGGCTCCTCGTCTCTCTTTGTTCCTCCCTCTATGCTGCATTGCTCTGTTTCCTTTCTCCATCCCTCTCTCTCCATTTCAGGCTCCTGTCTTTCAGCTCTGCTTCTCTGTCCACCATTGTTTTCTCCGCCTCTCTAATGTTCCATTTCTCCATCTCTCTGTGGAAGGCCTCAGGAGATTTCAGGCCGGGAACATCTTTCAGTTCTGACCCCTGTAGTTGGAGACTCAGCACCACGCTGGGTTCAGTGGGGAATTCGCCCTCGGCCAGGCCCAATCGCCCACACACACAACCAACTCACCCTTGGGCATGGAGGAACAATCGGTGGGTTTATAGATTAAAATGGTAGTTTATAGGGCCCAAATGATAGTTTACCGACTAAAGCTGTGTTTTAACAATGTGTTTTACAGCTTAGAAATAGCTTTTTTGTAGGACAAAAAGCAGTTTATATCTAGAACAGAACTGGTGGTTTTGTAGGGAAAGAAGAGCGTTTTTTAGAATCAATTGGGGTTTTTTAAGCAAAAAAGCATGGTGTTTTTATAGAAGAAAGCGGCGGTTCTGTTGGATAAAAATTGGGGGTTACGGGATCAAAATGGTGGTTAATGGGGTTTTTTATTTTTTTTCTCCCCATAATCAAATGGTCTTTTCCAGGCTGCAATGGCCTCATGTTCCTTCAAGGACCGAACGCATGTTCTTCCCAAGGTTGGGCGGTCTCTTCCCGGTACCTGAGCTCCCCTTGGGAACTTTGAAAAACCAACGGAAGAGATGAGATAGCTCGAGGAAAGGGGATGAGGGGGGCATGAAGAGGAGGAGCGTCGAGGCACTCACCCACATCTCTTGGCTGGGCCAGCTTTAAGCAACTAGACTGAAGAGGAAGATATGGCAGAGGCAGAGAGAGAAGTCTCGAGGCAAAGCGAGTTTTTGCCAGTTCCAGGAGGTGCAGCCAGTCGTCCGCCTAGCAATCCCTAACACAAATCTCAAGATCTACTTGCTGCCCACCCTCATCTCTCTTCCAGGCTGCCCGAGTCCCAATGCTTGTTGTTCCCGTGCCACATCCGATGGGATATATTGAGGAATCTATTTCTGCTTCCTCATTTAGCCTTGTCTGGAACATAGTTCCTGTAGAAGTCTGGCAGTACACGTGGCATCACCAGATGCAAAGTATAACTCTGATATTTTGGCTTTTTCGGTAGCTAGCTAAAGCGCATATGCACTGTAAAAACACTCTCATTAGAGCCTAAGTAGCCATTTTCCTACCAAGTTTCCTTTAATAGCTATCTTTTTCAATCTACGCGCCAGAAAAATTGAAACTATTTACATACCGATACAACAGACGCAGTCCCAGGAGAGCCAGCATCACTGCTTTCGGTGAGAATCAGTGTCGTTCGGCGCCCGGCATCCCAGAAAGCTCACTTGAGTCAGAAAATCCTCTCCAGCTTCTTCAGTGCCTTTATATCTCCTACAGTCTCTGAGCAACAACTCAGAACTAAAGAGCCCTGCCTGCTCCTCGAGCTGCTTTTAAGCCTTCTGGAGGCAGGACACTCCCCTTTCCCAGGGGACTATGGGAAGGGTGGTGGGTGGGGCCAAGGGTATATAAGCCATCTGCCTTGCCCTAGGCAGCTCATTCTCCTGCTGGCTTTCTCCAGCATCAGAGCTCTGGCTTTCATTCAGCAGATGGAGCTTAGTAGTCAGCTTGGCTTTTTGGGCAGATGCATCTGAGGTAAGAGCTTAAGTAGTACTCGATGTTAAGCAGCATGGATGTAATAGCGTACTCCCAGATAGGTTTGCGGTTTGGTCTAGGGTTTATAATGTATTGTGTATTGAATTTTTAGGGGTTTGTAAGATGATCCTATACAGTTATCTATCAGTCTTCAATTGTAAGCGTGCGGCATTTTACTGGCATTTCTGATTGTAATGAAGATAGAACCTCACATTTTATTAACAGGCTTTGCTCCCTAATGTGTAAGCCACGAGCATTGCTTTTTCTAAAAGGCAGGATGATGAGATTATCTAGGTGGGGGCAGGGCGAGCCTTTTGTCTGCCTATGAGCTTTAGCCTTTCCCAATAAAGTAACAGGCAGCAAATAGATAGCCTTTTCCCAGTTCCGGGAGAGCTCACTGCTTTCCTAGACGTTCCCAGAGCACTGTGGTTTTTTCCTAGCTCACTCGGAGGTCACAGCAGGCCCCTCTTGGATTACAAGCATTAGCCCTTTATTTCAGGGGCCTGTAGCAGAGGGAAGAGTTTGTTAGAAGATCGAACCTAGCAGCTGTCTGCAAAACACGTGGTATGCCTGGCAAGGCAGTTCCCCAGGAACTGTGCCGACTGCGAAGAGGGCAGGAAGGGAGATAAATAATGAGCGAAGTTGAGCCTGGGAGGAAGGGAGGCTTCCTGCGGAGACCTTTGGTATCGGTCAACTATCCGCCTGCATCCAGGCGACTCACTCAATGATCTTTGCAGATGCCTGAGCAGAGTGCCATAAGGAGAGTGGGTCAGGACAGGTCACGCAAGGTAACGTGTGACCGGGGGCTGTCTGACCAGCTTATCCCTTTTGGTCTGTCATTTGTTTTTGAAGTCACAAAGTGCCAAGAAAAGACAGATGGCAGCATGTCAACATATGACCTCGGCCAGGCAAGCTGAGACTAGCGGGCTAAAGCAGAGATGAGTTTTCCAGGAGCGACACTGTCTGTGAAGTTCTAACAGTCTCTCTTGCTTTCCAGGCGGTACCCGACACTTGACACCACAACAAAGCGTCCCAGTAAGCAGACATCCGGTAGACATCTTCTGCTGTCAAGAAGGGATTGTAGATCCCTGGACTCCTGCAAGCTAAGTAGAAGGAGCGGGAGAAGAGGGCAAGAATGGGAGGGGTTGGGGAGAGGCTGGGTAAGGCTGTACAGGGAGGAGCAGGTCATTTGGCAGCACAATGCCAGGGTGTGCCGGGCAGGGCAGCTCCAGCCCCTTTCTGTCTTGATGTTTGTCATTTGTGTGTCTTCTGTGTCTTAGTCCTTCTCTGGATGTCAGCATCCTCTTTGTGCTCAAAGGTGCCCGGTGTGCCTCTCGGGCGCGGTCTCTAGGGTCTTGAATGCCCACGCTTGTTCATCAGCATAGCAGCTGCGGAGCTGCTCTTGATTTGCCTAGCAAGGTCATGGCACGGTTTGTCCTCACGTCTCGGAAGTTTCCGGTCGGTCCTCTCTTGTGGTGTCATTGCGGGCTCTGTCTGGAGCTCTGCTCTTCAGTCACTCGTTTTCACAGCTGGAGACTTTTTCCGTGCATCTTTCCATCGTTAGGTCTTGAAGGCGGGCTTCTTGTGCATCTGTTGTCGCAATTTTGACAGTAAGTCCTTCCAATGAGCCGTTCCAGTCCCCTCTCTTTGGGGGCTGCCATAGATCTTCTTCTCATCCACCCCTTGGTGGCATTGTTTGACGGTGTCTCCTGTCTTGCTGACAGTTTTCGGTCCTCTTGGAGTCCCGTCATCCGCAGGGTTCTGCGTTGCGTCATTCTGTGTGCGTGTTTGGCATGGAGCTGCTCTGCCCGGGCTTGTGGAGTCAGGGTGATGGGGCATAGCCGCAAGAGTCCAGGGTTAGCGTGCGGGATTCTGCCCGGGAGGGCTCGGCGAAGGTGGTACCGTCAGCAGGGTGTGCGGACCATCGTGTCCATCCTCTTCCTGGGAGATGGTGGGAGCTGCTAGGTGGGGCCCTTCAGCATTGGAGAAAGCAGATGGAACTTTGCAGGGGTGTAAGGCTGTGGGGCTCTGAGGTATGCCTGGGTTTTTTACTGTTTGTGTCTTAAGGGCTGCCTGCAGTTAGACTGCAGATAGGGTTCCTAAATGGAAGCGAGAGGTCTGCAATGGTGTAGCGAGGAGTTGGTATCGGAGTGACGTGCTCAATAAATTGTTGGGTTTATCCGACAGGGCCAGATGCAATGTGTACCGATGCAGCGACGGAGGAGTCAAGGGGAGGACCCGAGGGAGGTAGGTCGGCCGGTGGTGTCGGTGTGATGAAGTGGTCGGCAGCTCACTGCCACGTTTAAGGTTTGTTTGTGTGTGCCTGTTTTTCTTTGGAAGGTGTGAAACGAGGCGGAAAGCAGTCCGTTTCCAGGGGAGGCGACTCGGGCCAGGCAAGCCGTTCCTCGCGGGCCGGTGTTGCATTGCAGGTGAGTTCTAGGCATCCCTTTTTTGTTTTACAGCCCAGGCAGGAACCTCGGCGTGGGCACCTGTAACTGGCGGAGGCTGTGAGTGGTCGGTCAAGGGAAGGGAATGGGAGATGGGAAACGGTTTCAGGTAGTTTCTTGGCACGTTGCTCTTTGCTTTGTCCCTTGCAGGCTCCACAGGCAGCGTTGTTGGGGTGTAGCCACACGTCTGAACGCACTGAGAAGCTGAGGCGGGCGTCGTCCGTGTTGATGTCTAATACTGAAGCAGTACCTGGCAGGTAGGTGGAGCGTTTGGCTCTGTTTTTGCAGTCACCTTGCGCTGTGAGCCTCTGTATCAGACGTGTCTTGCGCCGCATGCCTCTGTATCGGGGTGGAGTAATGGATGGCGTGCCTCTGTATTGGACATGTCTTGCGCCACATCCCTTTGTATCTGCGGGGGTAATGTATCGCGTTCCTCTCTCACTCCTGCAGTAGCACTCAAGCGCTCTCTCTTTACGGCACTGTTTTCTTCCTTTTCCCCTTTCACTTGTGTGCTGCTTGTAGGTCCAATGCAGGACCTCCGTTTGGAGTCTTCACTCTGGTCCTAAGGATTGCCAAGGCCTGCTCGAAACAAAGCCCCCAACTGGACATCCCACAGGGGTTAAGCCCAGCCGCCCCCAGCCACCCAGAGCGATCTGAGGTCGGTTGGAACGCAAGGGGGTTTAACCTCTGCCAAATGTGTCTCTCTGGTTGTGGATTGAGAGAAATGTGTGCTTCTGGATCGAGCTTGCCTTGGGCAATGTACATGGATGATAAGGTAGTGTAATGCATGTCGCGTGCCTCTTTATCGGGGTGGTGTAATGGATGGTGTGCCCCCGTATTGGACATGTCTTGTGCCACATCCCTCTGTATCGGCGGGGGTAATGTATCGCGTGCCTCTCTCGCTCCTGCAGTAGCGCTCAAGCGCTCTCTCTTTACGGCACTGTTTTCTTCCTTTTCCCCTTTCACTTGCGTGCTGCTTGTAGGTCAAATGCAGGGCCTCCGTTTGGATTCTTTGCTCTGGTCCTGAGGATTGCCAAGACCTGCTTGAAACAAAGCCCCTAACTGGATATCTGTGTCTCAGTCCAGGGTTGGAGGTCGGGAGTGGAGTGCCACGAGAAGGAGGGTCGGTGGGTGGTGTTGGCTACTCAATGAGATTGGTAGCTCTGTGAATATTTCAGGATTTGCCTGTGTGTCTTTGAAGGTGTAAAACAAGGAGGGAAGCAGGCCCTTTCTAGTGGAGGTGACTTGGGCAAGGTGAGCTGTTTGTAGCGGTCTGGCGTTGCTTTGCAGTTGAGTTTTATTGGCATCTCTTGTTTGTGTGTTATAGGACAGGCCTGATCCTCAGTGCAGCCTCCCACAAATGACCTAGGCCAGGCGATTGATCAGCGAAGGTAAGGTAATGGAAGGTGGGAACTGGTTTTGGGCAGTCTTGACATGTGCCTTTTTCAGGTTCCGGAGCTGGCGGTGGGCCTCTGTGCGCTGAGTAGGTGAGCTGACTGTTATCCTTTGTGGTGCCTAATACTTCAGCAGGCAGGTGTAGCACTTGCCTCTCTGTTCTTTTAGGTGTTGAACAGCCACCTGTGGAAGTGGAGGAGCAGCGGAGGTGAGATGGAATCACCGCCAGGCATGAGGCGGTTGCGGTAGCAATGATTTCTCAGAAGGGGAAGAGTAACTTTGCATCTCTTGGGGGTGATAGCAAGCACACGCCACGATGACCGGCATGTGTCAGGTTCGAGCGGGTCAGTGGGATGCCACCACCTTTTGGATAAGCAGGGTCTTCAGGTTGCAGTTGATGGTTGTGATACTAGTTGTTTGACCTGTTTTGATTTGTCTGCAAGCTTTTGTTTGCTGTAGAATCACAAAATTGTAGGGGTTGGAAGGGACCTGGAGAGATCATCGGGTCCAACCCCAAAGTTCAGGGTAGTCCAGCAACTTCTAAGTTAGGCCACGTAGCGTTGCGTTTGCTCTTTTGTTATTGAGGACAGATACCGATTGGCAGTTGCGTGCAAGCTAAGCGGAGGAAGCAGGGCTGGGGAGAGGGAGCAAGAGGGCACAAAGTAGAGGGCGGGACACAGGCGGTGAGAGTTCGGTGCTCTTTGTCCATGAGAGTCCATGTCCCGGAAGGGTCTGCCCAGGAGCCGTCCCCTTTGGGTGATGGATGAGCGGGTCACTTGTCAGCGCAATGTTAGAGTGCGGCAGGCAGGGCGGTTCCAGCCTGTGTTACGCTTGTGTAGGTTGCAGTGTTTTTCTTAGATTCTGCATTATAACTTGCTGAGATCTTTTAGTTGTTGGGTCTTTGCAAAGTAGTAATTAGACCTCTCGAGTCTTGCATGCCCCTAGCTTTCTTCCTATCGAGCCCTGAGTGTGTTGCAGTTGTAGGTTCAAGCACAGCTCTGTTTGGCTTGCATCGTTACAGATTTTCTTGCGCAGATCTGTCTTACGGCAATAAGCTGGGTCACAGGTGTCAAGTAGCGCACCCGCCTTACATTGTGTATGTAGTAGTCAATCTCTGGGGTTTCGTTGGCTTTTTCCGCATAGTAAGATAAGCTATCCCCAAAGAGGACCGACCGGCAGTGCCACGGAAGCATCACTTGGAAGCGGGCAAGTCGACTCGCAGTATTTATTTGAGTTTCTCAGATGCAGATCGCGAGGCCTGAGATGCAGGACAAAGGAAGAGGGCGACCGAACCGGCAGGCGGAGTAACAGAGGAAGGCTGGCTGGCATCCACCATTAGAGGATCGGTGCCAGCGTTGCGAGCTTATTCATTTCCGGTTTTAGTTTCTCAGTAGAAAACAAAGCGCAGAGCGGGATGTCGGCCCCCGAGCTAACTTTGAGGTGACCGACACCTAGCATGCCAAAAGAGGAGTTTTACAGGCATCCTACCAGCGTAGCACAAACTGTATCTTGTTTTAGTATTATCCGTGGCAGGCGGGCGTCAGCATGTTAGAGTAAAGCATAATCTGACTCCGAGCAGTCGATGCAGGCGATGTCGACGCGAGGTCCGTGCTGCCGCACCGCTGGTTACTGACACCGTTCTGCATTACAGGCAAAGAGGAGGAACCCTCGGGATGGGCAAGCGCGTGTCTTAAACGATGCGGTCTTCCCAAGGCCGGTTTCCCTAAGGTGACCTCTGAAAGGCGAGTTAAAGAAAAAGGGGCGGTCGCAGCGGGGCCACGCAGGGGTTTATTGTCATCGGTGTCGAGAGGCCGATTGCCTTTGTATTAAGGGTCAGAGAGAGGTTTTGCGTCCATTCCGCACGATGCAAGCGTTTGGGATTTTATCTGTGTTCAAATGTCACTTGTTATCCACAGTCTCTGTTGCGTCTCGCCCGTTACAGATGCTGGCCGTGTTGTGTCCCCCTGCTCTCCACCCTCAGCGAGCATCATTGCGTTTGAGCCTCTCTGCTTTGTCACGAAGCATAGCGAACAACAATCATCTCGCTCTCAGTCCGAAGCATTTCACATTTCAAATGCTTATCCGGTGTCAGCTTTGCAGAGCCTGGGCTGGAACAATATCTCCGCTTTTGAAAGTTTGGAGTCTTAAGCGGGGATTCGGCGTCGATCTCTGATTCATTACCGACATACTTTACCAGTTGATTTCCTCCAAACGGATGGATTTGGTGTTCTACTGCATCGCAGCAGTCTCTAGCGGTTTTCCTTGCTGCGAGACCTCGATAGCGTCGCATCATTTGGATTGTCTCGCATCATAGGGCTCTGGCTCTGCGTGACGTCTGGTGCCGCATGACTCTGTAACGGGGTGGAATCCACGGCATTGTCACGTCTTGGGATGATGTCTCGCGCCGTCAGCCTCTGTATGTGAACCACGTGACTCTGTAACGGGGTGGCATCCACGGCATTGTCATGTCTCGGGATGCCATCTCGTGCTGTCAGCCTCTGTATGTGAACTGTGTCTCGTGCCGTGTGACTCTGTAACGGGGTGGCATCCACGGCATTGTCATGTCTCGGGATGCCATCTCGTGCTGTCAGCCTCTGTATGTGAACTGTGTCTCGTGCCGCGTGACTCTGTAACGGGGTGGCATCCACGGCATTGTCATGTCTCGGGATGCCATCTCGTGCTGTCAGCCTCTGTATGTGAACTGTGTCTCGTGCCGCGTGACTCTGTAATGGGGTGGCATCCACGGCATTGTCATGTCTTGGGATGCCATCTTGCGCCGTCAGCCTCTGTATGTGAACTGTGTCTCTTGCCACGTGACTGTGTAACGGGGTGGGATCCATAGCATTGTCATGTTTTGGGATGGTATCTTGAACTCTTGGGCCATCTATCTCTGTGGGGCTTTGCATTGTATGCCTGTATCTACTTAGCATTTTGTGCGGTCTGGAAAGGTTTTGGGATCGTGTCATCAATAGCAGTGTTGTATCATGGGGTTGTAAGTCGCTGTCTGGCTGTGGTTTTGGGTAGTCTTCCATTGTATGACTCTGTGTAGGGGTGCAGTCTCGGACTGTACAGTGTATTTGCTAGGTCTGTCTTTTGTCAGGTACTGCATTGAGGTTTGGCTTCCTGCAGAACAATCTGCGGCACATTATGCCAGAGTGTAAATTTCAAAGAGAAGCAGGAGCTAGGGTGCCGCAGGTAGCCGAGCGGTTTCTTAGCCTTTAGCTTTTGCGATGTAACACTTAAGTGTCATAGCGGTGAAGCTGTGTGAAGGGCGACACCATGCCAAGCATGGCTGTAGACTTGAGGCAATGGCCCAATGCGGCGGCCGGAGGTGGGATGGCTGCGGTTCGGGTGGGCGTCAGCAGCTGCGAACAGGCTGTCGGTGAGTTAGTCTAGCTCTGCTAGCGTGTGTGATGTTTTCCTTACAGGTTTGCTCAGGCTTCAGGAAGTAGAGATTTGAGGGGGTTTTGCAGGCAGGGCGATCTTTTAGGAGGCCCCCGGGAATGGCGTTCCCGGACGGTGCTTAGCAGGGCAGAGCGAGCGGCGATGAGTATGCGTGGCTAACCTTGGGTGCGGGATGTTTTTGTTTCAGGTTTGCTCAGGCCTTAGGAATTAGATATTTCAGAATAAAAAAAACCCCAGCCGGGGGATTTTTTTTTTGTTCCCCTGGCTGGGTTTTTTTTTCCTCGGTCCCGGCCGGTCTGCGAGGCGACTATCGTCGCCTAAGTTTGGGCGCAGACGGCTCTCGGGACGGGGTTTTTGCAGGCAGGGCGATCTTTTAGGAGGCCCCCGGGAACGGCGTTCCCGGACGGTGCCTAGCAGGGCAGAGCGAGCGGCGGTGAGTATGCGTGGCTAACCTTGGGTGCGGGATGTTTTTGTTTCAGGTTTGCGCAGGCCTTAGGAATTAGATATTTCAGAATAAAAAAACCCCAGCCGGGGGATTTTTTTTTTGTTCCCCCCGGCTGGGTTTTTTTTTCCTCGGTCCTGGCCGGTCTGCGAGGCGACTATCGTCGCCTAAGTTTGGGCGCAGACGGCTCTCGGGACGGGGTTTTTGCAGGCAGGGCGATCTTTTAGGAGGCCTCCGGGAACGCCGTTCCCGGACGGTGCCTAGCAGGGCAGAGCGAGCGGCGGTGAGTATGCGTGGCTAACCTTGGGTGCGGGATGTTTTTGTTTCAGGTTTGCTCAGGCCTTAGGAATTAGATATTTCAGAATAAAAAAACCCCAGCCGGGGGATTTTTTTTTTGTTCCCCCGGCTGGGTTTTTTTTTCCTCGGTCCCGGCCGGTCTGCGAGGCGACTATCGTCGCCTAAGTTTGGGCGCAGACGGCTCTCGGGACGGGGGTTTTTGCAGGCAGGGCGATCTTTTAGGAGGCCTCCGGGAACGCCGTTCCCGGACGGTGCCTAGCAGGGCAGAGCGAGCGGCGGTGAGTATGCGTGGCTAACCTTGGGTGCGGGATGTTTTTGTTTCAGGTTTGCTCAGGCCTTAGGAATTAGATATTTCAGAATAAAAAAACCCCAGCCGGGGGATTTTTTTTTTGTTCCCCCGGCTGGGTTTTTTTTTCCTCGGTCCCGGCCGGTCTGCGAGGCGACTATCGTCGCCTAAGTTTGGGCGCAGACGGCTCTCGGGACGGGGTTTTTGCAGGCAGGGCGATCTTTTAGGAGGCCCCCGGGAACATTGTTTCTGAGGTGTGCCATGCCAGTTGTGTATTTTGGAGGCGTAGGGGTTGCATTGTCTGTGGTAGGGTTTTATGGATCGTCACATGTGTGACTTCTTGCAGGAAGGTATGTTGTTTCTTAAGCAGTTACAAGGAGAGATTTGTAGTCATGTCGGTGGAACGGTTGAGAGAGATCCTAGAGAGATGTTCTGTGGTGGGCTGGATTGCTGTGTAGGTGGTCCTAATTTGGCTTTCACCAAAGCAGGAGTTGTGTTAGGTTTTGTATTGTGTTGTAGTAGGAGCTGTAACTTTTCCTGTAAGCTTTAGTGTGGGCAGAGTAGGTGACCATGTGTCCTGTAGACCAGAGCTGTTTCGTAGGGGAAAAAATGTAAGAGGAAATTACAGTTTGAAGGGAAAGAACGCAGTGTGAGGAGAAGTAATAAGCTCAAAATTGTAAAAGCATCATGCTAATTTCTACAGGTCTGTGAGCTGTGTCTCCTGTAACCAGTAATTTTTTTGTACAGAATTTTGAATATGTTCTACTCCTAACAGGAAGTCCTCAGTAAGAACTTCAAATACAGAGAGAGGAGACAATAAGGAGCTGTAATAAAGGATTTTGTCTCTTGTGTCAGTCTTTTTCTGGAACAGGTGGTTTATTAGATGTTCACTGCCTGCCCCTCTTTGTCCTTGTATTCCCTGTCTTTGTGTCCCTGTCTTTGTGTCCCTGTCTTTGTGTCCCTGTCTTTGTGTCCCTGTCTTTGTGTCCCTGTCTTTGTGTCCCTGTCTTTGTGTCCCTCTTTGCCTCTCTGTGTCCCTCTTTGCCTCTCTGTGTCCCTCTTTGCCTCTCTGTGTCCCTCTTTGCCTCTCTGTGTCCCTCTTTGCCTCTCTGTGTCCCTCTTTGCCTCTCTTTGCCTCTCTGTGTCCCTCTTTGCCTCTCTGTGTCCCTCTTTGCCTCTCTGTGTCCCTCTTTGCCTCTCTGTGTCCCTCTTTGCCTCTCTGTGTCCCTCTGTGTCCCTCTTTGCCTCTCTGTGTCCCTCTTTGCCTCTCTGTGTCCCTCTTTGCCTCTCTGTGTCCCTCTTTGCCTCTCTGTGTCCCTCTTTGCCTCTCTGT